>PPLQ03000015.1:0-426850 GCA_003707835.3 Suhomyces emberorum
ATACTCTAGAAAACCCATACTGCAATACTCTAGAAAACCCATACTGCAATACTCTAGAAAACCCATACTGCAATACTCTAGAAAACCCATACTGCAATACTCTAGAAAACCCATACTGCAATACTCTAGAAAACCCATACTGCAATACTCTAGAAAACCCATACTATTCAACAATCAAAATAAACATAAATCATTTATTGAAACAAAAATAATTGTATTCATTTAATCCATCAGTGCTGTTTAAAAACATTACTAATAATATCGCTAAAATCCTCAATACCTTCTGGAGTTGGACTTCCAGATGGAATAACTAAGGTAGTCGTAATATGTTGTGGAACGGTGAAGGAAACAACTTCATCTCTCTTGCGAAGGTGGAAAAAGGAACTTGCGATAGTCTTAAAAACATCAGGGACAATATTTAAGAAACCAGAAATAGATTCAGGACGTAATATATTTGCAATAGAGTTGATCTTTTTGCATCCCTTTGTCATTTCAATTCCCCTAAGTCTAGCTTTGAGAAAAGTGAAAGCATCACCGGCACCTTGAAGGTATTGACCAACGTGGCCACCAAGGGCATCTTGACGGTATAAAATATTGGCACCAGATGCGCACCATTGATTGTACAACAGATCAGTATCAGCAGCGGGGATGACCTCATCGTCCTTGGAGTTATAGAAGAAGAGTGGTACTTTTGGTGTACTCTTAAGTTTGGACAAATTATTGATGTTGGTAATGTTCTTGACAAGAGGATCGTCCAATACCAGATCTCCTAAGGGTGAAAGCTGATTCCAGGTGGTAAATACTGAACCAACGAGAGCATCTAACAAGCACTTGTTATTTTGCTTATAAAACTTAGGCAATGCATCGGCATAGAAAGTCTTGTTAATATATTCCAGCATTTCAGAGTATTCCCTAGCAAACCCATTCATGGCGCTGATGATAAATCCTGCGAAAATTCCACCTTTCATATTGGTTCTAGCAATGTGGTCTGGATTGACAAGGACCCCACCAACAGCTGCTCCAACAATGTTCAAGCTTGGAGCGTAACTTTCAGCTAAATTAGCAGACCAGGCGGTGGGTTGAGAGCCACCTGAGTAGCCCCACAAAGCAATCTTAGCGTCCTTCTTAACTCCTGTAATATCACCAGAGTTGACAACTGCCTTCAAAGAATTCAAAGTGGCATAAGCAGCTTGATAACCAACACCAAAAACAGACTTAGGTCCTAAATAATCTGGAATAACAACAACCCATCCTTCATATAAACCAGATTGAGCCAAAGTCATTTCGATGTTAGACGTGAGCCATGTTTTAATGCTAGAACCACTTTGGATAGAATAAGAAGGAGCACAATTTGGATCTGAGGAGTCCACAGCAGGTTGGTACGACAATATCTTGCCAGTGTCAGCATTTTTTGGAACAAGAACTGAAGTTACGATAGCATTGGGGTTACCATGAGAATCTTCGGAACGGACTAATAATTGGTAAGCAGATTGGAGAGGAACTTTCCAAATAGCAAGACCGATATCGTTGTCTAGCTTTCTGTATTCAAGGATATCACCAATTGCATTTTTTTCGAACCCAGGCTTAGGGGTATAGAAAGCATCATCCTTAGGCAAAAGAAGTTCCCTTGAAGCCAAGTCAAGGGGAAAAGCAAAAGAAGGTTGGAAACAAGATATAAAAAGAACTGCAATGACTGTGTACCACTGCATGATAAGAGGAGAGTTTTAATGATACTTCCAAACTACGAGAGATGTGCCCCTTTTTATACTTTTTCAATTCACTATTTCCAGCACCTACTTACTTCGTTATGGACTTGCACCCAAAGGTCACACCAGGCAACACCTATAAATTTTTCTACTGATGTTAAAAAATAAAAATTATCTGCAAATGATTCACTAAGAATCCTAAGTACGAGAGCATACTTGAAAGCAAATTAATAGTTGATATGGTTATGTAATTTACTGGGCGTAAGCCCATCATAACTACTAATTTGTGTCGCTAGATTCAGGCATATGGTCAATTACCAAGTATGCTTCTGGAGATGTAATCAAATGACTAGACAGGAATTTGCTGCTGGTTAAAAGCATGGTTAGTTTGTGTGAAAAATCAATAGTTCAGTCAGTGTGAAATAACATGACATGCAACTTAGCTTCTTTCATGTTATCATGTGTCCAGTCAAGAGCAATCGAACCCTCTGATGAGCTTTTTTTTCTGGGGTAAACTGCGGCAAGAAATGCACGCAGATATGTTCTTACCGGCTTTGTGGAAGATGTGTCTTCGTATCCCCAATTGTGGGGAAGTTTCTGGTTCCATGATAGAGGCAAAAAAACGCCATAGAGTTTCCAGAATCTAACTGTGACCGGCTACTATTGCCGTTGATGGTAAGAAAAGGTATTTCGGTTTTTTAGAATTCCGATAAAACGCAACGCAACGCCATTTTTCGGGGTATAGTTATTGTTGACGGGAAAGATTACCTTTATGTTTCTGTCACTCGTCATTGACACAACATTTCACCTCCAGGCTTGGCGGGAAACGCTTAGGCACACCTAGGCTCATCGGCCGTAATGACTAAATTCAATTTTATGGCAGCGCTTTCCACACAACATTTAGACCCGCTGAACAAGTTTGTGGAACGAGCTTACAAAAGTACAAACGAATATGATCAGTAAAACTGTTGTGCGGATTCATAGTACTCTTTCCTAATGTTTTCAGTGAAATGGTGACTAACGTTGGTAATCCACCAACATGCAGTCACCACATTTACTTAATGATTGCACCGATTTCCATCTGTTAGAAACTATACTGAAAAACAATCTCTTAACTTTGGACTTATAACTCGGGTATGCAAAAGTGGCCGTTTTCTACAGATGCATACCATTGCCTCTTACCCAAAGAGGCATATCTTCCGTTCTATGCATGGAAAATACCTCGACAATCCGTCATGCACGCCCCTATTGTATTTTGTATTGTTCGCGAATTGACCAATACTAGTCATATCAAAACCAGTCCGGTGACACTGAAAACCAAGGTTCCCTAAGCTCCGAAACATATGACAAGAATGTAAATCTTTATGCAAATCGCCTATTTGTGCAAAATGAGAAAGCTAGGGCAATATATGTAGTAGATGAATTAATTGATTTAGATTCGGAAGGGTAGCTAAGTAAAAATTTTGTACTGTTTCGGATAAACGGAATAATATCTTCGGTCTCCACATCAAGTGTTGACGTGTGATTTCCCAGAACTCGAAATTAGGTTGAAGGTTCAGATTCAGGTACAGGCTCAAGTTAATTATTTTCGAGGCGGTAAGGCACGCAACAGGAGGGGAACAAAACATGGGGTTACCTCCGTTGAGGTTACAATTTCGGAAATTGACATTCTGTATGTATACTGAGTGGTTTCAATAAAAAGTGCAAACCAATACCTCAATTAAAGTTGACTTTATAAATCAATACCGAGGTTATGCACATCATTACCTAAGTGGTCAAACGACAACAAATGCGAAAGTGATCAGAAAAATTGCATCCAATAACGTAGTTAATTCTGAACATGAGAGTCACAATATTGGTGATTTGGTAAAATTGAGTAAAAATTTCTGCAGAACGAACGGAGCTACTGACAAGGTGACAACATGGGTATTTTTTGGGAGATAATCTGATTGAAGCAAAATTTCAATCGCGCTCAACACTAGTTTAGCAAATGTTTCAATAAACAATATTCATATAGACCGTACAAATGTAAACATTGATTTGTATTTCTGCACACTCAAATAAGTCTCAAATCTTTCTTATGGGATACATAAGAAGTATAACACATTTGAAAACTTGGCTGAAAACTTTGACCGACGTGTGTGGCAACAATTTCAGAAATCTTCATACTTCCACTATGACCAATTCGTGTATCATTTTCCAAAACAGCGGCTAGCCTGGTGGTAAAGATTGCGCTGTGCATACATCGAGTCCTTCATGATTGTGTTCGTGCATGTCAGACGAACAAGACAGGACTTGTCTCTTTCCTCTTGTTCTCGCTCTCAATTTCGAGATTGAGGTTGCTTGGGCTTTCAGGTATCATTTCGTAATATCAGATATAAAATCATTTATTTTGCTTATATAGGTATAACTAGATTATAGGCACTGTACACTACTGCTAATTGGGGTTATTGGTCACGATAAATATAATGAGGGAGATTTAGAGAATGGAACAGGATCAAATTGATGAAATACATGAGCGAAGATAGCTTGATTACTATGGGTCAATATTTCTTAATCCAGTATGTAAAAAAATCGTCTGACTGTATTATATTTGAAGTGCCTAGCTGTTCAGTAATCACTCTCTTAATTAAAAGGTGTAGCCACTCAGCTAGATGAAGTTTTCTGTTTTTATAAATACTCTGGGAAATGAAATCCACCTATGCATCAAACATAATTACGCTTCCTATTCAATACTTCTCATTAAAAATCACTAAATTTGTTCCTGGACCAACTAAAAAATCGTTCGTATAGTCCATTTGGCTTTTGATAACGTTTCTTGTATCACACTCTAGCATATCGGCCCTTAGTTAGGCATGACTGCCACTTGATAAATACTCTAGATTGCATTTAATATAGGTATATAGAAGACATGATATGGTGCTTCCACATCCATAAGCTTAATTTTTAATATTTCATAGCATATTATGGCCCCTGAACGTGATTCTATGCCTCAATAACTCCCCATTATCAACATAATATCAAATTGGCCATGAAACTGAGATTGCCTATAACCTACAGTAAACTATCTGTCAAGTGAGTATTTTCTGAATTAGAAGCCAAAAGTATATATGAGTTCACAAGCAGTTTACCATATTTAGTGTACAGTCTAACAGTGATGTGCCACACAAGTTATGGAGTCTTTGTCTTGATGAACTGGTTTTTTTCTCCATAAGCAAAAATTCCAAAAAATTGTAAAGTGTGAGAATTAGTGGAGATTATCTATGGTTTCTTTTTTTCTTCCGTTGATACGAGTATTTCATTATACATATCAGCATGATCATGTCTTAAGACTCAGTCCGTTACCCTGAAATTTCGAACACTTTTACAATGTATGGATGTGTATGGGGCTTTTGTAGTGCTGGTAACTACCTGCACAGAAAACTCACCAGTACCAGAGGTCTATCAAGATCCTGCACTTGATACACAGTTAAGGGGTATATCCAGTGAATCTGCTACAGAGGAATCATTAATGCTTATTTAGGCTTGGACTGGTAAGATTTACCGTTTCTACAAACTATTGGGAATATTCTTTAGTGGGAAGCTTCTGTTTATGCATTGTGCTGCCTTTGTTTCCTCTTTTTGGTGGAGAAGGGCCCTTCCTCAGCCCCTCGTCAGGTCCTGTACATAATTATGCCAACCACTTCGTTTATGGAGGTATACCAGTGACCAGTATCCTTTCACTTACTACAACAATCATTAGTCCATCTCTTAATTGAACCACTCCAGAATACTCAACCTGCATAATTAGATTCTTTAGAAGAGATTTGATAGAGAATGGCTTCAAACTCGGATGACACCGGCTATCCGAAAGATGAAACAACCTCAAGTTTCATTGCTACAAAAGGAGAAAAACCTGAGCATGGAAGTAAGAGTAATACACCTCCAGTCCAGGAAAAAGGAATCTTAGATTCAATGCTCAGCGCCATTGGCATGAGTGGAGAACCGGCAGAAAATGAGTCCGTTCGTGATAATGAAGATATTGACAAAATTCATCAATCAGTATCCCATGATTCCCATGAAGAGAACAAGAAATCACATAAAGAACCAATACATTTGAATAATGAATCTCCTAAGATAGTGGGAAATCCTTGGACTTTCTTTAATCAATTCACCGATACTCAGGAGTCTAGATACAAAAGTGATGAAGAAGAGGAAAGGGACAGCGTTCCATACTCAGGTAGATCCAAAGATGAACCTGATGCGTATACTGGGCCCCGATCTGCTTCTCCTATTTCTCCTACAGCTTCAGCTACGGGCTTCAACCCTGAATCATTCAATATCGAAGACGTTGAGAATGCAAATGAAATTGATGAAGAACGTCAATCGAGATCATTTTTTCCTTTTTCAAGAAGAACTCAAGAAGCTAGAACCGATTCAAACAGACAACAAAAATTGATAAAAAAATTGAAAACATTCAGAAATAGAAAGAAGGATAAACATGGCAAGAAACAAAGTGTAAGTGGTTTTGACTTTTTCAATGACGAAGATGAAGATGAAAACTTATCCACTGGAAAAAGAGCCCAAGCCTTGGTTGGTAGATTAGCTCTAAGTGCAGATGCAATTAGTTTGTTGGCTTCATGTTTCTTGGAAGATGAAAGAGGAATCGGTAGAGCCCCACTCTTATTAACATTGCTAGGATTCAAAATTGTTGATATATCACCAAATATCAACACTAAAATAAGAAGATTTAGGATTGACTTAGAATACGGTGTTGGACCTCAAAGACTTAAATGGTCCGTTGAGAAAACTGCCAAGGATTTGTTGTATCTCCACTCAAAATTCAAATTTGAAAAATGGAGAAATGAAGTCTCCAGAAGCATCAAAACAGAATTACCCAAGTACCCACTTCCTCCCTTGAGGAATGTGGATGGAAACAACAGATCGAAATCCAAAAGTCACATTCACTCTCCAACAAATGAAGATTTGGTGGATGACAATGCATCTTTGCATACAAATAATACTTTCAGAGGTCATTTGGCACAATTAAGATCACAAATTAGCAGCGTCTCATCAATGCACAGTGATGATCAATCACCTGAACAAATGAGAGCAAGAGCTATCAAGAATCAAGAATATATAAAAGAAGTTACCAAATACTTGAATGAACTAATAACTTTGGTCGCATTAAGGGCTCAATCCAATAAGTTGTTCCAGTTTTTTGAAATCTCACCAATTTCTTCGTTATTGAGTTATGAAACTGGTTTCAAAGGTAAACAAGGTGTAATCCACATTGGTGGAACCGCGAAATCACAAGGTTGGAGAGTTGGTCACTTTAAAGCTAACGACTTGAAGGGAATGATTGATAGACGTTCTGAAAAATGGCTTTTGATCAGAAACTCATACATAATGTATGTTTCTGATATTAATTCAACACTACCCTTAGACGTTTTTTTGGTTGACTCAAATTTCAAAATCAGCTATAAAGGTGATGTAGAGCAAGGAAAGGATGAGGAGGAGTCTGACTATGATGATTCTTCATTAATCCAAAAGAAGTTGGGTGAAGAAACTCTAGAAGATGAAACCTCACATAAACTTTTCCAACACCTCAAGATCACTATTGAAAACGCGGAAAGAAAAATGGTTCTTATACCAAAATCAACAAAAGAACAAAGATTGTGGATTAAGTCATTAACAGATATGAAAAGTTCCACGATCTACTCAAATCCAAATAGATTTGGCTCATTTTCACCTGTTCGCAATAATTGTTACGCTCAATGGTTCGTGGATGGTAGAGATTACTTCTGGGCTGTCTCATCTGCTTTAGAGATGGCAAAGGACGTTATTTTTATTCATGATTGGTGGTTGTCCCCTGAGCTCTATTTGAGGCGTCCCGCTAATGGAAATCAACAGTGGAGAATTGATAGAATTTTACAGAGAAAAGCCAGACAAGGCGTTAAAATCTACGTGATTGTCTATCGTAATGTGGGTACTACTGTTGCAACAGATTCTTTGTATACAAAACATTCTATTTTATCATTGGATGAAGAAAACATTCATGTGATAAGATCTCCAAACCAACTTCTTCAAAACACATATTTTTGGGCTCACCACGAAAAATTATGTATTATAGATCACACAGTGGCATTTCTTGGTGGAATTGATTTATGTTATGGTAGATTTGATACCCCAGATCATGTTCTTACCGATGATTCGAAAATGAACTTTGATACCTTGGATCCAGAAGAAAGATTAAACCCAGAAGATTACATCAAGTTCCAAGTATTCCCAGGTAAAGATTATTCTAACCCCAGAGTTAAAGATTTCTATGCGTTAGATAAACCATACGAATCTATGTATGACAGAAACAACGTTCCAAGAATGCCTTGGCATGATGTTCACATGTTGACCTCAGGTAAGGTAGCAAGAGATCTAGCAAGACACTTCGTTCAAAGGTGGAATTATTTGATAAGACAAAAGAGACCTAGTAGATTTACTCCTTTGCTTACACCTCCCTCGGATTTAACTGATGAAGAAGTCAAGAACATGGGGTTGGGTGGTACATGTGAAGTTCAATTGCTCAGATCATCAGGAAACTGGTCATTAGGTTTAAAAGAGCACGAGCAAAGTATTCAGAATGCATATTTGAAATTAATTGAGACTTCAGAACATTTCGTTTACATCGAAAACCAGTTTTTCGTTACTTCATGTTTTATTGATGGCACTGAAATTAAGAATAGGATTGGTGATGCTTTGGTTGACAGGATCATCAAAGCACACAACGAAGGTGCAAACTGGAAGGCAATAATCGTTATTCCATTAATGCCTGGTTTCGAATCTCAAGTTGATGAACCCGATGGATCTTCGGTAAGAGTCATCATGCAATGTCAATATATGTCAATTTCTAGGGGTGCAACATCTATCTTTGCAAAATTAAGAAAGTATGGCATTGAACCAGACGATTATATTCAGTTTTTCTCCTTACGTAAGTGGGGAAGAATTGGGCCAGACCGTACTTTGGTTACTGAACAGTTATACATTCATGCAAAGACTATGGTTGTTGATGATAGAATTGCACTTATTGGTAGTGCCAATATAAATGAAAGATCAATGAGAGGAGTCAGAGATTCTGAAGTTGCTGCTGTTGTCAGAGATCAAGCGACAATCACCACTACTTTAGATGGTGAGCCCTATAAAGCATCCAAGTTTGCACATTCCCTCAGAATGAGATTGATGAGAGAGCATTTGGGAATAAATGTTGACATTATTGATATTGTTGAGCGAAGATTCCAGAAATTTGAGGAAATAGCAAAATCTCAAGAAGGCTTAATGGCAGTAACTAATAGCTTCAAAAAGAAAGAAAATGCAATAATGTCTGCAATGGTGGAACTAGCATCTAGAGATATATTAGAAGAGCATAAGGGTACTTTTAGATGGAAAAACTTCCAAAAATCCAAGAACCTCGATACTGAGGCACAAGAAATTGAACTTGATGAGGACATAAGAAACGACGAAAAGAGTAATCCAAAACCATTATCTTTACCACTATCATTTAACAATAGAACTGGTCCACATGAAGCAAACACGGGTATAAGAGATAAGAAGAAGCATTCATACGACACTCGAGTTCAACATTCAGATAAACACAAGAAGGATGTTTATGGAGAAGGTGTGGATATGTATAAATCCAACCTAGCCAAGAGAGCAAGATTGAATTCCGCCAAGTTCTTGAGGGATTTAGCTAAAAAGTCCATGAAGCAAAATCCAAATTCTACATTTTTACCAGATATTCATAATGTGAAGGACTTCTTAGAGTCTGATGATTTTGATCTTGTCGATGAAATAGATGATGAAGCTGAAGACTTTATTACTGAAAGAAATAGAGAAAGATGGGCTTTATTAAAGAAAATTTCATATTTCCAAAGAGTTGCTGCCAAAGAAAAAGAGGATCAAGATGTTGAAAGTAAGAAAAGAGTCGAAGCTGGATTGGAGCCAACTATCAAGAAGCCAAATCCTTCTTCGAATGGTGTCAAAGGAAATGTTACGAATGATACAGAAAAAGGCTCGATCAAGGTCCCCGAAAGTGATCCTAGAAGTAGCCTTGAACCAACAGAAGAAATTCACTCCATGTCAGATAGAGATAAAGAAGCTCATCATGAACATATACCTATAGTTTCTCTTGATGAACAAGGAACAAAAGAAATTCTTCAAGGTATTAACCAAGGTTCAGAATACTTTTGTAAGTATTTGGATCCTTACGGATTTGAAGATCCTTTGCATTACGAATTCTATGAAGATCTTTGGTATGAGAATGCAAGAAGAAACACTGAAATTTTCAGGTTGATTTTCCATACTCAGCCGGATGACTATGTTCTTTCGTGGAAAGATTACAAGCATTACTCAAAATTACAACGGGCATTCCTTTTATCTCAAGAACAAGAAGCAAAAGACAGACATAAGAATTTCAACAGAAACAGTTCATCGGAAGAAAGCGAAGATGAAGTCGCTCCAAGAATCCAACATCACAAAAGAAACAGTCAAGCAACAATCGTGATGAGTAGATTGGATCAAGATGTTGGATTATTAGGAGATGTACCACCTTCAAGAACAAGTTTGGATCATATTTCTTCGAAGAGAAGATTCAGACGTTCCCTGAGCAAGGCGGTGCATCAAATTAAGGAGGGAAACAGAGAGGATAGTGAAGAGAGATTAACCTCGGATGAAGAAGACAGTAATGAAAGGTTAGAATTTGACGAAAAGAACGAAGAATCTCCTGAAGAAATACCCAAGGAAGAAGAAAGTGCTAAGAAGTTGGGACTTGACCGTGGATATACTGCCAGCAATTCAAATTTGAATGGAAATAGTGCAAGAAAGAAGCGTAGTTTCACTGCCCGCAGGAGACTTCGCACTGGTGAACGCATTTTTGATCGAGAATCCGCCGAAAGAATATTAAATGAAATTCAAGGCCACTTGGTATTGTTTCCCACCGACTGGTTGCTGCGCGAACTAGAGGGAGGCAACTGGTTCTACAATACCGATAGAATCCCTCCAATCGATATATATGATTAGTTAGCGGCCATAATAAACACAGCATACTGTATTGTTTGTCCCATGATGGTACTGTACGTCTTTTAGCATTTATACAGGATACAGGATACAGGATACAGGATGTGTACCTTGATGCCCATTCAATCGCGTCACTTACACGGTAATTTCTTAACAACCACTGTACCACTTGCGAATCTTCAATCCTTGAACCTGGCATCATGTTCCTTCAATTGCTTTCGTTTGTTGGTATAGCCGTGGGATTTATATTCCTTGTGCTATCCATAGCATCAGGACTTTATTATATCAGTGAATTGGTGGAAGAACACACGGAGCCTACCAAGAGATTCCTCAGAAGATTAATTTACATTCTGATGTCAGTGTTCATATTGCTCTGGTTATTTGACAGCTTTCCATTGCTGCTTTCAGCATTCTCTGTGTTTTCATACTGGGTATACCTCCAGAACTTACACAAGTTTCCCTATGTTCAACTCACATCGCCCATATTCTTAGTATCTTGCGTGTTGGTGATTGCAAACCACTTTTTATGGTTCAATCACTTTCACAATCCTTATATTCCTCCCTTACAAGAAAGATTGACACCAGGTTATACCCCTCCTAGAATCACTACCTTCGTCGAGGTGTGCTCCTTCTTTGGTTTATGTGTGTGGCTTGTTCCATTTTCATTATTCGTCAGTTTAAGTGCCCATGACAACTTGTTGCCACATCATATGGAAGCCACTGATAAGAAGAAATCAAATGGTCTTGCAAAAGTGGTGGTTGGTAACATGCGTGATTTTATCTATGAAGTAAGCAGGAAATTAGGCTACGAGCTCGATAGAAACAGAGGCGTCATCATATAATTTAAGTACTATCCAAGAACCGTTTCACTGGTTTTCCTATATCGTTTAAGCTCAACAAAAATGTGTCATGTCCGTAGTTACTAATCTCATTTCCTAATTCAAAGTATTCCACCGATCCAGAACCACCAACATGTGCTCTCGCTTCGTTGATCACATTGGCAATCTCCCGTTGTTGCCAAACAGGGAATAAAATATCAGATTCTACTCCAATCACTAACACGTCTTTATTGGCAAGTCTTTGCATCCCTTTACACAAATCCTGATAGGACTCTTCTGGAGTGACTGTGGCTGATTTTACCTGTTCTTGATATGGTGTTTGTGGCACTGTAGATTCATCCATCTTCAGTGTTCCATCTCCATTATAAGCTTGTTGCGCCAACTTTTGGTTGGTTTTGGATTTTTTATAGTGAGAATGTCTCAAATCGAATAAATCCATGGCCTTCAGAATGTACAAGAAGGAATTGGCATCGTATTCCAAACAAAACTTCTCTCCTGCATGATCCAAATATGTTTCGACCAAGAAATCAGGGCATAATGCTGGAGGTTTCAGTTCATCTGCTCTATTTCTACCAAAACGATATTCCCATTCTGGACCAGATCTGTAAGTAACAGTGGCAATTTCTCTAGCCAATTTCATACCAACATGGGGTGGAACTTTCTCATAGTAGAAGCCTCTATTCCAGTTGGCATCACTCATTAGCACTTGTCTTTGGGTGTGTCTCAAGGCAATTGAATAAGGATGAGACCTGGAGCAACCACTTATCGACACGATTTTATTAACTTCGTCAGGAAATTCCCATGCATACGCCAAAGATTGCATACCACCCATGGAAGCACCAACAGAAGCATGTAATTTTTTAACTCCAAAGGTTTTTCTGATAAATTCACGTTGAGCCCGTACCATGTCATTGACCGATATGATAGGAAACCTGGTGCCATAGTAGTCATTATTTGCGGGGTCCTTGGAAGAAGGCCCGGTGCTTCCATAGCATCCTCCGAGAACATTGGTACATACCACAAAGTATTTATTGGTGTCAATGAATTTTTCAGGTCCAATGAATTCTTCCCACCATCCACTTTTGGTATTGTCAGGTTGAGACTTTGCGTGTGAAGATGCGGAAAGTCCGGTATGAATCAACACTAAATTGGACTTCTCAGCATTCAATGTTCCCCAAGTTTCGTATGCAATCTCATATTCTGGCAAATATCCTCCGAAATCCAAAAATATTGGATAATGCGATTTGAATGTCTTGAAGCCTGTTACCACTCTGGAATAAGAGGGTTCCGGACCTGCCTCTAGCGAGTTTACCGCTTCATCGATATAGCAGGATTGTGCAAGTTTTTCGTTTTTTTGTTCCAATTTATCCAAGCAGGGAAATGCCATCGGAGGATTGGAACTGGTAGGTTTTGATTCTGCAATTCGGTGACCTTTCGCACAATGGTGGGACAAGCTGAAAGTCCTCAATCCGAATTGCAGTTTGGAAACATGCAGAAGGATCCTGTGGCGGCAAATTGCTAGCTCTAACATCCTGTTGGTACAGTTTTAGTCCCTTGATCAACAACCTGGACTAGGAATATTACTAAAACCGATTGTGATATATCATGTGACGCGGGGATCACACTATTGAGTTTATCTATCAGTCGTGCCCAGGCAAAAATACTACCACCTAAAGTTAACCCCCATCATACCTTCATATGTAATGCCTATTTTGGAAGTAGACACCCACAATCCTAATGATTCAAAGAAACCATTGAAACCGTGGCATATTTCAGTTTTGCTATTGCTAAGCATATTCGTTTTTAGTGTTCCTCTTCATGTGGCTTTTCATCACCTCAGTCCCCAGGTATCCCAGAATTACATCCTCAAGCAAATAAATCACATCTTTGTGGAGGATTACGGTTACGTTATATTCACGCTAGTGTTCTTCGGCCAGTTATTTTTGTATCAGAGGAATGGAAAGATTCCCATCAACAGAGTGGTTCAATATTTTGCTAGGTACGGCACAAATACCATAGTATGCATTTCATTGAACGCATGGTTTTTTGGACCCCTGATGTTTGAAAGGCTCAATTTGGCCACAGGTGGCCATTGTGAATCAGCAGAAACCTTTCACTTCGAATGCGATAACTGGATCAATGGCTTCGATGCTTCTGGTCACTACTATTTGATTTCTTCAATACTCATATTGACAATCTCAGCGGTACCAAGAAAGGCTGTTTTTGCATTTGAAGAGCTGGAATTTAGTTGGCCAGATGTAGATTTTGAGATCAAAAACCTGCTTGGTATGTTTTACTCTTATGCCTTAAGAGTCTTGACATATTTTACTCTTGCAATGTGGTTATTAATGTTCACTGTAACATCAATATTCTTCCATACATTTTCCGAGAAACTAGTTGGATTAGCATTTGGGTTACTAGTTCCCATTACATTTAATTTGGTGGCTCAAGAAACTACACCACAAGGTGGTATTTAGATATTCCAAAGGGTATCAGTTATACAACATTTGTCTTTTTGCGATTTATACTACCCTTCCTCACTCTGTTTTTTTCCGTGAAAGTGAACGATTTCGAATAATTGAGTAGTCTTACTTACATTATTATGTTCAGCAAATCTCAAAGCATTGTAACTGAAAGATAACATACTAAACCCCATAGTATTTGAATATTCCCAAGTTAAATTTTATTGTAAATATAAATCATTTAACCAATAACGAATTCAATAATTGATTTAAGCTAAACTTCCCTAAATTATCAAAAATACCCTGCCGTACAACAACAATATAAAAATAAAACAACATCAGGAATCAAGCAGAAAACACTTCAAATACCCCTCTGTCGAATTTGACTATCATTACAGTAACATTGTCAGTTGTAGAATTATCCATTGCCAACTGACATAATTTTTTAGCAGCAATTTGAGGCTCGTTGGTTGCTGTGATAGTATTTGAAACCAATTGACACGCCTTTATGTCGGAAACCACATCCCAGACACCATCACATGCTAAAATCATAAATTCATCATCAGCAGTTATTTCAGTGGAAGTAGAGAACGGTTTGCCGATCACCAAATCTTTCATGTATGAATCCCCTAACGACCGAGTGACTGCCAACACTCCATTGACCCTATTTTTCATAATCAAGCCCCCAGTGTCCTTGATTCTATTGATTTCGTTGGAATCTGTGGCCTTGTGATCGTACGATAAACGATAAGGTTGTCCCTTTCTGCACAATACAATTCTCAGGTCACCAACATTTGAAGTGTAGAGCATACGCTTATGGTTCTTTCCCGGCACAAAGTCAAACTTCGAAGTCCTTTTCTTACCATTTTCATCTAACTTACTCTCCTTTGCCTCCCAGCTGAGCACAGCAACTGCTGCGGTAGACCCTGAATTTCCTGCTCCTTCTTTTTCAATAGACTCATCTGCTTTTATGAATGCATTGTGTAGGTGATCCTTCATATCCCTAGAGGCCGAAATCTCTTCTTGATCAATTTCCTTTTCCAATAAGGTGTGCATGTTGTTTCCACACCACCTTGCAGTGTCCTTGCCTGCATGGCCATCGAAGATGGCAAAATAACCCCAATCAACTCGTTCCGCAAAATTTGCAATGTAAGTGTGGACATCTTCCATCTTATTCCTATAGCGAGTGTTCTTATTTTCAGCCACTCCCACCTTGAATGACAAACCTTGGAATGGATCCCCCGAAGATGCACTTCCAGGTTTTGATCGGTCAGGCTGGGTGTTGGAAACTGACTTATCTCTAGCCACGCGGGATTCAGATTCCTCTGGTAAAGCCATGGTTATTCAAAAACACTATATTGAAGTCGTATGATGGTTTAATTCAATTGTAGGCAGTTGATTAATTATAATTCTTACACTAATGGTGTTTGGGTTGATGGCTGAATTATTCATATCAATTGTACAAAATATGCCTGTATGCAGCTCGTTTATGTACAGGTTGGAATTTAGATGGTGGGGAATAATTAGTCTGCATTGGCATTTCCATGTAAACTTTCAATATAGGCATTTATCAGAATAGATTTCCATGAGAATTCCTTCGATTTTCTTCATAATATATGCATTGCTTGTACAATATCAGAGCTGAATGTGTATACAACCATGACATGAGAATTCTATGACGTGCACTACCCCATTCTTATAGCACTTATGACTTGAATATATTGATACAATATAATAATACATGTACTGTTTTCAATGCAATGGGAAGCATTGAACTTGGGACTACATCATTTATGTTCGCTACCGATACATGTTTTGAATGAAATTTTAGAATACTTAAGCACACAAGATCTACTCAATTTATGCCTAACTTGCAAACAACTTTACTTTCCAGCAATCCGTCATATATATCAACACGTCGTGGTTTGGCATGATAAAAGCCAAATTAAGTATGTCAGAACGAGTATTCCTTCTTCATCATGGATCGCAACTTTGATTCATGCACTGCAGCTTAATGCCTTTGTTGATACAGTACTTCGGAACCAATTTCTCGCTACATCCATAAAAACTCTAGTTATTGCTACAAACGATGATCAAATAGATCAAAGTTTGTTATCAACAGCTATTAATGTGTTAAATGTGAATACACTAATTATTCCAGGTCTTCCAATCGATGTCAAAATTCTTCCATGTTCAATTGTGACCCTCTCATTTCATGTTAAGAATACCCCCACAGAAGGAGTAACCTTTCCTCAGCTTAAAAATCTAAAGTTATTCTACGATAAGAGTCCTTCAAATCATGAAAATTTTTCGAATTTGGGAATAGCACTAGGTCTAGGTGGATCCTTAAGAAATTTGCAGAATTTGGAATTCATGGAAAGTACACCAATAAATGATAGATTGATGCTTTTAAATTCGTTTAATGATCTTACTTTAGGTGATATCAATCCAATGCCGGCATGGGTTGATTTTTTTTTGGCACTTGATGGAAAAGTTAAACTCGATTTGAATGGTTTAAACATTGATGGTTTCATCGGAAATAACGGTATTGGAATTTCCCATATTATATTGGGAGTTATCAATCCTAGTAGCTTAGAAAGCTTGGAGATTCATTTGAAGGAACTGTCCCACTCAAATAGTAGTCACCAAGGTGACAATTCGACCACATTTGTGGATCGCTTCACTTCATACACTCCAAATCTCCATTCGCTAGCAATAAACCCTACATCAGATTGTTTAATATGCCAAATGAATTCAATCCATGATGCACTATCTGGGATCATGGACTTGACATCTCTTCATTTATACATTGAATCGTTAAGTGTTGAACACATCGTCAAAATCAATGAATCCATCGTTCAACATCAACCAAATCTAAGAAGAATACGAATCCAAGATAAATCTAGGCAGGTGGTAGATATTAGCACTTTACTCAAGTGTTTGAATGGAAACCAAAAATTATTAAATTTATACGAATATGGACTCTTCTATCAAAAATTGATCGGGGATGTCTTCTTTCAATCAGTATTACTTTATGACCTTTCATGCTTGCAGAACAAATCGATTCGTATAGGGAACCACACATTAAGCACCTTCGTGACCGAAGGTGCAAATGTTGGACTAAATGAGTTTATGCATTACTATCTCAATTTGAAATATAGCCCTTTTATTTATTGTGGGTTTGATTTGGTTAGAAAATTGAAACATCTCTGTTACATTGAAATATTTGGCCTTAGACTTAATGTATTTAATGAAGATGGTAAACTACAAATTTATTACGAGTTGAATGAGCTGAAAATCTTATTATATCAATCACAAAATAGAGCAATTGATTTATGTTGAAGCCATGTGACCTTATATACTGCAAGTTAGAATTTTTTATCTTGACAATTTATAGCGGAAATCTACTTTTGGAATCGAAAGAGGCTGTTATCATTCTTTATTGAACAAATCCAGATGATTTATTTATTCAATCTTATTAGCTGTTTTATTCATAAAAGGGGTGCATAAATCCAAAATAGGCATTTTTGAATAACGTTATGCAAATGACTACTTTAAACGGGTCGGAAGAAAGCACCCTTTTATATGCAGTGATAAATCATGAAGACCATTATCGGGAGATTTATTTTACGAGACAGCATGCGTGATGTAGAGAACGATATATGTGACCTGCGTGATTAGGAACATGTTGAAGAAAATTGGTCCTACGACTATAGCTGTATCATACCAAAGTAATTGCATTATGTGCAGTATTATGTAGAGTTAACAAGATCCTGGCAAAACAACTTCTTTATTGGCCATTTGGGATTCCTGGTTTGCTTAAATGTTTTCCTTATCCATTCAAACACACCAAGTTAAACACGTAGACTTTATATCATACTTATTCAGTGGGTCTAATATGGAAAATCCGAGCAAGAGAATAAATTACACATATATCATCAAGAACACTAATCACACCATTTTAAAAGCTAGCTTATTAGAAATTAGCTTTCAAATAATGGCGACTAATACTTCGACTCGGATCTTGGAGATCCTACAAGAATTAGTATTTCGAGAATTTTTCATATCTTTCAATCCTAGTAACTCAATAAACTAGTGAAACCATTAAAATATCTGTTCTTGCAAGAGTCATGGACTGCATATGGAAAAATGTTTTCAAATTAATGGATGATTTTTTCACATTATCTACTATCTCAAATTAAATCTGCATATTGAGTCACGTGACAGTTTTTAGATTAATTTATCATAATTGAGATAGTTGATTTGACGACTACCATCAACTTGAATGTGAATTGGTACTAGCCATTGAATTTTTCAAACTAGGCCCTAATCCTTGGTCAATATTCTTTTTTTTATAAAAATATTTTGCGTTTACGGAACGCGGACACTTTCAAATAATCCAATTACACATCCATCACACACGATATTTTGCATCCTGGTGGATCATTCTTTCAATTTATCAACTTGCACTTCTGTTTGAACCATCATGGGCTACACCATCAAACAAAAGATTGACATATGCTGGAAGGCCGAATCTAACCCTCAGATGACACAAGCTGATTTGGCTATGTGGGCACTGAAAGAATATGGATCGAAAAAGCCACCTTCACAAACGACCATATCTCGTATTCTAAGCTCAAAAAATGATTTGATAGCATCCAAAGAGGCAGAATTTCAGCTTGTGAGAAGAAGAAAACAATCGAATCCATTGTTACGGCGAATTCTCACTGAATGGATCACACAGGCAACATGGGAAAATATCCCCATTACAACACCAGTTATTCAACTGACAGCAAATGCCATCTGGACGAGATTACCCACGGATGAAAAGGATGGAAATGGGGTGTTCAATCATAAATGGTGTTACCATTTTTTGAAAAAACTAAATATAAATTTAGCGGGCACACCAGAAGATCATATGAGAAATCCCGGAAAGCATCCCCTTAACAAAGTTTGGAAATTAGAGGATAAGGTTGAATTAAAAGGTTACCTCAGAAGGTTAATTGAAAAGGAAGGATATGCTCCACAAGATATCTTTACCCTAGATGAGTTCCAACTTTTTTACTCCTTACCTTTAGATCAAATTTTTGATGTATCTTCAATCGATAAAGGGTTGAAGCAAAATAGTTCTACTTCTCCTAACTCTCTCACAATAATGTTGGGATGCAATATAGATGGATCTGAAAAGTTATCACCTTTGGTGGTTGGAAACTATGACAAGTTCGAGGTTTCTCAGAGCTCGAACAGTGCATTAAGAAACATATCATCTGCCTCAAATATTACTCAACATTCTTTGATGAATAAAATTACTGAAATATATCACTTATCATACAAGTCGAACACAAACAAATGGATTACATCAAGTATGTTCCAAAATTATCTTTTAACACTAGAACACAAGCTAAGTAACATATCTCCCGAAAGAAAAATATTGATAATATTAGATGACTCTTCATCTCACAGAACAATTAATTTAAAGTTTCGAAACATAACGCTATGTTTCTTAAAAAATAATATGAATCATAAAAATCCCTATCACTCATCATACAATGGCATCAAGTTCGATTATCTCCCTATGAATTTTGGGATAATTGAAGAATTTAAGATCTTGTACCGAATACAACAATATTTGGAAATGATAAACCTACAAAGAAGCAAATCTAAAGGAGCTAACATCCAGAGGTATATCATAGACAACGAGGAGTTGCATCCTTCTAAAATTTCTTTAGAGTCATTTGGTACAGATGCCATTTCTAGTGGAATGGAAGTTCTCTCTGAAATAGACTATAATTGTCCTTTGGTTAAAGTTATAGAATGGATCAAAAAAGCTTGGGACAATTTAGATCAAGAAGTAATATTCAATTCTTGGAAAAGGACAAACTTGTTTGACTTGGGCCCCAAAGTCAAACCTCGTTTTACAAAACATTTCAATGATACGATCTACGGAGCACAAGATTTCAGTTTACATTATTCACTAATATCTATTGCAGCTAAAAGCGAAGTTTTTGACATGCAGCAATCTTACAATAAATTGGAAGAAATTATGAATTATCTCAATGTTGTGATCCCTTGGGAAATTGATGATTTGTTAGGTTTGGTTAATGAAAGAGCAAAGATCACCATAAGCTATGTTTCCATTGAAGAAATCATTGGCAGTTGCTTATCTGATACATATGGGGCAACTACCAAAGATAAAACCCGTGTACATGTGATAGAAGAAGAGCAGCATTCAGACCAAACAAAAGTTTGGTTCAATGAAGGTGGTATCACCATGTTACCATCTCGTTCAGAATCTCAATTAATGGAATCTACGTACTCTTCATTATTGAGTAATGAAGTAACTAATGTTGTGAATAGATTCGATTCTTCACAATCCGATATTAGATTCGATTCTACCTATGGATCCACATCTAATCGTCATACGCTCCAAGATGAATCGAGAGCACATCCACAAATGTTGAAAGATGGCTCTAATATTGCTCGAAATCCAAAAAAGAACGAATCGGACCAGGACCCCAAATGGACAATGTCCAAAAAACGAAACGTCGCCATTTCAGATGGTGTTGGGGTTACAATTTATGGCCCAAATGATAAATTTGAGCTACTGTCTTCAGTTGGTTCCGTAGAAAATAAGTTACCAAATAGTCCAGGGTGTCAAACTAATTCAGCTAATGGATACCAGAGCCTTGAAGCAGCTGTTATCAATGCGCTTTCAAAAGTTATCGAGCTGTCACAACTGGGTGTATTGAAGATTTCATCACCAACATTAGCAGAGTTGACACACAATCTTCATCTATTACAAGGCAAATCTAACGCTGAAGTTAGCAGATGTAATACGAATTGAAACTTTCATTGTGTTTTCCACCGTATGGTGACACAGAAATTAACGATTTAACGATATAGGTTTATGTACAAGTAGCAATGAATATAAATGTTAATAGATAACATATCGTGATTATTCTTTGTGATCATCTTCCTCGAACTCAATACCCAACTCCTTGGCCTTGTCTTCTAATCTCTTTCTCTTTTCTATTCTAGCTCTTCTGATTCTTGCAATCTCCGCTTGTATTTCATGAGGTTCCTTAGGGATCTGATTCAAGGTGGCTGGATCGGGCCAAAATCCTGGTAAATTGAACTTCTTATCAGTGTCCAAACCAACGTAGTACATCACCAAGATTGGCGTTAAGAGGTAAAACCCAAACTGTTGTTAGTATATGCATTTTTCGAAAAGAAGTTCTTTTTAGTTGAAAAAACAATTCCTGGATCTTACGAGAATTCATCTGAGATAGTTTAAAGTGGTTCGGAGAAGTATCTACTTGGTCTTGCAGCAAGCTTCTGATTATTCACAACTTTCAAGTAAAACACTCCAAGGAAATTATTTCCATCAATCTTGGAAAAGAATCAGTGAAAACTTGAGATCTATTTCGTCGATACCTCTAACTTTTGTAACTAATAGATGATTCTTCGCCACTGACCCTAAGCCCGATCCAAAATGTGCAATCTCTTGTTCACCTAGTACGCATCTCGGGGTCTGGTTCAAGACTTGGGAATTCACCACAACTTCTCTAACAGCCCGAGTGAAGGGCAAGATTATATTTTAACGTACCTTTGACGTCTCCAACTGGGTTCTAGTGATACCTCCAATAAACTTCCTATAGAAACCTTGTTGCATAGTGGTCTTTGTAAAAAACTAGTATGATGTTCAAAAATTGAAAGGCGCATGCAGAGTATATTAATCACGAGTTTTATTTTGACACAGGAACACTCTTTTTAAATTATTTTACATTCTGAACCTAAATATATCAGTTTGGTATCACAATAAACTCAAATAACATTGAATTCTTTGATTGATATCACTTGCAGAAACCTAAAATTGATAGCTTGGCTAGAATTTCTCACGATATCCACTTCACTTATACCTGTTGAAAGGAACACCTCACCACAATGAGTGGATATACACAGATAGACCAAGATACAGAGACTTTCAACCACACACAGCCAGATGCACCAATTGAAAACGAAACTATAAATCAAGCTGGTGCTGGCAATTCCAATGGGCAAACATGGACTGAACGATTCAAGGAATCCTCACATCCGGTGGCCTTGTTATGCTACATTATCTTCAGAATCAGTCCCATCATTGTATACATTTTTGGAAACTTCTTCCTTGGATTTATAGTACACAAGAATAGGTTTGTACTCCACTTCATCATCCTCATGCTTCTTATTTCTGCTGATTTCTGGACATTGAAGAACGTCTCAGGAAGGTTATTAGTGGGGTTGAGATGGTGGAATGAAACCAATCTCGTTGATGGAAAAGTGGGCGAGTTTGAGAATGTTTGGGTGTTTGAAAGCATTAGCCCAGATAGATATGTCAATCCAATCGATTCGAAATTGTTTTGGGCTTTATTGTACGCACAACCTGTTGCATGGATGGTGTTGGGATTTTTGGCTGTTCTCAAGTTTCAATTCTTATATTTATTATTGGTGATCATGGCAATCACCTTGTCCGTTACAAATGCCATGGCTTTTACCAAGTGTGACAAGTTTGGAAAGGCAAACAATATTGCTAGTGGAATCTTGAGCGGTGCAACTTCAACTATCTTTAATAGATTCAATCCTTTCGCTTCTTCCTGAAAATTTTGCCAATATCTTAATATAACATAATTATTTGGAATGATATAGTTATCGTAAGGACTTCTTTCATGATTTTAATGCATTTGGACATATAGTGTTTTATAACCTTACATATTAATCTACAAATGAACGATTTTAAATGACAGAGGATTTTAAAGCGATGAATAGCATTAGTTTAATCAAGTATTTTAAGCGGACACAAGGTTCATTTGTTATCACCAAAATCTTACGAATTACAAATTTTATAGTTAGCGTAATATTCATAAGTACTTAGTACATCTCTACAAAGACACCTTCATGATGGCACATTGTCAAGTGGACACTCTTCTTTGGTGGATAAGGACTGTCATCCTTGGAAATCAAATCAGGGAACATTTGAATAAGTCTTGCAGTCACGTAAGCTGCTTCAGTTAAAGCAAACTGTTGGCCTAAACAAATTCTTGGACCACCATTGAAAGGAACATAGGCCCAGCCTAATTTCTTGAGGTCGGCCCATCTTTCAGGTCTGAATTCTTCGGCGTCTTCGCCGTAGTATTCCTTCATTCTGTGAGTTGTGTAAACCAAGTATGCCACGGTGGTACCTTTACCAACGAAGATTGGGGCAGTCTTATCTGGACCTCCACCAGTTGGTAAGGTTGTATCTTTTGTAGCGACTCTGAAGTTGACTGGAACGGATGGATATAATCTCAAAGTTTCATTCAAAACGAATTTAAGGTATTCACACTTCTTAAGAGATTCGAATGTAATGCTTTCAATGTCAGCATCATCACCTTGACCAAAGTGTTCATAAATTTCCTTCTTCAACTTTTCGAAAATCTCTGGGTTTCTTGCTAATTCGAAAAAGACAAATGATAATAAACCAGCAGTGGTATCTCTACCAGCCACAAGAATATTCAACAATTGATCTTGCAAAACAGTTGGGTTTCTGGTTTGTTTCACCAATTCGTACAAGAAAACATAACCGTCCTCGGATTTTTTCTCCAATTCTTCAGGGGTAAAGTCCAAAGCTCTTTGAACATAGTATTTAGCGAAAATGTGAACATTCTTACACGATTCTCTAAACTCCTTGTTGTTAATCATCCAGTAGAAAATTTGAGAGTAGGAACGAGATGCGAGATAAGCTTGTGCCACGTTGAATGATTCTGCAAAAGAAGCACTACTTCCGAAGTCCAATGGAGATTTTCCATCAACTTTAGGATCATGAAGAGAACCGACAGATTGACCAAACAAGAATTCACTGGCAGTATCCACGGTAAATCTGAAAAACAATTCCTGAAGATCAAAGGTCTTTCCTTTATTGTAACGAATGTGCTTGGCAAGAATTTGTAAGTGAGGTTCCAATGCCTTGACATGGGCGACTTGTTCACGAGCAAATTGAGGTCTCAACATGGCTCTGGAATGTTTCCAACCTTCACCATCCAAGGTGAAAATACCATCTCCAAGTAATGGTTTGAAGTGGGCATGTCTGGTACCCAAAGCAAAGTCATTGAATTGAGTGGCCAAGATAGCCTTGATATTTTCAGGTTCACAAGTGATGACAATTCTGACACCTGCCACACGTAAATACAAGCTTGGACCTTTCACCACATCGACAATTTGTGAGTGATTAAAATCCATCATAAGACCCTGTTTCTTCATCTTGAGAAGGTTAAAGAGAAGAGGCAAAGAAAAAAACCTAACGCCAAAATGGGTAGGCTCTTTGCATCCATGAGCACGAGAGAATGATTCCTTTCTGATGAACACCCCCAAGCCATACACCAATGCTAAACCAAATAGCACTGAGTACCAATTGTTGAAATATTGCAAATATTCATTCATGACGTTGACGACCTTCGATATAAATTCGAAGCTGATGTGGTAGATTATGTAGTGGCCACCAGTGCTTACATGTCAACTCTAGCTTCTGATACTTCTATCTTATACTTTGGTTTCGTTGCATGTGAAGTTTGTATCCCAACACAAGAACTACCCCACAAATGCGTGAGAATCCAAGCCAATGAAGATGAAATTTAGTATGCGCGCGATGACTTGTTCTGGAAAATTGGCCAATGTCTCGACGTCAAATGGACATCACAAATTATCAAGGGTCTAACCAGTAAAGCAAACACCAATTGCTACTGATGTTGGCATCCTTCAAAGCCTGGACGTGATATCAAAGTTACATTTTGGGGGAGTGGATGAAGGGATGACCCCTTCATCCAACTGATCATGGAAAACGTAGCTTCGTCTCCTGTAAGGCATCAATACCTTTGTGTTCATCACATGCTTTCTTAGCAAAGGTGGGGAGGAGCCATTAGTTGCGTCTCCACAAGTCTTTGTAACAAATATAGAAACGGAGTGAGGAGAACAATACAGCTGGACTAAAACGTCACTCCGTTCAAAACCTTACAACAAGAGGTAGCAGTCACCGTTGCAATGGTTGGTAATCCGAGAACTGTTAGTTGTAGATAGTTTAGAAGACGAAGCAAAAAAAATAATAGTGACTCCTGCGCGATTCGAACGCACGCATCTTTACGATAGTAGAACTTGAGTCTACCGCCTTAACCGCTCGGCCAAAGAGCCCTATTTATGTTAGGGTTGAGGTGCTTGTAGATATAGCAATATAGAGAAGGAGGTATCGGATGTTGACAACAGTACGATTTTGAACAAAAAGGGACATGGGTGGCTTCATTAACGAATGAACTGCTATTGGACGAAATGGAATATTTGGGTGGTCCTGGCTTCTGCTTTTTGATTTCGTATATTGAAATATTTAGAAAGTGAAAAAAGTGATAAAATGCATAATTTGTTAAATTTTGGAATTTCAATAATTTGGAATTTCAATAAAAGCCTTTCGATGGAAACTAGGGAACCCCTAGTAAAAACTTCGTATATGCTGTAATCTCTACAACAGGCCTTCCAGAACCACTCCAACACATCTTATGAACCTTAGGACAGTGACATGTAAACTTGAGTGTGTGATCATGGCTGGTTCAGATAGGCGGAAATGTATGGATATCTGAGGAGTACCTTCAAAAAATGGCCTATTTTTTTACTGCGAAAAATGCGATCATGTTCAAAATTCAAAAATTGGGTATTAGCTCCGGGAGGGGGGACCATTGAGCAATTGACCTCCTTAGATGATTAATAATTCAATGGTTGGGTATGCAAAGACTTCCTAGCAAGGGTTGTGATTGGTATAGACAGTTTGTTCACGTCACACAACGGCGATCCCCCACGATTGGTTTGCATGTGCAATTGATGGAAACATGCAGGCACTAACCTACCAGCTTGAATTGGAAGTTAGAATGCTAAACTTTGACTAAAATGGCCACGACCCTTGCCAAATCAGTCTATGGGCGCCCGGGAACTTCCTTTCGTGGTGTGGATATTTTACAATAAGTCTTGATCCCCCAAAATTTGCACATGCCCAGATCATGTCAAGGGCTCTGGATTGTCACTTATAAAATTATCACATGGAAAGTAGTCTGTTGGGTAGATGGGGTTCATAAACTGAGGACGATCGGACTTTGCAAAGTCCGATATTCCTTCCGGATATTTCCTGAAAAACAATGTGTCGAGTATGTGTCGAGTATGTGTCGAGTATGTAGTCGAATATCTGTTTGGGTGGTTGAACTTCACAAGCACCCTCCACAGTATTGGACAAGGAGAAAATATCACAAGAACCTACAAATTGAATACGGCAATACGCGTCGTCTAATCGAGAAAGTAAAACTATAATTTGTACAACTACATGTTCATAATCTTGTAAATGTTCATGTTGCCGTTCATATCAAGCACTTTCACATTCACTCCAAGATTCGTCAGCAATTGCGGGAATACACTCTTGCAGTAGCTACTACCAGTTTGTACAAAAAAGAACATATGCAAAAAAAAGAATAGTGACTCCTGCGCGATTCGAACGCACGCATCTTTACGATAGTAGAACTTGAGTCTACCGCCTTAACCGCTCGGCCAAAGAGCCCTATTGTTAACTTTTGAGAGTAGGGAATTATTAACAAAGTTGGTTTATAAGTTGGTCTTCAACCTACTAAATGATTATGATTACACTATCTTTTAAATGTCGAGACGTATATGGTATATATGCTTGTAAATTACTTACCATAGTTATTGAATCTATATCCGGTATGGTTTATCGGGAATTTCCCGCAAAAATTAATCAGGCAATTGTACCTTCAAAATATTATTATTGATAATTCATTAGTAAAACGAACAACAATCTGCCACCGGGGCAGTTAGAATTAGGTATATGTTCTCAACAATTCAATTTTGTCTCTAATTGAAGTGTAAACTTTGCCCCCTGATTTTTCCTCCACTTGTGAAGAAATTAAGAGCGTTTGCATGGTATTACTATTGGACGCATCAAGTTCAATTCCCCTCAATCGATCGCTTCTATATCTTTCACTTACTTCTTGGGCCTGCTTGTACACAATACGTAGGATCCCCTGGTTGATCAACAAATTAAGGTCATTGTTATGCGTAAACTTGATAATTGATTCTGTGAGTCCAGTAACCACAATGTTGGGATCCATTTTCTGTAGGATTTGAACAGGATCATAAAATTGATTAGATTGCTCATCACTAGATTCAATTAATGCCTTGACAAAGTTTGGCTTCTTCATTGAAAAATCAATTAAAAATTTCCACAAGTCCGCATCGTTCTGTTTCTTGGCGAAGTCTATTGCCAAATTGGCATCATCCATCCGATTAATTATTAGTTCGAGCGCCTGCTGGCTTTCCCCAATTTTTCCTAACAAAAACACTAATTCTTCAATAAAGTCATTTTCAGTACAGACCGCAATTGCTTTGTCAATATCATAATTGCTATCATTTTTCGTCAAGAAGTTCATGAGTGCACTTCTATCGTATTGACTGTATAATTTGATTCTCTCATCACCCATAATTGTTGGGTCGTTCAACTGCTCTAGATAGAAATAGTTCACAAATCCTAAACAGGTAGCTCCTCCAAATGTTTTTATTACTTCCTCCGGCGAGAACTCAAAACGATGCTTGATAAAGATAACTATGACGTCTTTTAAAGTACTTTCAAGTTTATCAATGGATAATTTGTCCAAATCGTCATGAGGGAATTGAAGTTTGATCATTTCTGGCAATTTGTTTTTATAATCTGACAATATCTGATGCTGTGATAAAAATTGAATTATTTGTGGATCCTTCAATTTCAACAAATGAGGAACAGCTTTCTTTGGTTCATTTGCAGATACATATATTCTAGATAGACACCTTCTCAAAGGATCATTCTCTGATTCCTCTAACTTTTCTTCAACCATAGATTGAACTTTCTTCGAATGGTAAACATCAAGATCCCAATGATTAATAAGGTCGATAAATTTCTCTGTATCATTTTCAACCCAATATTCAAGAATTCGCTCGTAAATGTTTTTCAGAATACCCATTCTAGCCAGTGTTGGGATAATTTCTGTGAGTAAAGGAATGTGATCACTCTTAATGAAAATTTCAGCCCAAGTTTCCCACTGGTTTACTACTTCCTTAGCATATTCTTCGGTATCTTGTGCTTTATCAACGCTCAATACCCTGGACGCAGTAGTGCTTTTGGTGTCCAGATCAGGTATTAGATCATCATCAGAGAGTTCTAAAACTTTTTTCAAAAATTTAGCAGCTTCTGCCCAAGAATCATCCTTTACCAAACTGTCCACATGTTGTATACCATATCCTAATCTTTTAATACGAGTTGTTAGATGTGTGCTTATTTTCCAAGCTTCTTCAAACTTATCATGCTCCTCATACCATTGTAATTGATCGCTCATTTGATACTCCTGTACTATAACTGTATCTTTTGCACTTACAATGAAGTAAGATGGAATTTGTCCTGCAATATGCGAGGTACTCAATGAATAATCGTTCAATCCCAAACCATATACATCTCTTAAACCAACTTCTTCTTCAAATTCAACTTCACCATTTGTAGAGTTTATGATTTGCAATTCAGGATTATTGAACACTCTCTTCGATCCCTTACCACTGTTATCTACTGTAGGTGGTTCATAAGTAAGGACAAGCCATAAATCGTCCTTGTAACTTGATATTCCACTAATCAAACTTTCCATTTTGTAAATATGCTCGACTTCAACTTGTTTAGTTTCATGCGAGTAAATGCTACTTCCTCTAAATGATACTGAAGCACTTGATGGTAGCAATGAAAACGACTTATCATTATCTTCTTCTTTCAGACTCTTCGACACACTGATTTTTAGACTCCATATATAATTTCCCCATGCAATTAATATTCTATTCATATCTGGATAACTTATTCTGGGCCAATATAAATCTGCCCTAGGAGAGTCTGTCGGTTTATCAATTTGTTTGATAATTCTTCGAGTACTTAGTTGGCTAATGGTTATGCCCCGATCATTCATCCATATAAGTAAGTCATCTATCAATTGAATAGATACAATGGGCCCATTACCCTCATCCAAGACAATATCCTGTCTCTTTCCAAGCCAACCCGACCGGCTCGAATATATGACTTTGCCACTCATACCACCATTAATGAAACCACCGGTTTTAGCATATTTCTTATCAAGCACCACTGCATGTATTGGACGTTGAAAGTCATAAGCTGTGATATCGTGTTCGTCTTTTATAGATCCGATAACCACAGTTCCATCCATGGACCCTGTGGCAAAGTAAGTACCATCACAAAATATTGAAAGAACCAGCGCTCTATGCGCTTTAAAAGTCCGAATTCTTTCAAAATTAGGAGTTGTGATATGGATTGTGCCCGAATGGGTAGCAAATATGAAGTAAGATTCGTGGAAACAACTTGCAGAAATGGCTTCCTTTGTAAAAAAATGGGATGGGAGCTTGGTGAGTCTGGTATACTTGAGCTTGGGTGGTTCATCATCTTCTTCATCGGGTTCTTCATCTTCATCTCCATCCTCATCCTCCTCTTCGGCATCATCATTACTTTCAGTTTCGTCTTTACTGTCACCTTCATGTTTCTCGTGTACTTTATTCTCAACTTTTACATGGTCAATCTTTTCATCCACTTCACCGGGATCATGCTCAATTTCAGATGATTTTGAAACTTCATCAACTTCACCACTAATTGACTTGGTGTCTCCCCCAGATTCACTAGATATCATCTTGTTGTGATAAGTAAAAGTCTCAGTTAAGGAATGTTATATTATACATCGTGACTTTTTCTCACATGACTAAATATTACTAAAAAGTTTGATACATGTCAATTTACTAGTGAGGAACGTACACCATGTTGACGGCAGCAAAAGGAGTTTTGGTGCAATGTGATCCATCTATCCGAGCTCTTATCCTTCAAATCGACTCAAAAAGGCCAGGAATAGTGTTAGAGGAATTGGACGAAACTCACTTGCTCATCAAACAAGACCAGGTCAAGAATGTCAAGGAAGAGTTGAACAAGTTATTGTCCAAGAACATTTACAATCCAATTGATGAGGATGGTCCATAAGTGCTTGTTCACTATAAAATATGTGACGGGAAACATAAATATGCTTGAGCTACCTTAAAAGTCTACAAAGTACAATAGGGTTCAAGATTCTTGAAATTCTATATAAGGTTATAAATCTACCTTTCATGCTAAGGAATGAAATGTTACTCAATTTCATCCAATATATTTTCGTTGAAAACCACCTCACTATTCTGCTCGATGGCCAGCAATATTAAATCGTTGATGAATCCAAACACTGTTTCAACCTCCATAAGATCATCCAAGTTGGAACGGGCTTTTTCATCCACTTTATCTAGATTTTCAAGAACAAATTTATAGAAGTTTTCATATGTAGACACAATCAACGAAGCTAATGAGTTCATCAAGAACTTGATTATATTCTCATCATTGATGAAAATCTTGATTTCTTTGTAAGTGTTGGGAATTTTGATAATAAGATTATCCTTGAATTTAATGTTACTTTGGACTGGGTCGGCAACGGTGTCCTTATCTGTAAGCGTGATCGGTTGGCAGATCAAATTAGATGCTTCTTTGATGAAGTCGTTGACAGCATTGTTTAGCTCAGATTCAATTTCGTAGTTTGCATCCATCATATCCGAAATCATTTTGGGCACAGACTTCTTCACTAATTCAATCAAACCGTGTTCGTTGAAATTGAACTCACCACTTCTAAGAATAGTCCATACTTCACTAATACCTCCCGTGAAATCAATGGTGTAATCGGTTCTGACGTATTGTATATCGAAATTTGTTACTTGTGCTTTTAGAATAATCAAGTTTTTCAAATAATGCAACTTAGTATCAATAATTCCCAAATGAGTCGAAGATAATTTGTAAAATTCACCCTTTAACAAAATAATGCATGCATGGACAATGTAATGTGCAAGATCATCAAACACAACGGAATTGATCAATTCATATATATTTGACAATAAAGTCAAAGCTTTACCTAATGGAAGGTAGAGTTCAGGGAAGAGATTCTCTGGATAATCCACATCCAATTCGTTTATGATTTCATCGTCTGCTTTGCTTTCGTCTACCTTAGTCACATCAGAATGTGACACATCTGTAGACGCTCTTGGCCTTGAAGACTTTTTTCTTCTTCCAAGTTGTAAATCTTCAGGCTTGGGAATATACTTCATTAGCTTCTGATCAACATAATTTTGAATTCTGAATATTAATCTTGATTGGACATCGTGTAAAATTGGTTCAAATAACTCTCCAAAATTTATGGTAATTTGTTGGCTGATTCCAGTTAAATTTTCAACATCTTGAATTTGTTCTTCTTGTTCTTCAAATTCGTAATACTTTTGTAACAAAGTCGTTAATTCACATAGGTTGCTGATATTTGTTTCTCTTAATGTAACATGTCTCAAGCTGTCATACAAAGGATCCAATAAATTTTTGGCAAATTGATAAAATTGTGTGTCAATATCAATATCCATTCCGAAAAAAGCTTTGAATAATAAATATTCCTTTTCAGTCACCTTTTTGAAGAAAGAAATTTGATACTGACAAGATTGCACCAAATTTTTAGAAGTCAATGTTGAAGCAAGAAGATTTTGAAGATACGTATTTTTGGAAAAATACAATTGGAGTAAACGAAGTCTTACCTGAAAATATTCGTTTGAAATTTCGTTCATTAAACCTTGATATTCAACATGGTTTTCAATTCTGCTACTTATTTCAAGAATAAGTTCGTTAAGTTGTGATCCATTATCTTTGAGGTAGCTATTGAACTCATTATAAATTAAGAGGTCAATAGAAATGGAGGATCCACTGTCAGATGATAATGATTTGTTGACAGACTCGGACAATTTCTTGATCTCTGATATGATAAAGTTTTTTATCAAAGTTAAAGCCCTTGTCATACATTGTCTGAAACGACTATTGTACAGTTCCACTTCCTTGAAGTCAGGATGTTGCTCAAAGAAGGTAATGGATTCATCCAATTGATTTAAAATCTCGTTTTTGAAAAAATCTCTTCTTTGGTTGACCAAATGAAAACCAGATTTGGTCAAATGTTTTGCGATAATGTCAAGGTTATCAAAATGCTTCAAATAACTTTCGATCTGATCATACTTCTTTGAATATGAAAGCTGTGTATCTAAAAGGCTGCTCGATTCTCTATCAAAGTCGACAGTTTCTGAAGTAATTTGATCATATTTCAAAGTTAAAGTATGTATCAAATCCAAGATATCGTCGGTTTCTTTGATATATCCATCTATCTGAAGTGAGTTAAATTTACAAGTATCCATGAAGTTGTAATGGTCGTCCGTGTCTAATTCATTGATTTGAAGAATGTGATTTTGATCAAGGAGACAATCATAGTTGAAAGAATTGATATATTCCGACCAGATCTGTGATGCTTCAGGGGTATTGAAAGGATATGTGATGCACAGAGTTGGCTTATGTTCAGTTTTAGGAATGTTGTCCAAGCTTAAAGACCTCGGTCTTGTGGTGACTTCCTTGTCTTCACCCAAATTCAAGTTTTCTTTGTACTTTGGAGTCTCAATAGAGATACGCTCTATGATTGATCTGCTTCTGACTCTAGTCATTTTGATCGACGTATCACACTAAGTTACCTCTTCTTCAATTGCTACTTCGGTATGATTTGCTGTATATTTCCCCTGCTGGATACAGTACGTGAATGGGAACCAATACGTGTGCTTTGGCCAAAGTGGGACACTTTTAGATTCACCGACTGGTATGCAGGACTATGAAGTCGCGTCTTTAGTGTATCTTCATCGTTCTTTGCAATACTTTCGATCCAGTTTCAATTAAGCGGCTTGAGCCTTTCAAAATGAGTGAAGATCCTAGAGATACGGATAGAAATAGTGAGGACTTACTTACCGATGAATCTGCGGACGAATTGAACAATCTAGTAAAAGAATTTGAAGTGAGATATGAGGAAATCCAAGCAAACAAGAAAAGCAAACTTCGAACACCGGAAACTAAAATGGAAAATGAGGATTCGCATCATGAATCCAGGATAGTGAAAGAAGTCACCCAAACTGAAGCTCGACAAAGTATCAAACAAATTCGTCATGAGACAAGCAATGAAAATTCATCAGAGCAATTTTCAAGAAGATTAGTTAATGAATCTCACAAAAATCCAACTAAAAAGACAGAAGCAAAGGCGGATCAAAAGGCAGCACTGTTCATTCAAAAATTATATCAAACAAACTTCCAAGAAGCCTCCGAAAAATACCAACGCATTGACTATTCACTCAGAAAGTTTGCATTTGAAGGAATCTCAGATGTAAAATCTGAAATTAGCGATGTGGATGAAGTTGATCGATTCACAGGTCAGTTTCTTAGGAAAAGATACATTTCTGTGGAAAATTTACAGAAAGTTATCAATGAAACAGATCCAAGCATGAAATTACTAAAGGTTGATAAACTACTCGCAAAAGTTCATAGAGGTAATAATTACCAAGAACCGATGTATAATAATTGGTGCTTTTGTGGAATCATCACAAAAAAATCTAATCCCAAAAGCACGAAAGGTAATTCCAAGTACTTGAAGTTAAGTGTGGGAGATTTTCAACGATCAATAGAGTTGATGATATTTAGTGAAGCATTTAACCAGTATTGGAAACTTAAAGTGGGTGATATAATTCTTATTTTGAATCCTATTGTGAATAAGTTCCAATTTGATCTTAATGATGGACAGTCTAAAAGTGGATTTACATTGAAGATAGATGAACATGGGTTGAACTCCATTTTGGAGATAGGCGCAGCTAGAGATTTCGGAACATGTACATATGTGAATAAGAAGGAAAATAAGAGATGCGAGGATATCATTAATACTAAAAAGGCCGATCTATGTGATTTTCACTTAGAGCTTAAATTTAAAACGGGACTGAAGAGAATGGAGCTCAACGGAAGTGTACACATGAAATCACCACAGAAGAATAAACAGCATATGTACTTGGGAAGTTCCGGAACAAGCTTCATGAAGTACGACAAAACGTACAATGAAGATACTAAAGTTTACCTGCGGGCAAGTGAACTTTTCAAGAATCCAGATAAATATCACGATCCCAAAATGTTAAACAATTCTGAGAAACGTCGAAAAATCATGGATGCTAGGGCAAACAGGATTTTGGAAGAAAAGTTATCAGGACTTTCGAACAATACTACATTCAAGAGTTTGAACTTGATTAAAGAAAATCAGGGACAATCCTCAAACCCCAATAAGCTCATGGAACAGAAAAGTAGGGGGCTTCCGAACAGTATGCTAACAAAGATTGGATTTGATCCAACATTTAGCCACAGGAGTGAAGATCATAGCCACACACAAAAAAAAGAAAAGCTTGACAGAGTTAAGGAGTTGTATGACTTAAGCACCCTCAAAGCCAAGGATCGGTCATTGGAATTGTCTGACACCGATAAGAAGCTTCGGTCACAGAAGTGGCAAACAAACACCCGAAACCTTAAAAATTACCAGCAAAAAGTTAAACTGCTTCCTATAAATGGGGGTGCAACAGAAAACGTGTCAGTGTTTGATAAGGTTTGGAGAAACCCTGTTACTAGAACAAATAAAGTTCTACTTAGTGATGAAGAATTCAGTGACAGCGAAAGTGACTTGGATATCGAGTTCGATACCGAAGAAATGAAACAAGCCTACAATAATAAAGTCAAGCAGGAGTCTAGATAATTCTCAGGTTGCTATTGTCTCAAGAACTTTCCGATAACAGTGGGGCTTACAGATTCGCACTGTAGTTATGCTGTAATAGGGATGGTATCAAGCAACAATTTGATAACAGAACGAGGAGCAAGTTGAGTATATTCTTGACCACGGGGCGATCTGAGGTATTTGTTATAACCACATCGGTCCGGCAAGCAAAGATTATGAACAAGGTCAAGTCAAGTGTTATCAGGGGTTCCACCGTTGGAAGTAACCTGCAAAACGGGGGTTCGGGGGTTCGGGTTCGGACCTGAAGAAGGAACAAGCGGGATTAAAATAGTGTTATCAAAACGAGTTGTACCCGGGATTAACCGGCAAAGTACTTTTTCAGTCAAATTTGAGAATGAGCTCTACTAATAAAATAGTAAAAATCTATAACATTCCACTAGTAGGTAGGTAGACCTGCTACCCAATAAATAAATATATAATAAATATAATAAGTAGTTCAGCGAACGAGGAGCATTGAAATTGAAATTAATTTTGAATTTGAATGCTATAATGTTTATGCTTTTATGCTTGATAGGCCACATTCTTGAAAGCACGCATGCACAAGTAGCCCAATAAATCACAAATGAACAAAAGAATGATAGGGAATGCAATCAACATCAAAAGTCCTACCGAGGCACTGGTCAAGGTCTTCTCCACGCTATACAACATGGGAAGAACACCGTGCTGCAACATATTCAAGTTGGATAAGGAATTTCCAGAAAGCGAGATCATGGTTGATTTTTGATATGAGTCCAGATAAGATGAGGAATGATAAGGGTAACGAACCAAGTGATAGGGTCAAGCACAGCGATCCGATGGAGGTACTGGAATATCCGGTTTTCGTCTTGGAGGGTTCACGGTCTTCACTCAATGGAGGAACCTTGGGTTTTATATACCAGCGATCTTAGGGCCCTGTACAAATTATGTGCATCAGTGTGGGTGAAAAATCCCTATCCTAACCTGCAAACGTGCCTCCTGTGGCGATTGTTCGGGGTTAAAAAATAACTTGTCTTTGTGTGTTACCCGGCTTGTTCAGTTCCCGCCTGTTACCCGGACACGACCGTGGTAGTTCAACGAGGGCATCACAAATGGACATTTAACAACATCACGAATGTGTATGTTTCTTCCAAGCTTCCAAGGATACGTGAGGAAGCCACCAACAAACCGTAAGTACGAGCTTAATGGTGATGATGCAAATTTCATACTTATCTACATTACTTGATCTTCATGAAATAAACCGGTGTCTGAATACTTGCTCCGAGCATTACTAACTTTAGACCACAGTTGTAGAGTGGAAGTGACACTTTTGAAATGTGCCCACGGAAAGGGACGGGTGGTCCCAACTAGCCCGTGAGGTAATTGCCCGAGTCTGTGGTCGATCACTTCGGGGCAAGGGAACACTTGGGCTATAGTGTCCCATCTCGTAAATCACTTTAAAATAGTGCAGAATGCGTGGCACATTTTTCACTCTATATGTGGAACAAAAGCATCACAATCTCTAGTAGCAACACCGATTGCAATTCGGATGCCGACTCGGATACGGATGCCAGCTATTTGCATTTGTATCCGGAGCTCCACATGTGTAGAACCAGCCTGAAACCCTGTAAATACAGGACTAGGCTTAAACACCTGGTTCCGGGTGGTGGTTAGTGAGTGCATGGTGTGAAGAAAATGCCTTTCAATTACACAGCTAACCCTTCTATCAACACCATGGCCCTTGTGCGAGGTTATGGAGGTCAAGGCGGCCTCGGCAAAGAGGAACGATAGCTTAACAATCTGGTTGACTGCGCCAGGATGCGTCGTACCATGGGGAACAATCGAGGATTGCATGCAGATGTCCGTATCCAACCAGGATTTCTGTCCAGATTCATACCATCTGGTTACATCTATTTACATGTTCTTTTGATTTGATTGTTCCTTAGGAAATAATATCGAAAGGGGATGATTTTTTATTAATTATTTCGTTAACAGATTAGTGGGGCACAAATATTCCCAAGAAATCTGTCTTGCCTTGCCGAGGTTCAACGCAAAGTGGTAGTGGTAGTGTTACAGGTGGTGTCATAGGTGGGAAGCCAGTGCTACAAGAATCACCACACCCACCGCTGGTGGTCGGTATTTGGTGTCAGTCGATAGGAGTTCGAAGGCATGATCTTGCATATGTCCTTTGGTCTGGTCCTGGTGGAATTTATCAGGAGTATGAACTTTATATAGACAAAGGGATGCGTAACCTGTAATTCGGGGGCTATTGCGGTGATCCCTGGCATAATCTGGAGTTGGCTCCGATGGTGCAGGTTTGTGCACCACCTTGTGCAGATTAGTACATGTTGTCAGCTTTGTACCATGATGAACCTGAGACTTACTTACACTAAAAGATATGGACCAAGCCGAGGGCCAAACGGTGCCAAGGTAAGGGTCGATTCTTGAGTTTCTCGGTGGTTCGCTAGCTGATGACCACCTCGGACTTGTGGTGCCATCGGATAGTTCCGGTGGTGTGTTGTTTGGGGCCCACTTTGGGTTATCAAATGTGTACCACAGTATAATTAAGGTTTTACAGTTTGCACAAAGTACATTTTCTCCACAACAATAGTTTCGCTGGTTCCTTTTGGTGCCTTCCATAACAGGTGGTGTACCAAACTGGGCCAGTGGTGCTGGTTTCAACACTGATCTCCGAATACGGCCAGTTTTCTTATCTATGCGGACATAGGTTCTCTGAGTTGTACTCAGATGTGGTGCTTGGTGGCACTACAACCACGCAATTCACTGTAGTCACTAAGAAATAGCAACCTCTGTTAAATAATACTAATACGGTCTACTTTGCTCCAAACAGGGGCTGGTATGTTTAGAAAGGGTATGTAGTCTAGATAGAGGTCGTTTTGTATTTACTAGGGTCAACCTACTCCTTTGCAATTTTGATGTGACATGCAGATTTTTAGTACACCCACCCCACGAGGGTACTACAATACTAAAAAGACCCCCTCAACACACATGTATCACGAAGATAGACATCAAGGCCTCCTTCATTAAAATAAAGCATAGCCTATGAGAGGATTGTGATGAGAGTGTTATGAAAATTGATAGAACATCAACAAGTGAATTTCAATTTCAACAGAAATATTAAACAACGTATTAACATGTGATCTATTTTGAATTTATAACGAGAAGAAGAAGTAGAAAAGAGATTATAGAAAAAGTCCAAGAAGAAATCATAAAGAAGTAGGAGAAGAAAAGAGATCAAAGAAAACGTTAAACAAGAAGTCAAAAAGAGGAAGATAATGGAGATTAAAGATGAAGTAGAAGAGAAGTTAAGATGAAGTAGAAGAGAAGTTAAGATGAAGTAGAAGAGAAGTTAAGATGAAGTAGAAGAGAAGTTAAGATGAAGTAGAAGAGAAGTTAAGATGAAGTAGAAGAGAAGTTAAGATGAAGTAGAAGAGAAGTTAAGATGAAGTAGAAGAGAAGTTAAGATGAAGTAGAAGAGAAGTTAAGATGAAGTAGAAGAGAAGTTAAGATGAAGTAGAAGAGAAGTTAAGATGAAGTAGAAGAGAAGTTAAGATGAAGTAGAAGAGATATTAAAGATGAAATAGTAAAGGTATCAACCAAGGTAAATGCACGATATTGTATCTATAAGAATATTCAACAGTTTTTAGTATCAACGAAGCGCCTGGTTAGCTCAATCGGTAGAGCGTTTGACTCTTATGTAAGACATCAAAAGGTTGCGGGTTCGACCCCCGCATCGGGCTTTCCTTTTTGTTTCTTTTTTGGTAACCGCTATTTTATTTTTCCTCTCCTCAAGAAGAGCCGCATCTGATCTTATCGAATATCATCTTCAAATTCTAATTTCTTGAAGATTTGTTAAACTTCAAAGGAAAACACTTCAAAGTATTGGCTTGAAGCTTGTCATGAATAAGAAGGAGGCTGCCACAGGAGATGGCTTGGTTGAAACCTCTCACCAAGCAAGTCAAGATAGCGTGAGCTCAATATCAAATGAGTCAGGACCTTCCTCTACAGAAAAATGGAGTATTTGGAAAGGACTTTCCGAGGCATCTCGTCGCTTAGATGCTTTGGGTGTCGAAACAAGAGGTATCGATAGAATCGAACCATGGGAGAGATCCACCAACAAGTTCAAGCAGTTTATTTCAGTCGTGGGATTATGGCTCTCTGGATGTGGTGGGTTGAGTTCCATGTCTTCATTCTATCTTGGACCTTTGGTGTTCCAACTAGGCTTGAAAAACACCTTGATCGCTGGGCTCGTTGGAGAAACCTTGGGATGTGCCATCGCAGCTTATTGTGCAATGATGGGCCCTCGTTCCGGTTGTAGACAGATGGTTGGAGCTAGATTCCTTTTTGGATGGTACTTTGTGAAACTTGTGTGTTTGGTCAGCATTGTTGGTGTTATGGGATGGTCTGTGGTCAATAGTGTGGTCGGTGGCCAGATCTTGGCTAGTTTGAGTAATGGTAAAGTATCCATTCCCGTGGGTATTGTGATTATCTCTGTTCTTTCGTTGTTGGTAGCAATTGGAGGAATTAAGCAATTGTTGAAAGTTGAAACCTTCCTCAGTATTCCGGTTAACACTGCTTTCTTATTGCTCTACGTGGTAGCTTCAAAGAAGTTCAATCACTTGACTTGGGAAGATGCAATCACCGATGGTCCAACCTTAAGAGGAAATTGGTTAACTTTCTTTTCCTTATGCTATGCCATCACCTCTACTTGGGGATCGATTGCTTCAGATTACTACATCTTATTCCCCGAAAACACTGGTGACTTCCATATTTACTTCCTCACTTTCTTTGGAATTTGGATTCCCACTACATTCGTTGGAGTGGCAGGAATTCTTATTGGTAACGTTGCATTAACTTATGAACCATGGGGAGAAGCATATGAGAAGTTTGGTATGGGTGGATTGCTTAACGAAGCATTTAAGCCATGGGGAGCTGGTGGTAAGTTCTTGTTGGTGATTATTTATCTCCTGTTGATTTCAAACAACATCTTGAATACCTATTCCGCAGCTTTTGGTGTGCAGTTGGTGAGTAGAAACTTAGCCAGAATCCCCAGATGGTTGTGGGCAATCGTTTTGACAGTGATATACTTTGTTTGTGCATTCGTTGGTAGAAACAAGTTCGCCACTATTTTGGGTAACTTCCTCCCTATGGTGGGTTATTGGATCCTGATTTACTTCATTCTTTTACTTGAAGAAAACATGATCTTCAGAACTGATAGATTTATCCATCTTTTTACAAAGGAATTCACCGAAATCAGCAACAATAAACCTATTCATCTTTACACCCCAAGAAAGCAAAACTACAATTTTGAAATCTGGAACGATTACGACAAACTCACGCTCGGAATCGCTGCTACTGCTTCGTTCATTGTGGGTGCCACTGGTGCCGCAGTCGGCATGGCCCAGACGTACTGGACTGGCCCCATTGCTAGAAGAATTGGAGGGGAAGAAGGAGGAGGAGATATCGCCATGTGGCTCTGCATGGGATTCTCGGGGTTGGTGTATCCCTTTTTCAGATATTGGGAGTTGAAGAAGTTTGGAAGATAGAATACCCAATTAGAATATTTTTTATATACTTGATAGATTTAAGACTTAATGAATACAACTAACGTTTATCTCCGTAGTATTACATCTTCATTCGAAAGTAACAATATATCACTTGTTTTCTATCCAAAAATCAAGGAACCATATAGAAATGGATCATATTTTTATCAAGAATCACGGTAGTTACATTTATCGAGTTCTAAAAACAGTCAACCTATGTTAGGGGTCATTCAAGGGGTCCAAAAGGATTTAAGGATCAAGGGGAGATTCGGAAAAATTGGGAATCATCTAGTCATCATTCATCAGACTCGACATGAAGAAAATTCAAACGATATTAGTACAGGAGTCAATTAATCGAAGTCACCTTATAATTGGGTTCCAGAATGCTCTAAAAGATCCTAAAAGTCGAAATACCACGGGCCCTTGGTCGTCGAATTGGCCCCTCCGGTTCCAATTCCTGATTGCTAAACAATTGATTACAATTCTCCCCAATTGGCCCCCATGCGAACACAGCTTCGATTACGAGAAGTTCCAAACTGTAGATGAGTCACGATCTTGTGAAGCTACATTGCTGATTCTCATATGAGAATCATATGAAATAGAATCTCTATATGTGGAATGTTATCATCACCCCAGGTGGGACATGCATTGTCTTCCCTGGGGTTTTGTGATAAACGGTCGTGCATTATTTACCTGTAAGATTATGCACTAGGGGTATTGGATGTACATCCACGCATTAGCGGGGTTTCTAGTCCAATAGTCACTCCAAACTCATCGGGCCGTACCAAGCCCATCATTATCTCCCAAGACCAAACAGCTCACATTAGTTGTTCAAGGGTCACTTGGTGAGGAGTAGCGATTGGAGGAATTCCTTGAGCGAAGTTTGGGTAAATTGCACTCTTTTCTCAAACCTATTTATAGCTGTAGATGTGATCATACATCATATGATATTGTAGTGGTTTTGTTGGTATTCGTCATTTATAATTACTAAGCGTTACTGGTGCAAAATCTCAATCCAGTAAAAACGGTTTATCTAATCCATCAGTGTATACAATTGCTCTCTCCTGGAGGTGGTGGGTGTGCCCAGAATCAATCCTTCCGTAAAACCAACGAGGTGACTTTGGTCATGTCCTTGGCACTTTGTACCCCCCGAACACTGGATTCCTACTACAAAGTCAAATGTCTGACACTGTCGAGGTAGCCTTGTGGTGGCCATGTCTACCAACTGTTATTGTAGCACATTGCAATTCATTTCGCGCTTTAGGTTCTTTCGCTTCCCCAGATTTTGCCATGACTCATGCACCTGGTTACATGCAGGAAAAGGACCCCCATCGCGTTTGCATTTACGAGTATTCCGTTTGAGGGTGTGGCTCAGCTGTTTTATGCTTAGTTATTAGTGGAAGCCCCCTAAGAACCGGTAGCTTCAGATCTATCAGCGATTGATATCGCGATTGATATCGCTGGATCTTCTTACCATACTGTCCTCTGAACCCCTATACTGTGGAATCAGCCTTGCTACCTATTTAATAAAATTGTCTCGTAAATCCTTTTGTTCCGCAGTCCGAAAATTCGCCATTTCCGCGGGTCGGGTTAGCCGACTTAATACAAGTTTGTAACATTGTGGTTCAGTGAAATCGGTGGATAAAACCACAGTGTTTGGCTCAGCTTCCTAGCTTAGAAATCATTTTTGACTCACCCAATTATTGACGTGTCAAACAAAGTTCACAATAACCATCTTGCAGAACAGAATTTCTATTTAAATCTACCACATATTCCCATACTCCATCCACTGATCTACCTTCTTTGCGCTCTATGGTTCATTTCGCCAGACGTTCTTCTGGTTCCACCGTTACCCAGAGCCAACAAGGTGTTAAGCGTACTCCAAGTCTACAAAGCACCCAGAATCAAGATGACTACTTCAAACTTCCTGTCAGACCCGAGAGCCCACCACCAATTATCAAAGAGGAACCAATTTGGAGTATCCTTCCTTCATACCATATGTACACCGAGTCGATTCAACGAAACTTGAGTGTTCCCGATCTGGACAACAATGAGGAACCACCAGCATACGGAAGTTCCACTCCAGACTCTGTGGTTTTTGGTATGAACGATTCAGGGAACGACTCAGGAAACAATACTGAAGTTCATACCCCTGGCACTTCATTATTACCTCTTTCTGCCGCTACTAGTGAAGAAACACACCTTCGTGCAGAGGCTGGAGACTTCATTTTGGCTGATGAGAGTTCTAACTCTTGGCAAGAAACGATTTTAGATAACGTTCTTAAACTCAAGAACTTGACAAATACTGGTAATGTGGTTTCCGACGCTGTGGACATCAAGATTCATTTCACAAAGGACTTGTGCAAGATCGGAGAGAAGCCAGAACATATTGATCCATCATTATTCGAATACAAGGAGGGTGACTACCTCAATGGTTATGTTATGATCCAAAACCTCAGCAAAGAACCCATCCCTTTTGAAATGTTGTATCTCGTTTTTGAAGGTAAGATTATCGTGAGTAACAAAACCAATGCTGCTGATAAAAAGCCAGTGCTTGCAAGGAAGTTTTTGGAAATGTTCGATTTTTTTGCTTCGTGGAATGAAGCCAACATCAATCGTCTAATAGGAGAGGATTACACCCCTCTGAAGCATAACATGTTGATAGATCCATCTGATAACACCTGTTGTTGTTTTGGTCCAGACAAAATGATCCATCCAGGAATGACTTACAAAAGATTCTTCACATTCAAAATTCCCAAGCTTCTTCTTGACTCAGAATGTAATGCTCATAATTTATCCTTACACATTGAAATGCCACCAACCATTGGTTCTTCCAAATATGAAAGTGAGTCGCCTGGTGCGAATAAGGTGAAAGACTTTTCAATCATTGACACAGCCGTTTCTTATGGAGTTATGGTGAGATTTATTGGGAGAAAGTCGAAATATAAGGTCAATAACGAAGTACCATCAAACCAAACCATATTGGTCAATTCTAAGGGTGACGAATATATGATTTTGAAGGAGTCTTGGGATAACATTCGTGTCGTCCAACAAAGTAAACCAATTTCTATTACCAAGAAAATGGAATACAAAATTTTGCATGATAATCTTTACAATCGGATTAAACAAACCATTGATACTGGCAATCAACTATTAAAATCTTTAAGAGAACAAGATAATTGCTCCGCTTTGGAGATCGCAAAACAACTTGCCCAGAAAGAGTTGGAATACGCAAAACTTAAGCAGGCATACGTGAAACAGATCGATAGGATCAGAACGAATAATGATTACAAGTTCATTAGAGACATCGTGGTATTCAGCCCCATCATTAAAAAGAGCTTGACAGGTTCTCAAAAGTCAATGGGCGGTATCAAGTTAACAGTTCCTCAGGGTCCTTATGTGATTGACTATATCGCTCCTAAAAGATACAGAAGCACACCGGTTTCACAAGAACAAGAAGATACCTGGAAAGTTGAGCTTGATTTAGATTTTGCATATGAATTGAGTGATATGATGGATCCAAAGCACAAATTGCCTGTGGATATTAAGGCTATAACTGCTGAACTAGTAGTTACTACCATCCGTTCAGACAAGCATCCAATAGCAATTGAGTTCAGTCACGAACTAATCTTCAATAAAACCGTTTCCAATGATTCGTTTTTCGATAATGATACATTCAGCAATGTTATGATCAGACCCATGAAACAATATTGTCATGAGGTCAAAAATCTACTCCAAGAGTTGGGATCGGAGAATTTTAAGGTAGAAAGGCAATTGGTGGAGGATATGTGTAGTGTGGCACACCTTCATGAAAAATCACTCAATTTGAGTATAGACAATGCCAGGATAGAAGATCCAGCAACAGGAACCGTTCATAACCATGTGAGCTCTAAATCTATATCTGCGATCCCATGGAATTTCGATCAAAGTGCAAGAAGTTTCAGAAAGCGCCTTAATTTGAAATTAGATTTGACCACAATTAAATTGAAGGACAATTCGATTCGAAAGGTGTCTAAAGGGAAGTCTTACGATGAATTTAACCTAGTTCCTAATTTTCAATGGTGCTACCTAGGACGTTGGTATCAAATCAGAATCCAAGTGCACCTTACCAACAACAAGTTCATCTATGTTAAGGTCCCAGTTCATGTACATAAAACTTAGTCCGTGCTAATGACAATCTTCAAGAAGAGATAAGTTTAACTTAATGAAATTCCAGTACTACTTCAACTGTAGATTCTTTGAGGGCAAAGCAGAAAAAACCTTATTTCTGAATGTGGCGAATATGTGAGATTCAGAAGTGAGATGACGTTAATATGAGATTCTGCGCCGCATCTGCAGAATACTCTGGAAAGTAACACGTTGTCGAACTGGTGCCTGAAAAGTTCTTCTACGCATTAAGCGTTATGACGTCTTCTCCTGCATAATCTGATGCAACAAAACATTCGCTACGTTTGCAGCCACACGACAATTCCATAGCAATAGCAATCGTTTACTGTATGGAGTAGCCTGGTACTTCACTGTGGCAGAGGGTATTGAGACCAGTGCTTATTACCACATTGTCTTGCAAAGTTTCTTGAAATTTTGTGGCTGTTTGAGGCAACCCTTTGAAGTTATTGACGCAGCAATGATACCCACAAGACCGACTAGTCACGACCTAGCAAACCACTATACAAACCACCTACTCAAACATAGCAATAAGGGCCGATTTTTCAACCCCTGTGGCTGATTTCTTTGCTTGATGAAAACTATAAAGAGATCTGGATATCTCGCTTTCAGATCATCAAATTCATCGATAAAAAACATCAAATTCATCGATAGCAAGTAAAATAAAATGGGATTAACCGATAAAATTCAATCTAAGTTAGGAAAGTCAGATTCTGGTAAGGAATTCAACGATTTTGACAAGAAGGCCGGAGAACATTTCGGTAAGGACAACTTGACTGGTGAGATCCAAAAACAATACAAGGATGGTAACATTTCCAAGGAAGAAGCAGTCAAGCGTGCAGATGCATTGGACAAGCAAGGTGGAAAGTACGTTGGACGTGACAACATGAGTGGCGGTGAACAGGGCATTGGCACCAAGTACGGTGGTGGATCGTCTTCTCACGGTAAAGGTGCTGCAGCAGGAGCTGGTGCTACCGGTGTTGGTGCTGGAGCTGCTGGAGCAGGAGCAGCAGGCCACTCAAGTCTGACTGATTCTTATGCCAAGGACTCCTCCTACGGTACTGGTAAGGACTCCTATGGTTCATCCGGCAAGGACTCCTATGGTTCATCCGGCAAGGACTCTTATGGTTCAACCGGCAAGGACTCTTATGGTTCAACCGGCAAGGATGCATATGGTTCTTCTGGTAAGGACTCTTACGGTTCAACTGGTAAGGATTCTTATGGATCTACCGGCCATCAATCCACCACTCATGGAGTCAGTGGTCACGGATCTAATGCAGCCTATGGATCAACAGGTAATGATTCATACGGCTCTTCTGGAAAGGACTCGTATGGATCTTCTAACGTTGGATCCACTGGTGCTTACGGATCTTCTGGTAAGGACACCTATGGTTCTTCCAATGCTAGCAATCCAATTGGTCACTCTTCAAGTGGCCATTCTGGAAACAACTACGGAACAGGATCTCAAGACACCTATGGCTCTGGTAGCCACAGCTCTCATGGTAAGGATGCCGCATTAGGAGCAGGAGCAGGAGCAGCTGCTGGCGGTGCTGCTTACGGAGCTTCTCATCATGGAACTCATGAACACAACAGCCCAACTTCAGGCAATCATTCCTCTGGCTCCAATGATAAGTACTCCTCAGGTAACAACTACACCACTTCCTCAGGAAGTCATGGACAAAGTGGCCACAACTTTAGCCATGGACAAGGTGCTTCTTCTAAGGGAGGATTGAGTGGTTTCTCTACTGGTAATGATCAGTTGGACTCAAAAATTTCCAAGTTAGAACCTCAAGTCCAAGAAAAAGCCAAGAGTGCCTTCCATCAAGGTTACAATGATGCCAAGGATGCATTCAAGGCCTAAATAAATTTATGATAGTGAATGAGTATGCGCGAAACTGCAATGAAGTAAATGTAGCATCCCAATCCAACCATTTTGAATTACTATACACATTCTCTATTACTCAACTTAACTCGAGCAACTGCACTGAAGCATTGAGAACTTCTCACCAAGTTCTCCCTGTAAGACCCATCTATCTTCAATTTCCTTCATTTCATCACCCCATTTGCTCTTATCATATGGGTTCATACTCATCTTTTCTAGTTTTTTCAAATAAGATAGATCTTGGCCTTTGCTTTCTTTGGTTTTTTCAATAACTTCATCTAGAATCCAGTTTCTTGGTAAAAATATTGGATTGAAATTTTTGCTTAACGATCTGTCATAATCAGGGTCTCGAGTTTTGGATTCAAAAATAAATGATCTATAGAGCTCAAGCCAGTTGGTGATTGTTTCTATCAATTCTTTCTTTTCCATATTATTTTCAATTGATTCTTCGAAAGTAGGCATTAAGATCATTTCAGCAATAAGGGCTGGGTTAAACTTTGATTCATCTTCAAATTCAACTTCCTGAATAACCAAGAAGAATTTATTGAAATCACATTGTACTTTGTAAAGCATATCGAGCATTGGCATAATTAATTCTTCATTTGACTTATCCGGATTCTGTGGATCAATTAATTTAGTTGAAAGTCCCAATCTTGAAAAAAAAGTTTCCACATACTTCTTGGTAAATGCATATTTATAAATTTCCCCTCCCGTCTCAATAACCGTAGTGGCTCTTTCGATTATCTTTTCCTCCAATTCGCTGGTTATTTCTTCCCGGATTTCAGACTCAAAAAATTGTTCGTCTCCAAGGCATTCAGCTAAATCTTCACCAAATCTGGTCAAGTTCCACCAAATAGCAGTTGGCGTGTTCTTATATCCATATCTGGATTGATGATCCTCTGAGTTAGGTGTGTAGTTGGGATCAAATCTATCCATGATTGAGAATGGACCAAAATCCATTGATAACCCCAAGATTGAAGTGTTGTCAGTGTTAAGAACACCATTCAAAAATCCATAACATTGCCACATAGCCGTTGTACTTGCATTTCTTATTACCGTTTCGTAATAAAACTTGTCATACTTTGAGAGCTCGCCTATTATCTTATCACCACTGGTAAATGACTTAAGTTGGTTAATTTCTTCCCAATTATGGAATTGCTTTCCATCGTATGTAAATAATTCCTCAATCACATAATTAATTAAAGTCTTTATTCCTTTATTGTCACCTCTCCATCTGTATAAATCAAAGCTTCCTAACCGAATCCACAGTTCGGCAAACCGGGACACGATGGCACACGTTTCTGCACCATATCTTTGAGCTAATGTTTGTGGGAGATATGTCAACGATAACGCTCTTGTCGAGGGTATTCCAATGGCATTTAAATGTTCTGAGATGATATATTCTCTGATAGAAGATCTGAGTACGGCTTTTCCATCTGCAAAACGTGAGTAAGGTGTTTTGCCTGATCCTTTTAATTGTAACTCGTATACAGCACGGTTGGAGAATGACGATAAATCAGATGTAGTGGATTGATTTGAAGCCTTTTGAATCTCAAAAAGGTTATGCACCCGTCCATCACCCAACTGTCCAGCGAATTGGCCGAATTGCCACCCAGCATACGTTTGAGCGTATGGAAAAGGATATCCAGCATCTTCGAATGATGGATTGTGATAGGTTTGACCACTGACAATATGTTGATAGCGTGGATCGGAGGTCTGAGAAGGATCCAAGCCCAAATCTCTCAAAGCACGGTCGCTGGATGTGAGGTAGAGGTATTCTTTCCGTTGTTCTGGAAGGGTCCAAGAGAATCCTCCAGAAGTAAGAATTCTGGGAGTTCTGATGATGTTCTTTTCATTTTGGTAGGCCACCTCTTTCGAGGAAATGCGGCTATCCGGAGCCAATGCCTTGGTTAATGTCTGGAACTTGGGGAGTTCCCAAAGTTTCGATTTCTGCATTATTGAACTGGTAGTCTGCAGCAACTTCATCTTGGAGTTTAGGCGCATTCTGATTCCTGCTGAAAAAGGCAGTTGATGTGCAGGTTTACTCACTTTTTACCATATGTCAACCTGAGTGTATATAATTCCTGACAGGAAACTCTATTCAGTTCCAGTAGGGAGTGCAGTTGTCATGATAGTTGGGATTTCAAGCTTATACGTCTGGTAAATGTAGACATACCCCCAGACACACAACAACCCAACGGGGAAATATTAATCTTGGGAAAAATCCCACATTACCACTCCCAGAACGGTATAAATACACATCAAGAATTGAAACTCCCTCATGTGTGTAATAGATTGTAATTAGTACACTTCGATTATATCAATTATAACTCCATCTAGTGTCCTATTCAGTGCGTCAATAGGAATTTTTCGCTGTCAACTTCTTTGGAGGGCCATTTTTCTAACGCTGATCGACCCCATCAAACCCCAAAAAAAAACAATCAACGCAACCGCTGGATAATTCCAAGCCGATCTTTCGGGATTTGAGTGGTTGTCACTATTCTTAACCCCCTTTTGAACCTCCTACCACAACCACTTACTTTTTCACTCGATTACCTCACGTGAAAAAATACGCGATCTAAATCGCGTGTTAAAAATCCAATTGAACTTCAATTACTTGCCAATGAGTATCCTAAGGACGTTCAAGCGTGATAAGGTGAAGATCCTTGTAGGATCCACCTTACTCCTCTTAATCTTCCATTTGGTGTTTTCGTCTTATGGAAACGAACACATTTCAAATTTCAAGAATCGAGTGTCTCCTTCCACAGCCTCGCAGGATCAAGACCATCATCCCGACTCCAACTTCGGGTCGGGGAAACTGAAGTCTCCGATTCTGATAGACGCAGAGGTTTTGAAGTCAATCCGTGACTACACCGTATTCTTCAATGGAATGGAAGAATATTCTATCAAGTCCCCATCAATCAAGGGAAAGTACCAGAACCTGGAGGATGGAGCCGCCAAAGAAATCTTTTCCATCGACGATAAGTTCTTGTTTTCTAAAGATTACTTGGAATCAAGATTGGACATCAGCGACGCCTTGTTCAAGGAGCTCAAATACTCCCATTCCAGATATGTGGACATCCAGATCAACAAATTGATCGAAAACTACGGATTGAGCACTTTCGGTAACATTTTATCCACAGATCCTGAATGGGCCACCTACCACAAGTCTTCAGGATACGTTTTGATTGGTGGTGGTGAATACAGTTGGTTGTCGTATCTCGTAATCAAGCAAATGAGAAAGAACGGTTCCAAGCTCCCTATTGAATTGTTTATCGCAACCGACGAAGAATACGAAAAGGAATTCTGTGAAACCTTATTGCCTACTTTGAATGCAAGATGTAACTTGTTTGATGGCAAATTAGCCAAACATTTGAAGGATAAATTCAATATTGGTGGCTATCAATATAAAATGCTTGCTATCATGAGTTCCAAGTTTGAAAACGTTTTGTACATCGATTCAGACAATTTCCCAACCATCGACATCGATTATTTGTTTGAGTCCAAGGCATATGTGGAAAATAACTTGGTCATTTGGCCTGATGCATGGGCTAGAACCACCAACCCTAAGTTTTACGAAATTGCTAACGTTCCAGTTCGTGAAAAGAAGATCAGACTCAATAACTACGATCAAAAGAAAGCAGCGGATGCAGGTTCTGCAGAAACCAAACCTTTGAGTGAATACACCTTCAAAGATTCTTGGTTTCACACTTTTGAAGGAACTTTGCCCGATCCTTCTTCTGAAACAGGAATGCTTATGATCAACAAGACTTCTCATTTGAAAACTTTGCTTTTGTGCTTGTACTACAACGTCTTTGGACCATCGTACTATTACCCATTATTTACCCAAGGCTCTGCCGGAGAAGGTGATAAGGAAACTTTCATTGGTGCAGCCCATGTCCTTAAAGAGCCATGGTTCCAGGTTCTCAAGCAATTCAAGTGGGTAGGATATTTCAAGGAGACCGATTCATCCTTTACCGCCAAATCATTGGGACATTACGATCCTGACCAGTCCAAGGTACACGAAAACGACCAGATAGAAGTTGATCTTGTTTTCATGCACTTGTCATATCCTAAATTCTATCCAAACTGGCTCGCTGATAACCACGAGCTTGTTTACGAACAAAGTGGAAATCATATTCGTATGTACGATTCGGTTTATGAGAATGTGGGTTATGATTTCGATGTTCGTGTCTTACAAATATTTACTCAAGCATTATGTCCTAACTACTACGACGCTGCAGGAAATGCTATTGACGGTTCAGGTAGCACCAATAAGGAGTACATGGCACGCTACTTGAACAACGTTCTAGTCGATGAGGAAAAAAATACACAGAGATGCAAAGATATATTCATTCCACACTTAAAGTGGTTGAAGGAAACCTCCAAGTACGAGCTTTAAGCAATATACAATAGCATAGTTCTTTTCGAAAAGAACCGAGTTTTTCGGGCTGTAGTATGATCATCAAGGGGGTTTGGTCCAGACCCTTATGGGCATCGTAAATTCAGGAAGTTTAGTAGCTCGTAAAAACTGCAACCATCGTTGACTAAGAGAATTTACTAAATGCACGTTTAGAATTCATGCAGGAACCAACATTCATATTATGCGTTATCTATTATGCATTCCTTACATTTATGCCAAGATACAGGATACATGGGGTAAACTTAACGTCACAAGGATTTACCGACTTCTTACTCTAGTAGTCATTCCGGAACATTTGAAGGATGATACCAAATTTAACATCGTTAATCTTCAAAGACAAATTGCTAACTTCAAAAGCGCAATTATGTTGATGTGGCTGAGGAAAAGTTGCCCTTGATATCTCCCTCTCAAATATCGATTGGGTGCTATCCTCGTCTATAAGAGTGAAATAGTTAAGGCAGAGAATTATATCGCTTAGTAAATAATGCAGAAATTAGTTTAATATGTGGTGCTATAGAGAACTTCAGTTTTTTATTTATTAATTTCTGCTGCATCCTTTGTCATATTATCCGATATCCGTTTCCCTTCTAGGCCCGTATTAGTGAAAATTACTAATTTGGGTAAGCGCACTACCAATACTTCTAATACAACTTTAGACTGATATATATAGTTAATTGCCCAAGATGCTGAAATTATACTTCATACTTTCTTAATCATCAGAATTTTCTGGTGTAAGTTCAAGAAAATCCGTTATATTTAAATCGAAGCTTCCTGTTGTCTTGTTGTTCCTTCACTCAGATAATCGTTAATCTCACTCATTAACCTTACCCTTTGCATCATGACATCAGTTCATACCAACAATTCTGACGATCTAGCTAAATCTTCTGATAATCAGGATCCAGACGAAACCTCATTTGTGGAAGCTGTCAATTCACATGCAGTGGCTCCAGATTCTAAACCTTCACCACCTTATGATAAAATATCAACTCCAAGAGAAATAGCATTCTTGATTGTAATTTGTTTATCTCAACTTATTACACAAGCGTCCGTGGCACAGACAATGAATATTTACAAATATATTGCCAAAGATTTGGGAGTGGAAAACCTGTTGGGAGACATTGCTTGGTTTTCTGCAGCATTCTCCTTGACTGTTGGAACATTTATCTTGGTATCAGGTCGTTTAGGTGATATGTATGGCTACAAAAAGTTATACCTCATTGGTTATGCATGGAGTTTCTTCTGGACCATGATGGCTGGATTTGGTGTTTATGTTCCCTCGCAAAAGTATTTTCAAGTCATGAGAGCATTGCAAGGAATCGGCCCAGCAATTACTATGCCTAACTCCCAGGCACTTTTGGGGTCCTACTATCCTAATATTCCTAAGAAGCTGTTGTTTATGGCACTTTTTGGTGCTACTGCTCCCACTGGATTTGTACTTGGCGCTCTTTTTGGCGGTTTATTTGCCCAAGACGCTTGGTGGCCTTGGTGCTTCTGGGCTGGTTCTATTGCTTCATTTGTGACAGGAATAGTGGCATATTTCGTGATTCCAAAAAATATTGGCATTAAAACTGAAGGGAAATTTGATTGGTGGGGTTCTGTGTCTGGTATTTGTGGTTTGGTCTTAATTAACTTTTCATTGAATCAAGGTCCCACTGTTGGATGGGATACTCCCTACGTTTATGTTTTATTTATTGTGGGATTTGCTTTTGTTGGATTATTTTTCTATGTTGAAACAAAAGTAGAAGATCCTCTTCTTCCATCAGAAGTTCTTATGGGGGAGACTGGGTTCGTACTTGGCTGCATATCAGCAGGTTGGGCCTGTTTTGGTGTTTGGCTATTTTACACATTCAGATGGTCGTTTGATGTGGAACATCTAAGTTCAGTTACTGCTGCCGTACAATCTATTGTATGTATTCCACTGGGTTTGTGTGCTGCACTTGCATGCCACTTTATGCTTAAAAAATTCCCTCTGTCTTTGGTGATGATCTTGGCAATGCTAGCATATTTTATTGGAGTCATATTACAAGCCACTAGACCTGTGGGTCAGACTTATTGGGCACAAAAATTTGTCAGTTTCTTGATCCTGCCCTTCGGAATGGATATGTCATTCCCAGCTGGCTGTATTATATTAAGTCAGTCATTTCCTTCGCATAGACAAGGAATTGCAGGCTCATTGGTGTCAACATTTGTTAACTACTCAATTTCTGTTGGAATAGGGTTGGCAAGCGCTGTGGAGTACTACACTACTAAAGACATGCCTTTATCTATGGACACAACAATTCGTGGCATTAGAAATGCGCTTTACATGGGGCTGGGATTGTCTGGCTTTGGAATTGTGTTGGCCACGGTATTCATGGTCATGCAACATATCAAAAGGGAAAAACCCCCACAAAGTGACGAAAATCCTGGGAAAGAGCTCGATGTATGAACTGCTTTTTTCATGCAGAGATCTGTTGAATTTTCATCAAATTCCGCGTTCGATCAAACTCCGCGATTCCGTGCAACATTTTATTAGGTCAAACAAACAGTTATTAAACTAGTTTCATCAAATTAACTCCTCGTTACATTATACATTATAGAGAAAAGATTTATAGATTTAAAAACCTCAAGATTAGGTGACAGACTACATATATATCATGATATATGAAATAAATAGGTAATTGCAACTTTTCAGAACATTTTCTTAGGATTTCATAAATAGATACATGAAAAATTGCAGTCAAAATGATTATTGAAGATATAAGTCAATTTCTTTACTCATCACCTCAAAAATACTGTTTATCAATATTTCAACCCTTTACCAGAGAAACTCTTGCGTATTGGTTCACGTGAGATCATGACTCAAAGTGTGGTTAGTATCAAGGATTTACTCCACATTATTCCCGTGGCTAGACACGACCCCCAACCTTTAAAGAGATTTCGAATATCCAATAAAGATTAATATTATTTCAAGATCTAGAATGTCATTACCCGTATTAAAGAGCCCATTGGCTAACAATTTAAAAGTTGCCCTTATCCAATTATCGGCTGGCGCAGATAAAGCGGCCAATTTAGCCAAGGTTACAAAGTACATTGATGATGCTGTACAAGGATCTAAATCAAAGTTAGATTTGGTTATGTTGCCAGAGTGCTTCAATTCTCCATATGCAGTTGATCAATTCCGCAACTATGCTGAAATTATCCCCCTGGGAGAAACCACTAGTCTTTTGGCCTCGTTAGCACGCAAGCATGACATCTTTATTGTTGGAGGATCCATTCCGGAATTGGATCCTGAACATGACAACAAGATTTTTAACACTTCATTGACCTTCTCACCTGAAGGGGAAATTATTTCCAAGCATAGAAAAGCACATTTATTCGACATTGATATTCCAAATGGTATCACTTTCAAAGAGCTGACTACTCTCAGTGGTGGTGACAAAGCTACTGTATTTAAGTTGGGGGAATTTGGTAATGTTGGATTAGGTATTTGTTACGACATTAGATTCCCAGAATTAGCATCCATTGCTTCAAGAAGCCCTCATAACTCTTTTGCTATGTTTTACCCTGGTGCTTTCAACACTACTACTGGCCCATTGCATTGGCACTTACTTGCTAGATCCAGAGCAGTCGATAATGAACTCTTTACCATTTTATGCAGTCCAGCAAGAGACGTTGAAGGAGGAGGATATCAAGCTTTTGGACACTCATTAGTTGCTGACCCAATGGGAAATATCATCGCAGAAGCTGGTGAAGGTGAAGAAATATTGTACGCAGAATTAGACAAAGAGTTGTTACCAAAGGCCAGAAGTGGAATTCCAGTTCATTATCAACGTAGATTTGATATTTATGGTGACTTTGTCGGAGAAGGAAGAGCTAAAGTTTCCGATTTGTAATGATAACTACATATTCTATAAATCAATGAATCATTAAACAGCTATGCAATTAAGCTTCATCCTCTTTTCTTTCAATGAAATCCACAACCACTTCCATAAATTCTTTTGGTTTCTCACTGATTAGCCAATGGCCAGCCTTTACATCCCTAACTTCAAAATCAGGAAAGTATTTGCCGATTTCTGGAATTATGTCGTCAGGGACATAATTCGAGTCTGTTCCCCTAATAATCAATGCTGGACCACGAGACCATCTACTGATATTCAGATCGTATGGCCAACTAGAGATTTTACCTTTAACAATCGCTTCACCTATGATATCCAAAGGAACTTTTGATGTGATAATATCATTTTTCTTACCTCTATTAAGATTAGTCAACAAGAATTGTCTTACTGGCTGGGAAGGTTCCACTTTGGCTAATTGTGCGTCGACATCTTTGATATCGGTATACTTGTACTTCTCAAGAGATAATCTCAACTGGTTCACATACTTGCTAAATCCAGAATTAGATCCTGAGCTTGAGCTCAAATCGACAGGTGCATTGTCTACCGATATAATCATTTTCGGTAATTCTGGTTGACGCAAAGCTAATGCCATGACTGTTTTGGCACCCATAGAATGCCCGAGTAATATAGGTTTATCCTTGAACTTGGAATCAATGATAAACTTTTCCACATCTGCAGCCAAAGCTGGATAGTCTAATCTCTTATTATGTGGTGATTGGCCAAAGTTTCTCAAATCAAGACAGTATACGTCCCTTTCAAGACTATTTGCAAGTTGTTTAGCTACTGTTCTAGAATTTGATTTTGATCCAAAAAGACCATGAAGTATAACTAAAGGAGATTTTTCCAATTCTGTATCTTTTTCGGGGGAGTGTTTGTCGAAAACCAAGTCAACTGTTTCAATTGATCCATCGATTGCAAGAGCATCACCTAAATGAGAAATGTCACCTGAAAAATGCCTGAGAATTCCAGATATTCTCGCCATTCCAGGGCGAATAAGTCTTCCATTGGCCGAAGGAAGTAATAAAGGACCCAATGGCCTAGTAATGACCAGCTTGAACATGGTACTCTGCGGTAAGAATCTTCAAATCAAGATTTCGCAATAGTAGAAATCTGAGCTACTTACATAATACATGACCAATGTAGTAATGTAATTGAGATAACCGAACTACATCGTTTTGAATACTGGTTGATTATGTATATGTAATTCTCTAAATTATTCTATCTTAATTCTTGATCCTTAACTTCAAAGTTTCCTCCCAAATGGTCTGTGTTTCCGAATACTTGAATTATTCCTGAACCTGTCTCCTTGTTTACATCAATGACAGTAATTGACGTATTGAAGGGAACCTTCAACTTGTCTTCACTAACTTGTGCCAGGAACCCTCTTTCGCTGTATAGGAAATTACTCCACATTGTGATAAGACCCCCATGGCTGCACAACACTACGTTGCTGCTGTCTTGATTTTGAGCAAGAATTTTGGTCCATTCCTTGTCAACTCTGTCTTTGAAATCGGATCTTTGTTCTCCAAACTCTCTGAATTTCTCCCCATATTTTTCTTTGGCATCTTTAAGATACATTCCTTCCACTGGACCCATGTTACGTTCTCTCAAATTGGAAGTATACCTAACGACCTTATCGGGATGGTGACTGGCAATCTCTGCAACCGTGTTCTTACACCTGATCAAATCTGAAGAGACTATGTCATCTAATGGGATGTTTGCAAACACCTTTCCTACCTTGACAGCCTGGGTGGAGCCGAGATCATTAATATCGATGTCCATGTGGCCCTGTAGAATCTTTTTAAGATTGTGGTTGGTTTGTCCATGTCTGACAATGAACACTCTTAGCACTTTAGGGTTGATATTACTTGTTATTTGAATAGTCATACTAGACACCGGAAGTTATCGAAAAAGTTTGTGGCGACTGATGTTGTCGTTTTGTTATCAGTGGTTCGATGATGAGATATTCAAGATAAATGTCAAGGTGCGTAATACTTAAAGACAGGATTGTTCGTGAAGGTAAAAGAGAGCAAAAATGCAGCTCAATATTTTTTAAGATAGGAGAGAAAATCGAAAAGAAAGATACCAGCACGAAGATCTTACTATTTGCTACAAAACTGTATTTTCTATCCAGAAGGTGTTAAAAATCCATTAAACCTCTATAAATCCCATAATAAATAAATAATTTTCATTCTCCAACAAATCTCTTTACTTCATCCATAACTCCCTTTTTAATTTTGTAGCCATGCTCCTCTGTTGGGAATACTCTTTCATCCAACTCTTTGGTGTATGTTTTCAAACCGTCAACACCCTGGTTGAAAAACTCGCCATATTGTTTAACAAACTTGGCCATATGCGAACCTTCTGGGTCACACATTCCCAACATGTCTGCAACAACCAAGACTTGACCAGAAACACCAGGACCTGCACCAATACCGATGGTCGGAACCATCAATTTGGAAGTGATAAACTCCGCCAAACGGTTTGGAATACATTCCAAAACTATGGCGAAGACACCAGTTTTCTGTAAGTTAAGACATTCCTGATAAATCTGGTATGCATCTTGTGCATTGTTACCTTGAAGCTTGAAGCCTCCTAATGCGTTGTGTCTTTGGGGAGTTAATCCCACATGTCCCATAATGGGAATGCCGATGGAAACTAGTTTATGGATGGTAGGAATAATTTCCGGGTTTCCCAGTTCGATTTTGATAGCTTGTACACCACCTTCTTTAATCAACCTCATACAGGTATCCACGGCTTGTTCGATCAGTCTTTCGAAAGAGCCAAATGGAAGATCTGCGACCAAAAATGAAGTGGAGTTTCCTCTAGAAACCGCTTTGACGTGGTAAAGAAATTCCTCAAATGGAAGCTCGTTGGTGTCCTTGTAGCCCAAAGTGGTCATAGCCAAGGAGTCACCTACTAAACCGATATCAATATTAGCTTTTTCAAGCATTCTTCCGGTGATAAAGTCATGAGCTGTGACCATGGATATTGGTTGATGATTCTGGAACCTGCTTTTAATATCGAGAAGGGTCTTACGAGGTGAAGCAGCATGAGCCGACCTCAAAGATGGAGCCGAAGAGAAAGCCCTGGTGAATTTAAGAAACGACATGGTATGAATATAACCCAAGTTGATCTAAAGGATCTCTATAGGATCTAAATATGCTGTAGGTGTTGAAAGTGATAGTGGAGATGAGTGAAGTTGGTCCGAGGTACAGCCGAAAATTTTCCCCAGAAAATGACCGTTGTGCGATATACGAGGTATTGTGGTGAGATGAGACCCACGGTACAAAAATACAAGTAGTGCCGGTTGAAGTTGAATGTGATAAATAGAAAACTTAGTGGCATAATTTTTCGTTTCTCCAAGCAGATATGTAATTTAGAGAATCTATAAGCATTGAAAGTTCAATATCTTAATTTTCCAAATCCTTTTTGGTGCCTCAAATAACCTGTGATATTTTGCCCTTAAGGCAGCAAAATGAGTCGGACAAAAACTAGAAAGGGTTTATATAGCACCAAAAGAAAGAATCCCTGCTCGCAAGCCCATTCGCAAGAGATCCTTGCGTTTTCAACCTTTCGAGGTTATCTGTTCAAACCTTTGGAATGGGTGCAAGGGATATATATTACTAAGCCTGTGGCATTTTGATGCGAATAATTTACATATCCGAAGTAGTCTCGGATGTGCTGTTTTCCATATATTAAAATGTTATAGGGTCCATGTCAGAATATCTTGTTCAAATAAATTAGCGTTTAATCTTCCCGATCGTGTTTCATATATATATTACCTTATACCAAATCTTTCGTTTTTGAATCCAAATATTCCCTTTTTGCAGTAGTCATTGAGAACTCAATTGAAGGCGATAGAATATATTTATACCTCTTACTATGCGTTAACACTAATCAGAGATACGTTGCGGTAACAGAATTTCATATAGGTGGCATTTTCACTAATTTATTGACAACTACATTGGGTTTTCGGGTTTCTACTAAGATATAAACCAACAGATGTCTCGAAGCAATTTACATTTTTCAGTCCATTGGCAAAATCGCCTCAAAAATTGCAGCTCAATCCTAAATTTTCTAGTTTGCTCAATATTGCAGGGCCTTGCTTGCTTGTGAACAAAAGTCAATATGGTCAATATTCTTTTCCTACGAGAGAAAAGACTTTTTATATTTTAATCTCCAGCCTTATTAATGTGAACGCGATCTATGTTGACCCTTTGATGAATTTTCTTATACTATGGAAAAGTTCCCCCACTAAGATGGAAAATCCCACGTTTGATGACAGCAATTCTCTCGCTCATAACCAGCAACCCCAATCTTCTATCTACCTGTTGCAAGCTAGCGATTGAATAAAATTTTTCCCATTGAATATTTATTGATTCATAGTGTAGTTTAACAAAAGCACTTACAGCCGACTTATGTTTAGATGTCTGTCTGTATTCTCCCTGTCTGATTTATTGAGATTGGTGCAAAACTCAGAATGTTCTACGCAAAATGCAAAAATGCGATCTCCTATACATCTGCCCAAAGGCAAACGGCAAAAGTACACTACCTCGACCTAGCACTGATATATAAAAGACTGCAATTTCCGGTTGCACCAATGTTTCGATTTAAGCAATTGTTCACGCAAATTCGCTCATACACCATGTCTCAAACCGCATCTTTCAACCACACTGCCCTCCTTGTTAAGGACCCAAAAGTGTCCATTGCTTTCTATGAGAAGAACTTCGGAATGTCTCTTAGAAAGAGCATTCACATCAGCGCCATCAATACCACCAATTACATTCTCGGAGTTGATTTCAACAAGTCAAGCAGTAGCAATTGGGCTGGTGAGCAAGGTCTTTTGGAATTGCTTCACAAGCACGGTTCTGAAAGTGACCCCAACTTCAAGGCCAACGACGGTAACACCGAGCCACACAAGGGTTTCGGACATATCTGTTTCTCTGTCGACAATATCCAAGCTGCACAAGATCGGTTATTGGCCAATGGAGTTCAATTCAGAAAGAAGTTGACCGATGGCAGACAAAAGAATATTGCATTTGCATTGGATCCTGATGGATACTGGATCGAATTGGTGGAGAACCAAATCAACAAGCAAGAAGGCACTACCGACTTGAGCACATACAGATTTAACCATACTATGATCAGAGTCAAGGATCCAAAGGTTTCGCTTGATTTCTACCAGAATGTCTTAGGATTCAAATTGTTTGCCACAGCCAAGTTTGACGACGCCAAATTCACTCTCTACTTCCTCGGATTCGATGACTCCACAGACTTTGTGGAGAATGGTGTCGAGACTCTTGATAGACACTCACGCTTCGGACTTTTGGAGTTGACCCATAACTGGGGAACTGAAGACGATGCTGATTTCAAGGGCTACCACAATGGTATGTCTACTGAGAATGGTGCTACCCGTGGTTTCGGTCACATTTGCGTTAGTTACAAGGATCCAAAACAGGTTGTTGATAAACTCGAAGGATTAAACACCACCTGGGTCAAGAAGTGGGGAGTAGGTCCACTTACTGAGGTTGCCTTCTTTGAGGACCCTGATGGGTACCAGATCGAACTCATTGGTTTCGATATTTACCCAGGCTCCGACCATGTTGAGGTCTAAAGTGTCATGACTAGACGATAAGCTGCGGTCATCTTATCAATCGATGAAAAACCAAACAGAATATGTACCATGTGAATGATTGGATAAATAGCTTGTATGATTAGTCCATCTAGAATTATTTCCAAACCAGATGATAATTTCATGGCTCGTAGAATTGCCCTAATAAATTAACGATATATACTAGATAAGGATTTTTCATTTAGTGTGCGCCACATTAATCCCCACACTTTTTCTCTCGAAGTTTGTTAAGAGGAAAAGATTTTAAAAATGGTCAAAACTAATGGTGTGTTCAACAACACGGGCTTTCGGATTAAGGATCCAAAGAGGTCAATTCAATTTTATGAGAAAAACTTTGGCATGACTGTCCGTAAGACCCTCTTTATAAGCAGCGTTAAAACAACTTGTTATTTCCTTGGGCTTGAACATAATAAGGCCAGTAGCAGTAACTGGGCAGGAGAAGCAGGCCTCATAGAATTGATACATACTCAAGGATCAGAATTGGATCCAAATTTCACTGTCAATGATTGAAACACCGAGCCTCATAAGGGTTTCGGACATATCTGTTTCTCTGTCGACAATATCCAAGCTGCACAAGATCGGTTATTGGCCAATGGAGTTCAATTCAGAAAGAAGTTGACCGATGGCAGACAAAAGAATATTGCATTTGCATTGGATCCTGATGGATACTGGATCGAATTGGTGGAGAACCAAATCAACAAGCAAGAAGGCACTACCGACTTGAGCACATACAGATTTAACCATACTATGATCAGAGTCAAGGATCCAAAGGTTTCGCTTGATTTCTACCAGAATGTCTTAGGATTCAAATTGTTTGCCACAGCCAAGTTTGACGACGCCAAATTCACTCTCTACTTCCTCGGATTCGATGACTCCACAGACTTTGTGGAGAATGGTGTCGAGACTCTTGATAGACACTCACGCTTCGGACTTTTGGAGTTGACCCATAACTGGGGAACCGAAAGCGACCCCCATTTCCAAGGCTACCATAACGGTAACTCCACGAAAAACGGTGCCACTGCTGGTTTCGGACATGTTTCTTTTAGCTACGAAGACCCCAAGCAGGTGGTTTCTCGCCTTCAGTCGTCAAACACGAAATGCTTGAAAAACTATGGTAAGGGCATTCCTCGGCAACTCGGGGTTTACCAGGATCCCGATGGATACACCGTCGATATCATGTCCCACGACAGTTTTCCAGGAATCGGCGAGGTCAAGCTCTAGTGGTCCCAATAAACAGACACTAATCGGATATCAAATGGCGACGATGTCCTGCAATCTACACCGATGATGACGTATATGTCATCAAGATGGTGTATGGGCTCCGGGATTCTAGAACCTGTCAACATGCAGGACGCAAATAGTAAAGATGTGAAAAGTGTATATTGAGTGGTAGCCAAATAAACGAAAAAGAAACAACAGGACAATTTCGAGGCAGTGCTGTTGATGATATCCTCGGTTGTAGATTAAGAAAGATTGTTATGTTCCATTTGGTTCCACCACATTCCCGTGGATGACTACTACTGGTTGCGAAGGGCCCAAAATTGAGTTCCGAGGAAATGAAGTGCACAACGTCCGCTAAAATTTCAGGGGTTTATTCGCCATGTACCTATTGCAACCCTAGTGAATATCCACAGCTCAGGGATCCCTATTCCCCCCATGGATTGCTACTTTATCTTCGCGGGTGGGGATGGAGATATGGAAATTGGCAATGATTTACAGTTTTCCATCGCCCGTAAAAAACGCAGGCCAAAAATCTCCACCATATTTCGATTCACTGTTCACGAAACCGGCAGCTTTCTTGTCAGAAAGCTGACAGACGTTTAAGAACCGCGTAGCCGAATCAGGCCCATGTAGGATTTAGGGGCCACCCCAATTACTCAGCTAGTAGTCATAATAATATTCCACGTGATGTGCTGACATTTAGTGTTGGTAGCAATCACTATAAAACCTCCAGTTTTCGTTGTGCAATTTATGAGCTTTTTATTAAGAAGAACATTTACTACTACTGCCATGGCCTCCCAACAAAGTGTTAAGAAGATCCAAGAATTGATCAAGAGCAAACCAGTGTTCATTGCCTCTAAGGTATGTCTAGCAATCCCGATCGGCACTTGAGATGCCCCATGATGTGGAGATCGTCGTGATGTAGCTCCGCCATTATTTTCACCGATCAACAATCCATGTCATTTATCAAGGGTCCATACTAACGTTTAGACTTACTGTCCATACTGTACTGCCACCAAGAACACCATCAACTCCATCACCAAGGAAGCCTACATCCTCGAGTTGGATGAGGAAAACGATGGTGCTGACTTGCAAGCTGCTTTGTTGGAGTTGACCGGTCAAAGAACCGTTCCTAATGTGTTCATTGCCGGAAAGCACATCGGTGGTAACTCCGACGTGCAAGCCTTGAAGTCCAAGGACCAATTGGAAGACCAAATCAAGGCTGCCTTGTAATTATCATAATTAAAGTATATCGCAGAAATCTTAATGAATATTGACGTTGCAGTATGATCGTAAATAAAACCTCTAGCATACCTGCATGATTCGGGGCTTATCCAAAGTAGGTAAGGAGGTTGTAGTTGTCCATATTCCGGTTGAAAAGAGCACATCGATAACATATCGTATGGCTTACAAAGTTGCTACTTCACACATATTAGAAACATCCGTCATACGATTCTCGACAAACTGAAGTGGGTAAATAGTCAAATACGAAACGACTGCGGTCACCAGTTAGTTCAAATGCCCCAAACTCTCTTGTTCTCCACCAAATTCGATTCCTCCTACACCGAAATGGACTACATCTCCATCCTACACCTGGGGCGCAACACATCCAATGCTGTAAAATAACAATTGAATACCACTGTGGCAGTGCCGAAGTCTCCATCCCCATATTGTCAAACCTCCAGTTGAAACCATTAGAAATTGAGCTCCTTGCTTTGAACTCCCCATACTCAATTACATTTCCTAATTCAGCCACTAAAGGTATCGCCGCAAACAGTGGTTAGGGCAAATCCCCTCTAACACCTCAAATCTTGACACATTTCTTCGTCCCTTAGCAGCTTCCGGAGGCAGAATATGCCTATTTAGGCTGTGAATGGAGCTCATGATACCAAGATGACCAAACAGCCAAAGGCATCTCAGGTTAGAAATAGGTGCAAAATGTGGGAACAGAATTCGTTCGTTATTCAATTAAAATAGTATAAATTGGGATGGGATGGATAGTTATTCTACATCAATTCACTAAGACCTTCCACTTCTTAGAAACATTCCAATCTTTAAACAAAAATGAAATTCGCCTCAATTGCTTTAGTTGCTGCTTCTATTGCTTCTCTCGCATCCTCAGCTCCTATTGATACCTCTAACACCGATACCCTAAAGTATGCTCAGCAAGAATTCTACTTCCCCCAAGAAGCTGTCAATGGTAAAACATTGATTTCTAACGACGAAGAACCTTTTGTTGCCGAATTTAATGGTCAAAAGTATGTCCTTTTGATCAACACTACTTTGGCAAACAATGCGATCGCAGAATCTGGTATCACCAAAGACGCTTTCAAGAATGCTGAAGACCACGCCAAGAGAGATGCAAAGAAGAAGAAAGGATGGGGATGGATCCAATGGTTATTCTTTGAGCCCATCACCAAGAGAGACCTTGAAACCGAATCCCACGGTACCAATTGGGGATTTGTTACTCACAAAGTCTTAGTTCTGAACCTTTAAATACTGAAACTCGCGATTACGAAACTATGCTTGAAACACAGTATTTAATCCTTATTCTATGCCTTTATTCTCAAATAAAATATCCTCGTATCATATTGCTGTAGTTTAATCAACAAGACAGGTCGGATTCAATTCCAACAGGAAAAAATAATGGGTGGTTTTGAATTATGAGATGATCTGTTAAAAGAAATCAAAGTAGTAATTGAATGATTCTTACACAGCTTGGCTCAAAATGTTTTACTGATTCAGCAAGATGAAATGCTTAACAAACTCGCTAGTCTGATTTACTGGAGTAAACTGTCTTGAATCAGTTCCTGTATACAATAATCTTCTATTCTCGTCCTTTTCCTGCACACCAGCGACTGAAAATTCTGTTACTATATCGTGGTTGTGCACCAAGTCCGTTCGAAAGCAGCTTATACCCCTAAGAATGTCGAACGTCTCATTACAAATACGTCAGGCAGTCCCTGCAATCGACCCCGTTGTTGCAGACTATGCCGTTGGATACATCCAACATGTTTCTGCATCTACAGAAGACAGTGTTACTGCGATGCAAGTTAATATACCCGACGAGATGGACTTTATCAAATCACTTCTTTTAAATGCTGGCGGACAACAAGAGAAGATCGATCAATTGGTTGCCACTATCAGCTCTACATTAAAGTCAAAGCTTGAAGAGAACATGGCCAAATTGGAACTTACAGGTGATACTTCTAAGAGATTATTGGACATAAATGTCTTGAAACAAAACAACGCAAAGAGAGATATCAATTCCTCATTGGCATTATTGAGTGCTAGTCACGATATTGAGCACACAGGTAGAAAGATGGAGAGTAGAGTTGATAAGAAGAAGTTGGAGAAGCAAGAGCGTAAAATCGCAAAGAAAGTTGCAAAGAGAAACAACAAGTTTGTTCAATATGAAGCCTCTAAGTTGCTTAACGAAAATAAGGGTGAAGATTACGATTCATTCTTCCTTGAAATCAATCCTCTCGATTTTGGTTCAGGTGCTGGAAAATCCAAGGATATCAAGCTTGAAAACTTCGATTTGTATGTTGGTGAAGGTCAAAGAATATTGAGTGAGGCATCATTGACGTTAGCATATGGAAGAAGATACGGTTTGGTGGGTCAAAACGGTATAGGTAAATCTACTCTTTTGAGAGCTTTATCCAGAAGAGAACTTCATGTTCCAAAACATATTACTATCTTGCACGTTGAACAAGAAATCAGAGGTGATGATACACCAGCCTTACAAAGTGTGTTGGATGCTGATGTGTGGAGAAAGACATTATTAAAAGAAGAAGTAAAAATCAATGAAAGAATGACAGAAATCGAGGGCTTGAGAGCTCAATTCGAAGAAGACTCCAGTGAAGTGAAAAAATTGGACCTTGAAAGAGAAGATTTAGACACTCATCTTCAAGAAGTCAACGAAAAATTGAGTGAAATGGAATCTGATAAAGCAGAGAGTAAAGCGGCAGCAATTTTGTTCGGTTTGGGTTTCACAAAAGAATCTCAACACTTACCTACCAAATCTTTCTCTGGTGGTTGGAGAATGAGATTATCATTAGCAAGAGCATTGTTCTGTGAGCCAGATTTATTGTTGCTAGATGAACCATCGAATATGTTGGATGTTCCTTCCATCACATTTTTGGCAAAGTACTTACAAAACTATCAATCTACTGTGTTGGTAGTTTCGCACGATAGAGCTTTCTTAAACGATATTGCTACTGATATAATTCATCAACATTCTGAAAGATTGGACTACTATAGAGGTGCTGATTTCGATTCTTTCTATGCCACTAGAGAAGAAAGAATCAAGAACCAACGTCGTGAGTACGAAAATCAAATGGCTTATAGAAAGCATTTGCAAGAATTTATTGACAAGTTCAGATATAATGCAGCTAAATCTTCAGAAGCACAATCCAGAATCAAGAAGTTGGAGAAATTGCCTCTTCTTGAAGCACCAGAAGATGAAAAGGTGGTGACTTTCAAGTTCCCAGATCCAGAAAAACTCAGTCCTCCAATTTTGCAATTACTGGGTGTTACATTTGGTTACACTCCAGATAAAATTTTGCTCCGTGGTGTTGATATGGATGTGCAAATGGATTCTAGAATTGCATTCTGTGGTGGTAACGGTACTGGTAAGACTACCTTGTTGAAATTGATTTTGGAACAATATAATCCATTAGAAGGTTTGATTTCCAGAAATGGTAGATTGAGAATTGGTTACTTTGCCCAACATCATGTTGATTCCATGGATTTAAATGCTTCTGCAGTATCATGGATGTCCACTGCATTCCCAGGTAAGTCTGATGAAGAATACAGACGTCATTTGGGTTCGTTTGGTATTACCGGTTCCCTCGGTTTACAGAAAATGCAACTTCTTTCCGGTGGTCAAAAATCCAGAGTTGCATTCGCCGCCTTATGTTTGGCCCAACCACATATTTTGATCCTAGATGAACCTTCTAATCACTTGGATACTCAAGGTTTGGATGCACTTGCCAATGCTTTAATTGACTTTAAAGGTGGTATTTTGATGGTTTCCCACGATGTGACAATTATTGATAAGGTATGTAAGGAAATCTGGGTTAGTGAAGATGGAACCGTCAAGAGATTCCCTGGTGACATTCACGCTTACAAGAAACACATTTTAGAAGTAGCAGATGCTGCAGGTGTGGTTAGAAAGCATTAATTGGGTTAATAGGTCAGAATACACTAATTACTTCACATGACGACATCCTGCATATTTGACGTGTCTGTATTCAGGATGTGCTTAAATGTAGAATTTGGACCCCTTAGTAGAAGCAACAAAGCAATGGGTTTAGTACTTTCGCTCAAGGCAAAAATTGGTCTTGGGATCCTTCTTTCTTATAGTTCGTTTGAAGCTTATACACAATGGCGTACCAAGGGGATCATCAAGCAACGTAAACGAGAAGTCCAGAATCTATCCAATACCACCGATGTTTCCAAGTTCAGGTCGGCTACAGTTGCTGGGATGTTTGTCAATCCTTTCGAAGAGTACCGGGCCCAGACAGCCTTCGAATTTGTCTTGGTTCGATTCTTGGAGTTATTCGAGAGCATCTACGGAAATATGGTAGAATTGCATGACAAAATTCCTGGTGATGATGAGCATGAAGACGTTGAGGATGTGCTCAAAGCATACACTCCCAATTTGGAATCTTTAAGAATTAACTCCAAGATTCTTCAGGAATGTGCAGTTTCCGGTAGCTTCACCAAGTTGTTAGCAGGTGGCACAAATTCATTAAGAAATCAAATCTTGTTCACATGGTTGGGTCAATCTTGCTCTTTGGTGCAAATATCTGGCATTAATATCTTGACAGATCCGATAATGAGTGACCATCTAATCAATAATAAAGTTGGCCCCAAGAGATTTATGAAGTCACCATTAAGTTATGAAGATATTCAGTATGCCACTAATGAGAAATTAGATTTTGTACTAGTTTCTCATGATCATCCTGATCATTTAGAATTAGATTTTGCAAAGAAAATTGGCAATAAAACCACATGGATTGTACCTTTGGGTTTGAAAACTAAATTGGCAAGAAAAGGAATTTACAAGGTTGTTGAAATGGATTGGTGGGACACATATCCACTAAATATTTCGTCTCCAGATAAGTATGAGGTGGTTTGTGTTCCAGCCATGCATTGGTCTGGTAGATATATTCTTGATACAAACAAGTCATTATGGTGTTCTTTCATAATAAGAAGAAATGGAGAGTCAATATTATATCATGCTGGGGATACGGGATACCTGAAAGATTTGTTCAAAGTGATTGGACATCTATTTGGCCCCATTCAATTAGGACTCTTGCCAATTGGACAATACTGTCCTTCATGGCATCAAAAACCACGTCATATCTCCCCCCAGGAGTCATTACAAATTTGCCAGGACGCATCAATCAAGTTTATGAAGGGAATTCATTGGGGTACTTTCAAATTGAGTAGCGAGCCTATTTTGGAACCGAAGAGTCTTATTCAGCAACTCGCCAAGGATAAAAATCATTCTGTGCCCGAATTCGGTTTGACCTACCGTTTTAACATCGAGGAAGGATGTGAAGAAGAGCTTCATGTAGCGGACCATGATAAACAGTAGAGGTAGATAGAATTGCAATAGAATTCGAATAATCTGACGATTGACGAACTTATAACAATAAGAAAATACATTAGTAATGTTACCGTAATTCGTTCCTTGATTCTAATACTATGTATTAGACCTATTTACAACATCATCATGAGAAATTAATTGGATCTGTACACAGCTCTGATGGTAGCCCTTTGAGATTCCATCATAGTTCTTTGATATGCTTGAAAAGAAGGGTCGGATCTAATGACAGAACCGATCGACATAAACAATCCGAAGGTACCAACAGATCCCATGATGTATTGACCCAAGGTTCTCATGACACCATTTGGACCAGCACCATTTTGTAAAATTGAGAATCCACCGAATAAGACACCGACACAGACACCAACGGTAGATCCCATCATAAGACCCATCTTGAATTTGTCAAAGTTTGACGGTTGGTGGTGGGCGTATTGGACTTGTTGAACTGGTGGCATTATGGATAAAATGAAGAATGGCAACTAAAACCAATGAGTTCACACTCGATAAAATTTTGATTTCATATTGAGGTCACCGCGCACGACCTAATCTCGTAGCCTCTGATTAGTTTATAGCTTCCCACCATCACCGCTACGAAGAAACAATGGGTTCTGCCACTTCTAAACCTGAGACCAAAGTGTTTACACCCACCACTCCAGTTGATTTCAGTGCTTCGTTTTTGAGTCAATTGGAAGGCACTGCTGAAGTAAGTGTTTTTGTCACCACTCACCACTTTTTCACCATGATACTAACCTATTAGTCCGACTATTCCAGAGCTCAACATACTGAGAAATATATTCAAGAAAGAGTCGCTGCTGAATTAACAAAGTTAGAGCAAGAAACAATCAAGAAGTTCCAACAAACCACCAATAATGCTTTGATCAAGGAAGAAGCCAACGAAACCTCGGATATTTCTACCAACGACAAAATCTCCAAGTTGACTGCACTCTTGCAAGAGAACGCCAAGTTGGCTAAAGTGGAGGTCAGTGACGATATCAAATCAGCCAGAGAAAGCGTACTCAAGTGTTTGAAGGAGAACCAAGGTAAAAGTTTGAACTGTTGGGAAGAAGTGGAGCAATTCAAAAAGTTGGTGACAGAATTGTGAATCATTTAGATTAAAAGATTACAAGTTAAATATATGAATATCTATTGTATATTAGAAGCTATAGTATTTTTTCGGAAGTTGTGTGTATCGTTTTTTTTACAAGCCAACGGCCTTGTAAACCAAGATTAATGCACTGTCACTCTCACCTCCTCCAGCAAATTGTTCAACTTTTTCTCTATTCACTGCAGAAACCTTGTCATCGTTAAACTTCCACCATCTTTCGCCGTCCAAGTCTTTATCATCTTTGACGTAAGCTTGGTAATGACCAGATTCAGATGAGGCACCAGCGTGAGTAATAACCGAAACTAATTCATACACTGAAGATGGATTCTCAGAAGTAGTTTGTAAGTCGAAACCATCTGGTAAAATCTTGACCAATTCATCGTCAAACTTGCTCTTGATGGATGCGATCTTTAATTCGTCTTCCTCTTGTTGTTCTAAAGGAGTCAAACTGCTGTCTTTCTTCTGTTTTTTGAAATCGCGAATCAAATCCAGATTGTCTTTCTCGATTTTTCTAATTTGATCTCTAACCTTAACTTTCTCTGGTTTAATGGACTCATCCAACATCTCAGCTAAATCGAGCTCAAACGGAAATTGGACCTTTCTCAAAATTTTTGATTTCTTATTGATATCTCTTCTCCAGAAAAATCTAAGGAAATGAACTGTTAAGTACTTTGGTAACCTTGTAATAGTCTTGTTAATTTCGTATTCAGCATTAGTTTGTAATGTGTCATTATGCTTTTCAATGGTCTCCTTTAACCCGTTAAGAATTCCATCTCTCAAGAAATTGGTTTTGATATCAATGTGACAGTTCAACTTCAGCGCATCTTCATAAGAAGTAACAATCTCTTCTGATGGCAAACTTATACATTTCTGTTCGTTTTTGAAGCTCAATTTGAAAAAGTCCTCAGTTCTTAATGCTTCATTTATCAAGTTAAGCATGAGAGTGTAGGCCTCTTCTGCATCGTGTTGTTGAGGATGTCCGGTACTATCAACACCAGCGAACTCAGGATTAATTCTCTTGATCATAGACAATTGCAAAAGTGGTTTAATATTCTCTTGTTTTTGGTCCATTTGCTTAAAAAGGGATTTTAAATAAACGCTAAACTTTGCTGCAGTAGAGTCTGAATTGGATGTATATGCTGGATCTTCCAATCTATCACGAATTGTCTTAATGTTATACAAAGCTTGAATAGAAGCATTGAAGTAACAAGTATTTCCAAGGTTTGCCAATCCTGATGGATCGTGTGAGACCTTGTAGAGTTGGTTTTCGTTCAAATCTTCAATGAAAACAGTCTTTTCTGTTGGTTTTGTTGGAAGATTCTTATCAGGGGTACCAAGAACCATAATAGGTTGTGTCAAGTTCAAGTTCAACGAAGACACAATATCGGTATCATTGATTTTTCCACCCTTGATAAGGATTTTTTGTCTCTCAGGAGGAATAAGAGTCAATTCTTGGATTCTTGTTTTAAGATCAGATCCAGTAGATGTTGAATTTAATTCAATATCATATACCTTCCCGGCATTCTTAATTGAGACTAAACATTAGTATTAAGTTCGTGAGGTTGTTGCCTATGGTAAAGGACATTTTCTTATCGTCACCCGCTTATGGTGTCTTCAAACAGACCAAACCGGTCTCAATGGAATTTACACGCTTCATATCAAAATTGAGGAGTCTTATTGTAAATCGAACTAGTTACTTACTTTTGAAAGAGGACATGATTGTTAGATTCTTGATTTGGTGGCAATACCTTGAAACTAACGATGGGAGGTAGTGCGCTCACCGCATACCATTACACGTTCTCCACAGTTCCACACAACAAGTACGAATCCTATAAACAAGGTGACTATATACTGATCATACTGAAAATCATAAACTTTTGAAGTAACTCACGGGTAAGTAATTCAATATATTATGAATTTTAAGCAGTAGAATCGGTTCAAACTAAACACTGCATAATTACCTAATTATTAAATCACTTAATTATCTCTAATGTCGAATACATATAGTTCTTCCAAACGCCATATGCCAATTCAATAAAAGTAGCAGAACAATGAATCTCCTGAATAGTGAGTAGATTAGTCCAAACTGGTGTTTACAATGTAAAGTCGTTGCATCTTGAATAGATTATGCAAAAAAATCTCCCGGGGGTGAGTCGAACACCCGATCTCAAGATTACTTTGAGTTATCATTACAGTCTCGCGCCTTAGCCAGCTTGGCCACCGAGAGGATTTGTGATTTAGACGATAAAATCCATGTATATTATGACAGCAACACAAGATTTAGTTAAAACTGATACCTTGTTTATATCATTTGTTATACTTCTACTTCACCTTATCATAAATATCGTATTAAAGTATGCTATACATTTTCTTCTAAAAGAGAATATTGGTGCAATAAGATACAGTCACCACCTCTGGCCGGATCTAAACCGTAAGTGTAGAAGAATCCTTCGGAGGTGACAACATTAATGTGAAGTAAGCTTAAGGGCACAGCCTCTCTTTGAGGAAAGCCATTATCTTTGGTTGGAGTAGATGGCAGAGACCCGTCTCTTTCTCTTGCTAAGAAGGATTGAGATACAAAGTCCTGCAGAAGCTCATTACTCATGACGGCAATTGACTTGACGTCCTTGCCTATTGAATTAATTTTGATGGATGCAAAATGTCTGGTAGGTTCTAATATGGAAGAAAACCGTGATGGCAAGAAATCTCCCATTTTCTGAGCTGCTTTCCTGCCTAGCGTTTGGGAAGACCTTCTTATTAAACGGGCAACCGATAGTCTGTTTTGATCAACTATGGGCTCTGATTTGAATGATGCGTTCGAATTATCCTTGGGAACCATGTTGGTAGGGACCTCGTCGTTGCTTATCACGGAAACACCAGAATTGACGCTGGCATAAGAATTCATCGATCCATGAGAAAGTTTTCTCTGTTGACCACCGCTATTCTCATCATCATTATCAATGTCCTCATCTTCTGCATCGCCTTCGGCATCATCATCTTCGTTAACTGCGTCGCTATCGCTTCCGTCATCATGGATTTCATCGAAATCGTCATCTATTGACTGATCGGCCTTTTTATTATCAATTATCTCGCTTTCTTCGGCAATTGTTTCATATTCTGGATTCAACTTCATCTTCTTTTTTGAGGTATTGTTTAGTTTCTTCAATTTATGCTTGTTCTCTAGAGCTTCCTCTTGGCTCAATCTGAATATATGGACCGTTTCACTTGAACTGGTTGCAACCACGTAGTTATTATCGCTGCTGAAACTGAGCGAGTATATCTTGGTTGGATAAGTTCCTCTTCTGAATTGATATAATTTGACTCCGGTGTCGACTGAAAATACCCGTACAATAGTACCTTTATCCGATGCTGTGGCGAGTAAGCTTCCGTCATTAGATAGGGTCATTGCAGCCAAGGTGGACTTGTGAGCTTCAATCACGGAGATGGGTTGCAAGGTAGTAAGATTAAAAATAATAACATCTCCAACACGATTTGGACTGCTGCTGACAGATTGGATGTTATTCTGTACGGAGTTAGATCCCCCATTGGTGTTAATTCCAGCTACCAACAATGAATCATGGGTGATTGTTTTTGGGGGAGATGGATATGCAAGATAGGAGTTCCCATTTATATCTTCTTCGGGGGATATGGTACATATTCCATGGTGATTTGGCGAGGTTTCGATGGTATGCAACAATTTCATTGTGGTGACATCATAAATGTAGATCTGTTCTTCCAACAAAACCACGAGTCTGGATTTTGTGAGCTTGACCTGGAGGATTGTGGATGGAAATATCAAATCACAAATGGTAGAAAGTCGCTTAGTATTGATGAGTTTGAGCTTGCGAGGAGAGGAGCCGGGCTCTTCGCCAATTGATACGACGGCAATCAACGAAGTGCAGTAGAGCATCTCTACGATCCCTATCAGCTCGTCCTTTTTGAATTGGAAACACTTGCCAAACAGCGGCTTACAATTGAAGATTCTGTATCCGCTGTTCAAACCAATGGCCACACACGATGCGTCCTGATTGAAGCTGATGTAGTTGACATTGCCCTCGCTTTGACGGAGACTGCTGACTAGCGATGATGAATCCTCGTTTGTCATGCTGCGGCTAAGCTGTTGTGCTAGGCCCGCTTGGAGAGAAGAACTGACCTGAGTTTTCAACATGGTGGCCCGTCAGGATTAACGCAACGATATTCGGTTTCTGCTGTGCTGTGGTGATGGAAGATACTCAAAACACTGGAGTATGTCAGATCTAATTGGATCAAACAATTAAGAATAAGATCGGTTGAAACGAATCTCAAACAAAGGCTATTCTGTGTGACGGTTCGGATCACTGAGGTAGTTGGGTCAGATTGCTTCAAAATACTGAGTTTGCTTTGCTGGTTGAGTTATGAATGTTGACACTGCAATCCGGAAAGATTGACTTGACGATTTTGCTAGCTTTGTACACAGTATACTTCGCTTGTGACTTGGAACTGGTTGTTTAAAAGAAGTGCCTCTTAATGAACGTGTGCCGTCTCACGTGCGGTTACCAAAGAAAGGGGGAGGTGTAAATCATGTTTCATGATGTAAGACAAAACCAACCCCAAGGGACGTAGGCGATCACATGGTCTGGGTGGGTATAATTGGATTGCTCTGTTTCTGGTGATTTTGATGGTTTCCCTTTTAAAGGAGTATTTTGGCTTAATGTTGCAAGAATATTGAATTTGTGAAAATACGCATTTTTGTTGGTATGGTAGAAATCTGGAGAATATTACAAATGTGGAGAACTATGAGACAGGAAATAATACCTGTATAATAACTAATAATTATATATCGTAGAAATATGGTTGTTATCATAACAGATAACGAATTAGATGGAATTGTACAATCTTAGATGGCTAGAAAAATTGTAGCATGAAATCAAATATCAGTGGACTTAAGAATGGGGTTTCTAGAGTTTTGCAGTATGGGTGGTGATTATTTTTAGAAACTGGATCTCTATACCGTAGTATACAGAGTAGTAGGGAGAATTTCTACTGGAGTGGAATATGGTAATTACTTTCACATTGCTGACAATCCCATTCCTAATGCTTTTAGCCTCACTATATTTTATTCATCTAATTAATTATTGTATTTTGCTATTTTGTATTAGACTTGTTTCACGAACCAAGTGGTGAAGTTGTCTATCATCTCTTCGGTAGTGGAGTGCCCAACCCCTTCTTGAATGAACACCTCGGTGTCGTCGTTGGTGTTTTTGTAGATATCCAACCATGACAAGGCCAATTTCGTAGGCACCAACTTGTCATCCTTTCCATGAGAAGAGAACAATTTGATTCTCATGTCGAAGTTTTCGAAGATGTTAACGTCCTGGGCCGATAATTTCTTGTGGAGGGCTTCGGGGTATTTGAGTCTTTGCTCAGGTGTCAAAGGCAACTCGTCGTACTCAAAATAGAAGTACTTCTTGTCATATGAAGTACTGTCCAATGGGGCCTGGATCAATCTGTTGACCAATAGGGTGGTCAAGTCTGGACAGCCAATGACAGGGTTGATGGCATGCACAAGCTTTGGATACTCATTGGCAAATCTGATCACAGAATGGCCACCAAGCGAATTTCCACTGAAGGAGTTGACAAAGGTCACATTTGTACCGTTCTTCTTGTCTTCCGGGGAAATGTAACGTTCCAAGTCCAAGAAAGAAGGTAAGAAGTCCACAAAAAGCTTGAGATCTGCAACAATTCCATCAATACATGAAATCAAGTCAAATGCGTGTGAATCGTTATCATCCTTCCAATCGTGGTTCTTGAACCCATCAATGGTTCTTTGACCGTGATTTCTGGCATCAAAAGTCACACATACCAACTGTTTTCCACCCTTCTTGTAGAATTGATCTAAGATTCTGTAAGCAAAGGCTTCAGTATGCTTGTAATGTCCAAGACGAGGGTGAACAAAGTACAACACGTTGATAGGAATATCGCCCTTTGCATTCTCCACATGGCTTTTGAGGGAGTCACTGTTGATAATGTGGGCATGGACTCCACCAATAAATACGGTTTCTTTGTTGTAAGCTTTAGAATTGAACGATAAAATGCCCATGATGTAGTTTAGGTGAAATGTGGAGATTTTCTTTAGTTATTGCGCTACTTATAATTTCTGCGGGGGACTACAAATATACAGGTTGTTCGAGAATATGAGGCCAAAATGTTGACATAATGTCATTTATGAAATCGAATTGAATATATCTAGGTGAATTCCGATCAAATTTCTATGCATTATCACGATTAATTAACAATAATTTAAAAAAATACATCTTATACAATAATAGGAATTGAAATTGCTCTCCATACAAAACATGACTGGAAAGCTTATCATCGTGGTGCAGTGTTTAACAAGGCATTCTGTAAAGCAAGTTTATAATGCTCTTGAAGTTCCTTGCGGCTGATTGTACTCAGTCTTGGCCTCGGAGAAATACTATCATCTTTGGTTTTGATTATTGGGTTCGATGGTTGATCATTCTTCAAGTACATTTCAGGTAATGGCGAGTCCAAATTATCATCCTCTTCATTTTGGGTGTCATCCCCTTCATTTTCAGGTTCCCCGAGCTTTTTCAGAACAAAGTCCACCACTTCTCTCCAGGAACGCATCCCTCCCATGGAAATATTTCCATCAATGTCAACGCATTTTTCAACTGGCTTCAATATGGACAAGTTGGGGTATATTTCTTGCAAGGTGGCCAATTGTCTCTTGGTGATTGGATGGGAATACATGGAACTAGTCAATGCTAATGCAGCGATGATTGGCTTGGGGGCAATAATATTATTTGTCATGATGGTGTTGTCGCTGTTATTTACACCTGAATGCACTGGAGATTGGGGAAATGGCCAGGTATGTAATATTTCAGTCAATAAATTATCTGCTAACCCATTGATCAATTTTGCTAAGGTATTTGCTGAAAGTGGGGCCAAAAGAAGCACGTCGGTCCATTTCTGGATTTCTGGAGCAAGATAAGTCAATGCGGGAGGTTTTCCGTTAACAGTTATTTGCTGCTCAACTTTGGTGGCCAAATAATGACTAATGCCATCATCGGAGAACCATATTCTGACCCCCAAATTTTCAAACTTGTAGAGTTTATCTCTGAGGAACCATTCTGCCGATTTCGTCAACACCACCTGAATTTCTAGTTTTTGTGGGGTGTAAAGCTCGAAAAGCTTTTCAATGATCAAAAAGATATTCTTCTGTACCGAAATACACCCAGTGATTCCTATCAAAAGGTGGACCTTATCCGGGGTCCCTACCCCCATATCCGAGCCCCGGTTTGGCCAGTCGGAATCGGGACTTTTGGCCTGTTGGCGCAACTGGGAATATTTTGCACTTTGCAGATGGTGCTTTGCAGCCAATTGCTCGGAATTTGCTAAGGAATCCACAGACCCCTCATCTTTTGGCAACAATTCATACTTTTCGAACAACCCTTTCTTTTGATCAATTACAAACAGATGAAGACTGCTAACGCTATTTGAATGATTAACCAGCGCATTCATGCCATGGTTGATGGGACTGACGGTATCGTTGGATGCTATGAAGAAAGGATGATGGTTGTGGGCGCCAGCACCACCAGGACCAAATTCTCTCATGCTTTGGGCTCTTCCTCTGACTGCATTGGAAACCAGCTCGGGAAGCGGCTTATGGTTCTCCACCGTAGGGGATAAACATGACTTCAATGTTGGGTCGGGCTTGACCTTAAGTGAGGGAAGCGTCCGTTTGGGTTTACGAGGAAGCGGACTGGCAATGGCGTTTGGAGCTGCGGGTTCTGGAGGAGCCTCGTGGTGAGAGATGTCGGTCTGTTGGCCCATGGAGAATTGATATGGAGGTGATGTGGGTCACAGTTGATAACACGGAACAATCAGGGTCTGGGGGGGCTAATCACGTGACAAAGCATGGCGGTGGGGTGACAGGACGATAGCCGCTACGGATGGGTCGGGAAACGCTACATCCGAGCCGAGGTGGTTCTGAGGCCTAGTATTGCAGGTGTGATGTCCACCTGGTGGTGCCAGCTGGGTCGCTGGTGACTGTGTTAGCTAGCAATCAGGGAAGAATCGAAGCATGGACTTTGAGCGGCATGTGAACTGGACTATTTTTGGGGACACTACGTTTCCTCTAGTCACGTGAACGTAATCACATGATATTTACACCCCGAAAACGAGCAAAACACAAACAAAAAACCCGGCGTTAAGCATGGGCGGTGCACGACCCAATTCCCGTTACCACCTCATGCCATGAAGTTGGCATGGCACGGGCTAGCCACCCATGCCCCGGCCCAACGCGCGGGGACATTCTGCGACATTTCACCCAACGTGGATCCCCGCGACATTCAGATCGACCCCATCGCGGGGTCACACGTCCAGTGCCCAAACACCACCACGTCAAATGGTGACCTGTTTGGGGTCGGCTTTCCCAGACATACCATGCCATGGTACTATAACGATGAAGTTTCCCCGTAGCCCAATTTCTGCCCTCAATGGCACCACCTGGAGGGCCAATGGCACCAGGTGAATGTTGGCAGTTGCTCTTGCCAAACACCCCAGACTAGCCCACGTGATGGTTGTTGCGACCGCCGACCCAACGCCACACCCATGTTAGTAGCTGCACGTGTTGTGCCAAACGTCAACAGGGTAGCTTATGTTGAGAGCGACAACCAGAGGTTCATTACCTGAAAAACAAACATTAGCGACTGAGATCTAACCCGCAATAGATGGGGGGTTGTTGCCCTCGTTTTTAGAACCTGCTTCATGACCCCAATTAATTTCCACCAATGACGCGCCACCTTTGGCGCGTCCTGCACACAGGCGAGACAGTTTGCCATATAAACCCACCCATCATTTTACGCCGCCCTTCTTCCAACAAACAAACACTACTCCACTCTATACAAAATGGCTCCAGCTGCTTACTCCGACATCCAAAAGTCTGCCAACGACTTGCTTAACAAGGACTTCTTCCACTTGGCCACCGCCTCCGTCGATGTCAAGTCTGTTGCTCCAAACGGTGTCACCTTCACCGTCAAGGGTAAGACCGCAAAGGACAACTCCATTGCTGCTTCTGTTGACGCCAAGTACGTCGACAAGGCCACTGGTTTGACCTTGACCCAAGGCTGGAACAACGCTAACTCCTTGAACACCAAGATTGAGTTGTCCGAGTTGTTGACCCCAGGTTTGAAGGGTGAATTGGACACCTCTGTTGTTCCAAACGGCCCAAGAAACGCCAAGTTGAACTTCTTCTACCAACAATCCGTCGTTAACGCTCGTTTGTTCTTTGACTTGTTGAAGGGCCCAATTGCTACTGCTGATTTGGCTGTTGCTCAAGATGGCTTCATTGCTGGTGCCGAATTGGGTTACGACATCTCCTCCGCCAAGGTCAACAAGTACTCTGTTGGTGTTGGTTACACCAACTTGAACTACGCTTTGGCCGCCACCGCCACCTCCAACTTGTCTGTCTTCACCGCTGCTTACTTCCACAAGGTCTCCCCATTGGTTGAAGTTGGTGCTAAGACCACCTGGGACTCTGTCAAGTCCTCCAACGTCAACGTTGAATTCGCCACTAAGTACTCTTTGGACAAGTCTGCTTTCGTCAAGGCTAAGATCGCCGACTCCGGTTTGACCGCCTTGGCTTACTCCCAAGAATTGAGACCAGGTGTTAGATTGGGCTTGGGTGCTTCCTTCGACGCCCTCAAGTTGGCTGAACCAGTCCACAAGTTGGGTTTCTCCTTGTCCTTCACTGCTTAAACCTGTGGTTGATCGCTACTGAATCTTATGGATCGTGTTAGCTCCCTCTGTTTAACCTACCCTTCCGTAGAATAGTATGTAATGATATTATATGTGGAACATAGTCGTCCCTTACCTTAGCCATACTGTAGTTTCTCGGATTATATGCAGGAACCATCTTTTTCATCGTTTTTGTTCCCATTGCACACAAAATCTACAACTACTAATGTCCGTCAAAACCCCCAATATGCCCACCATTTCTCCCGGAAATGGTGATGCTGCCAAAGCCGGCCTTACTCCTAATAGTTTGGCGCTGTCTGGTAGGCCACGTCCCAGTGTATGTCAAATATCAAGACCTTTCTTCACATCATCAGAACTTTCATACCTTCATTCACAAACCATCCCAGAGTCGAAGAAACTTGGGTTCATGCAAAGAAAACACCAAATATTTCAATTCTTATTCCAAATCGTCAAGTATCTTAAGTTTCCTTTGAAAGTTTTGGCTACTTCTATGAATTACTACCAACGGTTTTATCTTTTCAACCCATTTAAAGACGAGGATAGAGAAGAAGGAGGCGAAGACAACAAATTGGAAAGAGACCCGTACATGGTTGCCATCACCTGTATTTTTTTGGCCACAAAAAACGAAGACTGTATCAAGAAGCTCAGGGATATACAATCCGTGGCAAATAAGATAAGAGATATTGATGAGGGTCACACAAGTAATGGAAGCTCCAACAGTGGTAAGAGTTCGGAATCAGTGGTAGATACGCAAAGAAAGGTGATAATGGCGTTGGAGTTCAAACTTTTGCAGTTGATCAAATTCGATTTCATTAATGGTACTGCATTAACTTTGGATTCCATCGATTCGTTAACTGTTCAATTTTCTAAAAAACTAGGCATAGATTACAAAACTTCGTTATTCAGCTGGCTTGTTGCGTTTGATCTTATGTCAACTCCATTATGCTTGATGATCCCATCTCACTGTATTTCTTTGGCAATTATTATTGTTACCCTCAATCTCAAACCCTCAGAAGTAACCACCAAATTTACTCCTATTGAGGACAATCCTGATGTTAGCTTGGAGCAAATATTGGAAACAATCGATTGTTACGAACAATTTAGATGCCCAGAACCTTTGGTCAATGAAGCAATAATCTATATCTTAGACTTCTACATTCATCAAATGAATTACTCGATTTTAAATGAGTACATCCCATCGGTGGATCAAGAAACTGGAAAAGAGCAAGTGTTCAAATTTATGGAGTTGAAGTCGAGATTCAACGACTTGACTAAGATGAACCAAAAATCGTGCTTGAAGAGACTGTTGTTGGAATCTGACGAATATTTGAAAGTTTGGGATTATTCGGTTGCAATGAAAGGCTCTGCGAGGTTCATGTTGAGTAACAAGAGAAGAAGATTCAGCGAGGAAGTTGCAAAAGACCTTCCCCAAGATGAACAACCACAAAAAGAGTAAATATATCAATTTTGATTTATTACTGTTTTCAACGTATTTAATTGGTGCTGGAGTGTACTATATTGTATAATATTTATAAATTTAATCTATAAAAATGCCAAAATGCTAATCTGTTTTGTAACTCACGGCGGTACCGACTTTGTGGATGTTGGTACTGAACAGCGTGAAATTGACGTTTTCGACATCCCCATCTAAGAGCTTTTGATCTCCATTTGTGTCGCACCACTCGATGGGAACATTGGTTGGATTGTTTGGATCGGTGTACACCATTACATTGAATGTGTAATCGTCATCCTTAAGCATGGGTAGGTAAGATACCAGGGAGGTGATTTGTCGTATAATAGCCTGTATTTCCTTTTTTGTTTCCTCTCGTGGTTTATCCCCAGATTCGTTATTGGGAATGTTATCATTGATGTCTATGTTAAATTCCCACCTTTCCACTGTTTCGACTGTAGTTTTGGAGACGATTACCAATACCAATTTCACAATTCTTTTACCGTAGATCCACTTTTTGATCTGGGTCATGATTTTCAGTATGTATTCTTTGACATCATCATCCACATTTACCAATAGTGGCAAGTCATATTTCCTCACGGTTTGAAAGTCTTCTGCTGGATAGATTCCTCTTTGAAATAAAATGCTATTTATGGCAAACTCAAAGTAGTCGGTCACTATTTTACACGAACCTTTAAGAGCTAGTTTTGAAGGATCTGACATGGAATAATAGTAGTATTTGACTTGCACCTCTCATATTTTGTTCTCGCGATTTTGTTCACGCAGATATGTTAAAGAGAGGCAAAATATTAGAATCATTAAGTTTATAGGTTGAAGGATTACCTTAAAGACCGAAGAATTACCTTAAAGACCGAAGAATAATAAAAAGGAATGACTACTCAAGTTATACTTATTTCTCAGAATTTTCTTGACTAATATTTCCTTTTAATAATGCATATATCTTCGAATTACGATACTCTTGGTAGATACACGAAGTACTAACACCAATATCCCAACTCTAAGCATTCCTCTAGTGTTTGATAAATAGTTACCAAGAACTTCATCTGAAATACCAGTTGTTCTTCAATTGATCAATTATCAATATTTCAAATACTTTTGAAGCCTTGTCCAATTTGGCGTTCTAGGTGATTAATTATGGAAATGAGTCAAAAAGAAGCCCGATTTAAAAAAAAAAACTCAAATCATTAGAAGAGCATGTAGTTAATTGTTCATCTTCAACAGATCTCGCCACCATTTTTTGGTCCTTTCATATACATTGTTGTCTTTTTCCTTGTTCCTTTCTTATCACTGACTTGATTGAGCGCACACGACTCCGATCACCAGTTCTGTTAACAGATCACTTTATCTGAGTCAAGAGTGATTCCCTTCATAGAAATGGTAAGTTCATGGCATTGATTTATGATGACTAACTAACCTCAGCATGGAATCAAAAGAGTACATCTCTCCGAGGAGGCTAAACAAGCCAAGCTCGCAAAGGACCAAGAGCGGATCGCTAAGTACAAGGAGTTATCAGAACATGTGTTTCAACTAAGAAAAGAAAAAGACCACTCCCTTATAGCATTAGATAAAACTACGGAATTGTTGATGTTAAATCCTGAATTTTACACTATATGGAATTATAGAAGGGAAATTTTACTCGCAAATAAAGGAGAATCCTACCCTCAATACTTGGATGATGATCTCAAGTTACTCATGGGCTTATTGAAAAGGTACCCAAAATGCTATTGGATCTGGAATCATAGAAAATGGTGCCTCTTTGAATTGGTCAAATTGGAAAAGGTTAATTGGTCATATGAGTTTGCGGTTGTGTCGAAACTCTTGGAGCTTGATAGCAGAAACTTCCATGGATGGCACTACCGAAGATTTGTGGTAGAGAATATCGAAAATGAGCAAGTAACCAAGATTAAGAAGTCCGGCGGAAATAAGGAAATGACCGACACCGCAGAATTGGCCATTAGCATCAAGGAATTTGAGTACACCACTAGCAAGATCAATAATAATATATCCAATTTCTCTGCTTGGCATAACAGAAGTAATCTTATTCCAAAAGTATTTGAATTAATCAAATCTGCAGAGGCTCCTAAGGATTCAAAGACGGTGGAACTATTCAAAAGACCATATGATTTATTAATGTTTGAATTGGAACTTATCAAAACGGGAATGTACATGGATAGTGATGATTCTTCTATTTGGATTTATCTTTACTGGCTATTGACCAGTGATATATTTGTCCAAGATCTCAGATCCAACTCCTACGAGAAATCATATATCCAAGTTCTCAAGGATCAGTTGAAAGAAGTAGAGCAATTGAACGAACTTGAAATTGAAGATAGCGATGACCATTTGGATAATTGCTGGTGCTTGAAGACAATAATTTTGATCAAGGGCTTACTACAACGAGAAGAGAATGGATCGGATGATCTTTTAACTGATGATATCCAAGCATGTTTGAGAAGATTAATTGAGATTGATCCCTTGAGAAAAGGAAAGTATAACGATCAACTCAATAGAAAAGCTAACATCATTCCTGTATAAGCATATCATAAGTAGTGATCGAACAGAACTAATTCAAATAATTAAATACTATGTTCAAGAACTAGCGTCATCAGGGTAAATTTTAGCACCACATAATGTGTAGTATTATTTGCGTCAAAATTACCACTACTTTAATTTAAATTCAATTGATACGAGTTTCCTGGATTCAAAAGAAGAAAACAAATAGAAGTATCTATTTGTAAAAATTTCGCATCCAGTGAACAAAGAAGATTATCATTTCGCACACTTGACCGCATAAGAAATTAGGCAAATTGTATTCTGTAAATACACTTTGGCAAGATGTCCCGCAAGAAAAAACTATTACGAATTAAATCGGGGAATTATGTCAAATTCATTTGATGTAAAGGTCCCCATAACCATTTCTCAGAAGCAGTCAATTTTGGCGAGCCGCACGATGCCCCAACTATATGCAAACCAGATATTTTTCAGGCCATCTCAGATAGGTTCCAACTTTTCATCACTAAGCTATCATGGCTAAAACTGGTTCTAGAGGAAGACGTTCCGAGAAGAAGGCAAAGGAACAAGAAAAACCTTCAAATTATGATGAACTTGTTTCGGATTCGGAACAGCCTGAGAACGATGAAGTCAAGGAAGAACCTAAAACCCCATTTTTTGGTTTGGTAGATGAGAATGAGCTTGACTACTTCAAGCAAACAGAATCTACCCTTAACGTCAATGCATTTGAATCACAAGAAGAAAGGGAAGGTTTTATCAGATCTGTTTTGGAAGAAGCAAAAGGAAAGGAACTTAAATTGGTGACCAACCAAATTTGTTCGAAGTTGATGGAGAGATTGATTTTATTCTCCAGCGATAGACAATTGAAGAACATTTTCTACCTGTTTTTGACTCATTTTAACTCATTATCTTACCACAAATACGCATCCCATGTGTTGGAGACTTTATTGGTGAGGTCAGCTAGATTGATTGAAAATGAGTTGATTGGAGAAAATCAAGAAGAAGCTGATATGGACACCGAAGATGTGCAAATAACCATGGAGACACTTTTTATCAAAATGCTTAATGAAATTAAAGCATCAGTAAAGTCAATGATTACCCACCAATATGCTTCTCATGTATTGAGAATAATTATTTTGATCATTTCCGGAAGGGAACTACCCTCTACAACCATTTCAAACTCCACTTTAAGATCCAAGAAATCCAAGATTGCTAGAAAAATGATTGAAATTAAGGATAATGATGACTTCAACAAATCTTATCAAATCCCATCATCTTTCAAAAATGAGTTGAAAGACATCTGTGATGCAGTCACTCGTGGTCAAGATGTGAAAGATATGAGGCAATTGTCTATTGAAAAGGTTGCCTCTCCAGTGATCCAATTATTATTGCAAGTTGAAGGAATTGTGGATAAAGAAAGAACACTTTGGCATTTGATTTTCTTAAAAGAGACTGATGATAAAGATGACAAGGAAGGTGCTTTTGTAGAGCATCTTTTGTCTGATCCAGTTGGATCCCACTTTTTGGAAGCCATCATAAAGAATCAAGGTGTTAGAGGAAAATACATCGAAAGACTCTACACGCTCTACATGAAAGATCGCGTATTGAAGTTGTGTAAGAGATCTACTACTGGTGTGTACATTATCCAAGCATTAGTATCCAAATTGAAACCAAGAGAAGTTGAGCATATTCTAGATGAGGTCATTCCCGAACTATCTAATTTGATTAGTGTCTCTGAGAATCAAAACTTGGACTTAGGTCAGAAAATGATCGATGCTTCCATCGCCAGAGGTAACTATAGAAGAGATGAATTAATCGAACAATTATTCAAAAAGTTTGCTCCAAATTACGATCCATCGAATCCATCAAATGACACTTCCTCTGAATTCTTAGAGAATGTTTTGCAATTGACAGGATCAACTTTAGGAAATAAGAGAGATGATTGGCCAACAGCAGAAGAAAGAAGAAGAGCATTATTCTTAGAAAAATTGATGGAATACGAAGGAAAATTCAGAATTTGTGTGTGGTTGAACTTTATGGCTTTGCCCGTTGAAAGATTAATACAAATGTGTTTGCATGGTGTTTTCAGTCATGTTGTTGAAAATGCTTTAGAAATTGTCAAGAATGAAGAAGGTCAAGAAGAAAAGAAAAACCTTATTTTGAGAAAGAGATTGCTCAACCAATTCCAAAATGAAATTGTGGTATTATCTTGTAATTCTTATGGTTCTCATATCGTTGACAAGCTTTGGAGTTTCACCATTTTATTACCTTTATACAAAGACAAAATTGCAACAGAATTGGTAAAGGAGTCCCACAAAGTTAAGGAAAGCACATATGGTAGATTGGTATGGAAAAATTGGTCAATGGAATTATTTTTGAGAAAAAAGTTCGATTGGAAATCTTTGATCAAACAACAAGAAACTGAATTCTTTGGATCAAATGATGATGAGAGTAATACTAGAATTAAAAAGCCAATAGAGTTAAAAATGGAGAAATTGTTAGAACAAAAGAAGATACAAGAAGAGAAGGCACAAAAGGCTGAACAGGGTTATTTGAAGAGAAAATTGGAGGAGGAATTAGGTGAAAAGAATGATAAAAAAGCGAAGATAAGAGGAAGAAGAAGATAAGGATATTGTTACGATTATAAACATTACTATTTAATCATTATTGTAGTCTATGTACAAGAGTTACGGTTTCTATAAACAATTATATTTGGAGCTTTATTCTATTGTATTAATGAAGTAGTCTTTCAATCTTGATTCAGGCACTTCAGTAGGACTTTCCACAACAGGATCGACTCCAGATTGGTTTTTTGGGAAGGCAATCACATCTCTTATACTTGTACTTCCAACAAGCATTGCACACATTCTATCAAAACCAATAGCCAAACCAGCATGAGGAGGACATCCCATACTTAATGCTTTCAATAAATGTCCGAAGAGTTCTTGGTAGTTTTGGATATTTAATATCTCCTCAAAAATATATTGCTGTAATGCTGCTTCATGGATTCTTCTCGAACCACCTCCTACTTCGACACCATTTATAACCAAGTCATAATGTTCACCTCTTACCTTCAAAGGATCAGTAGCAAGGAGATCATAGTCTTCCAACTTTGCCATTGTAAATGGATGATGTGTAGATTCATAAGATTTAAAATCATATGTTGGGTAGTCTCCTTGTACCTCAGATGATTCAATTGGATTGAAAAGTGGGAAGTTAACCACCCATGTTCCAACAAACAAGTCTTTCTTATCATAATTCTCAGATGTACTTCCATCAGAATTCAAAAGTGGCCTATTCCATTTATGAGGGAACTCTGAAATTGCCAATTGTCTGAATCTTCCTAACGGGGTTGGATTCTCATAAGGAAAATCAGCTCTGTTTGAGAAGGCAATAATATCACCCTTCTTCAAATTGAGTAGCGCTTGAAAAGCATTGTGGTCGAAGTCCTCAGTTTTTTTAAAAACACCCTTCTCAACAAAGGTTTGATACCATGTATGTGCCATGTCATCAGTTGTGATTGCCAAGACTATAGGCTTTCTTCTAGAGTAATTAATTTTATCAGTGAGCAGATGTGGTATCTTGAATTTCTTCAGAGCATCGAATGCATTTCTGAGAACACAGGCTTCAACAACACCGAAATTTGGATTTGAGGAGACAAAAAATCCACTAAGGTCATTGAAGGTTAAACTAGACCTCAAGTCTGGCTTATCAATACCGTATTTCGTCAATGCATCAATGTAATCCAATTTTGTAAACCTTGTTTCTTTTGATGTGTTTGGCCTGACTCTTTCAAGATAATCTCCATTAAGAGTATACAAATGTTTGCCTTCGCCGTTCCAAATATTGGTGACGATATCTTCCACCACGATTCCAACTTGGTCACTATTGCTTATATAACTCATCTCCATATCTATTTGAGTAAATTCTGGTTGTCTGTCCGACCTGAGATCCTCGTCTCGAAAACATTTTGCCAATTGGAAGTACTTGGTAAATCCAGAGGACATAAGTATTTGTTTGTACTGTTGTGGCGATTGTGGCAATGCATAAAACAGACCCTTTTGTCTTGTGGGGACCAAAAATTCTCTAGCACCTTCTGGAGTAGATTTAAAAAGAAGTGGAGTTTCTATCTCGGTGAAACCATGTTTTTCAATCAAAACTTTGCGAGTAGTGTTGGCGGCCTTACTTCTAGTTCTAAGGGAATTTTGGAGGGATTTAGTTCTTAATTGGAGATATCTGAACTGAGGAGGTAAGTCCTGAGGACTATTGTGTTTCAATTTATCTAATCTTGCAGCATCTAAGTTAGAGGAATTGAGTACCTGATAATTCTCAACCACTAGTTCCCAAGTATCAACACCTTGGCCGTGTTTCTTCTGTATATAGCCTGTTACACTTATGGAGTCCTCTACTCCACTGGATTTGAGGGTTGCAAAATGTTGATTGTCAGTGGCTTCTGGAGTCATGATGATTTGAGTCACACCAGACTCATCTCTCAATTCAGCAAAGCTCAAATTAGGTCTAATTCTCGGTTTTCTATTGATATGACCATTGAGAGTGACTCTAGATTTCGTGGAAATGAGATCATCCAATCCATGGTTGATTTGGTTAATGGAATGGGTAGCAACCGGGAAATGAAATTTAGCGATGGTACTTTCTCTGGGAGGGAGCTTGGTCAACTTTCTGATTAGTGACGGCGTGGGAGATTGTGCATTTCTTACCAACCGATACCCACTTTTCAACTGCAGTAACATTGTACGAGGGACTCTAGTGCCATGTTTTTCACTATGTACTGAGGTTGAATATATCGCCTGTGCACTACCAAGAATAAGGTGAGGATCACAATAGAGGTAGCAAAAAAGACTTTACAGAAAATAATACTGGCAACAGGAAACGGGATCAGGGAAGCAGGAATTGCAAATATGAGAACACCTTATGTTTCAGTAAATAACCTTAGAATTTAAGTAATGAAGGGTCATGGTTCAAAACTTTGATTGATATCCAAAGTGTAAGGGATTGTAAATGATCCTCAGGTGTAAAATCGCACCCTTCTGTTCAGTTTCACTTGGCTGCAAGAGGTCAAATATTTACCAAAGGAATCATGAAGTTTTAGTTGAGATTTAGGAGTTTATGGCAAATTTAAACCAAATTCTGCGTCGATGCTTCAGGGGTGATTTAATCATGTTATTTTACGAACTAACTCTACACTGAAAATATATGGCTTGAGAAATGTGATCTCCAGTGGGCATAGATCAAAAAATGGCAATTAGACCCAATTCCTTTTCAATTTAGTCCATTTTAGTTGCTTGAGGGCAATTAAGCTGTCACAGAGCATGCTAGGGAGATTTAAATAGGACAAGATCTTCCCATGTTTGAATTTCAGGATGTGCCCACCCCACTAATAACGATTATTAGTCAACATTCTGTGAAACTAGAGTCTAAATATGTTGCTAAACCACCGCGGATCAGCTAATTTTTGCAGTCTACTTCTGTGTCAACCTATTCTGTTGTACCGATTGATTCACGTCAGAATAATAAGGGTCCTTACAGGTTCTCGGAACAATCGATTCCTGCACGCGAATGTAGGGCAGACTTTACCCAAAAACCACATTTCTGACGACAACGCCTCGAAGGCTGAGGAAACACACGTTTCCGAAGGTTGCGGAGAATTATTGGGGTCACAAGCGTATTGGTGGGCATTTTGATCCCATGCCAACTAGTTGCAGTTTCTTGTTATTAAAAAATTGATATTGTAATTTCAATAGGTGCCTAGCAATATCTGCAGGTAAGAACCAGTGGGCGTATCCACACATCGGATTCGGTGGGTATTTTCTGCACATTTCCGGTTTGGTGTTCTAGATGAGAACGCGCGCATGGTTTGTGGTGGAAACAGTTGCTACAATACACACTATCTCAGGTACAGTTTGGTGCTCATAATTTTGGAATTTCCCATGCAATTGGGAGGGATTCGACTACTTTGAAATTACTTGGAACTAACATTGGTATAACGGTGGATATCAAGCTTCCAGTGGACGCTAAAGTCATAAGAGAACAAGAAACGGAACACACTTCTATTCTGATTTAGGTTCTGATATCACCATGATTCGTTACATGAGCATCAGGCCGGCGGTAATAGCAGTGGTGTTGTTCAACTTCTGTGGATTATTGTTTATTACCATCCACTTATGGTCGGCCCCCATAGATAGAATCCCTTCCACCACCACCATCAAATCTTTGACCAACAAGTTTGACATGAGCTACCTAGCAGCTGCAGCAAAGGCTATTGGCCTGAGTAGCAGCAAGTCTTCGCTTGACACTTTAGGATACTCTATCGAGCCAGGAAACGTACAGTTCAAGTTCATCAACCCCAAAAATAAACAGGGAACCAAGGAAGACGTGCTAAAGGCCAATAGCAAAACTTATGCAGATATCATGAATCGAAAGATCCTGGGTCCCAAAGACTACGATTTATCATTGATCGGCCCACCAAGTGATCCCTCCAACTATGACCATGCTAATGCCACTATCGTGGCATTGGTGAGAAACGAAGAATCTACCAGCATGGGTAGAACAGTCAGGAATTTTGAGAGAAGTTTCAATAAGAAATTCAAGTACCCGTATACTTTCATCAATGATGTTCCATTCACAGATAGATTTATTGAGAAAATGCGGAGATTCTCTGATGCTCCAATGGAATTCGTCACCATTCCTTCTGAGTTGTGGAATATGCCAGATTTCGTGGATTCGAAAAAACAACAAGATTTGATGAAAGATTTAGCTAAGCAAGACATAGCATATGCAGAAAAACTGTCTTATCATAATATGTGTCGATTTTACCTGAAAAATTTCTATCAATTTCCTGAGCTTGCAAAGTATCGTTATTACTGGAGAATTGAACCTAAAGTCGAATTCTACACAGACATCAAATACGATATTTTCAAGTACATGGAAGCAAAGCAAAGAATCTATGGATTCACCATAAATTTATATGACATTGAAAAATCCATTAAAACACTCTGGACAGAAACACTCAATTTCTTGAATCAGGGTGATAACTACAAATATGTGAATACAAATGGTGCATTCCAGTGGTTGGTGGAGGACTTACAAAATCCAGAAAAGACAAAATTCACCAATGGTTACTCCACCTGCCATTTCTGGTCCAACTTCGAAATAGGGGATATGGAATTCTTTAGAGGCGAAGCATACACCAATTGGGTGAATTACTTAGATAGTACAGGGAAATTTTATTACGAAAGATGGGGGGATGCACCAGTGCATTCAATAGGATTGGCATTATTTGCTAACAAAAAAGATATTCATTGGTTTAGAGACATTGGATATAATCATGACCCATATTTGAATTGCGCTAACAGCGACGATGTAGATCGTTGCAGAGTAGCAAAATTCAGCAGATGGAAGCATTTAGAAACAGAGAATTGTATGGGTAATTGGATAGATTACGAGATGGAAGACCCGGATCAAATTTATTAATAAATAAGAAGTATAGAAGTTACGATGTAATGGTTCCTTTAACCAAGTAAATGGTATCTCCGATCTTGAACGAAGTATTACACCTGTCGCTTGCTTTAACTAATGCTGGTTCATCATTTTCCAATCTGAAAATGTTTAGACGTTCGGCAGAATCGGTTGTGGAATTATTGAAGTTTCGAATGCTGAGTTGATCAGCTATCGAGTCCAATGCTCTACCGACTGGCCAACTCTTGGAGACATAGATCGCCTTACGGTCCTTTTCTATATTGATCTTGGCAAATTCTTCGGTTTCCTTCGAGTCAGAGTCTGAATTTTTGGGATTTATGAAAAGACACCAAATATAGATTCTGTCATTAACAGCGATTTTAGCATCGCCTTTAGCCAGTTTCCGCAAAATTGCCACATCCACAGTTTTACTAGGGGTCAGTTTGGTCAGTTTGAAAATGCCACTCCACTTTGAATTGGAATTGGTCTTGGAATTTCTTTGTAGTTTTATGAATTTGCTGAATTTCTTGAATGCATTAGGTGTGATTTTTGCCACATCACCTACTTTAAACTGTTTCTCTAATATGTTTGTCGGCAGGGTTTTCGAATTAGTTAGTTGCTCATCAACAGTTCGCATATTAGCAGCTCTATCTGGAAACAACGAACTCACCTTCTCTTTGCTGTCACCTATTCTATTCGATCCCTGTGATTTACCCTGCTCGAACTTGGATCTACCTATGCATTGGTGTTGGTCCAAAGTCCGATGGTTCGAACAGTAAGTATGGTTGCAGAACTCACATTGGAACGGCAATAAGTCCAACTGCTTACATTTGTAACAGTTCTTTCCTATATCTATGATACCTTGTTCTTTGTTGGTACTATTGGTGCGATCAACAAATAGATGTGTAGTATTGACTGCTGATTTGGACATGTTTGTGATGCTGAAAAGAGGATAATTGGGCAAATGTGAAAGAGAAAAAAGTTGTGATGGAAATACGGATAAGACGACGGGACCTTGAGTTTTATACCATGAATGTTAAGGCAGGTGGCGGTGGCAATATCTAATCAGTTTTTAGGGACCCCCATATTTGGTAATATCGCATCACGTGATAAAGTTCAGTATTACAAAGTAGATATGGAAAATGGCGATGCCTTGATGTCATAATGGCTTACGATTTGAATGTCCCTTGGCCCAATAGTGGGTATACGGATCAGGTGACGACCTCACAGCTCACTAACTTGAAAAACATCATCGTGACCCTTTACAATTTGGGTTATCGAAAAATAGCCATCAACTTTGTGGTACCAGATACTGTAAAGATTCCCCATAACCAACCGGAAAAGATCAACCCCATTCCCATCTCGAGTCTCAATGAAGAGTTAGGAGGCAAGTTTCAAGGCTTGAGAATATTCAGCCGGTTCACCATGATCGTTAACGATCCATCAAAGTGTCAGGGCCTCGCCAAACTTCAGTCACATTTCGATATCATTGCAGTCCAACCCACATCAGAAAAGGCATTACAACTTTGTACCACTAACCTCGACATCGACTTAATCTCGTTCAACTTTGCAAACAAACTTCCGTTCTTTTTGAAACATAAGACTATAGGAAGTGCCGTGGACAAGGGTATCAAGTTTGAAATCTGCTATTCGACGTTGGTCACCGGTTTTGGTGCAGAAGAAGCAGTAAGTTCTCAAATAATCAGAAAGAATTTTTTCAGTAATGTGTTACAACTCATCAGGAGCTCCAGGTCTCGAGGAATAATCGTTTCTAGTGGTGCCACCCTGCCGGTGCAGCTCCGTAATGCAAATGACATTTTGACCGTTTTGAACACCATGGGGTTGGATAATAGTAGAGCAAAGGCATGTGTCACATTGAATCCCGAAAAGGTTGTGGTCAGCGGACGTTTGAGAGTCGTTTCATACAAACAAACTATTGTGGAAGGAGGAGAAGGTGAACTTACGGGATCGGAAAAAACTGCCACTAGAAAGAGGCTATCCGATAGCTCTAGCGGTAGGTTGTTGAAAAAGGTTAAAAATATATAGAAGTATCATTAGTCATTATACACGTTAAAATCTAATTAAATATTGATGAACGAATTGCCCTTATTTTGGTGGGTTTCGGAGGTTCTTCTGTAGGAGCCTTTGGTTTCGGTTTTTTTTCTGCTGGCTTGGGCCGTTTTCTTGACAAAAAGATCGAAGGTGGAGGTCTCTTTTTCCGCTCTATAGGTGCTTCGTTTGAGGAGGAATTCGAGACTGGAGATACAGGCGACTTAGGTGATCCTGTTTGATTGGGAGGGCCTTGAGAAGTTGTTTCGATGGTTGGAGGAATCGGAGGGGGAGAATTTCGTATATAGTTGGATCGTATTGCTTGTGCAGATCTTGGAGGTTGCGTAGGGGTATGCATGGGATGAAATGGCCTGGATGAAGGGGATAAGTTGTTTCTAGATGGTCGTTGAGTGGCTGATGTGGAGGTGCTACCTGTAGCGTTTCCGAAGGTAGTTACTCGGTTCACCTTTGGCCTTCTAGCATTGATGGTGTCTTTGGGTCTGTGATTGAAGGCATCGTATGGATCGTAACGGTTGATTTTCTGGGGAAACATCATTGATCGGTTCTGTAAATCACGCCTGGCTTTACTTAGGATCGAGTTTCCTCGTATGGGTGATGAATTGTATCTTCCGAACCCACCATGGGAGCCAGTCCAATTGTTGCGCTTGACCGTAGGATCCTTCAATAGTTCTTGAACCTTGACGATTTTGTTGGCAGATTTCTCTTTCTTGAGTTTCTCTGTGATCTTACGGAGCCGCTGGGTCAGGTCGTTACGGAACGATTCTCTATCTCCCAAATATTTGTAGTAGGCGGCCTTATTGGGCATATCTTCATTATTCATCAACTTTTTTGATGGAATAGGCCGATTGGGGAAATCCTTCTCTATTAGCGAAAGCCAAAGCTTGTCTGATTCGGGAACAATCTGAGGACTGGTATTTTCGATCTCGCTGAGTTGTTTAGCGTTCATCCGTTCTAGAATTGGCGAAAGTAGATGGAATGGAGTGTCACCAGTGTCGTTGATTTTGGCAAGATTTTGTATGATTTTGTTAGTGCAAAGGTCCACAAGGGACAAAAACCTCCGTTTGTGGAGGATATCCGGGGGAGGTCCCATGGGCAGAGAAAGTGGGTACGGCTGCAATTGAAATTGGACTTGATGAGGTGGTTGTCACTATTGCCGTAATCAGAAAGGGTAAAAAATGGATCACGTGCAAATTACTTCAGTTTCACATGATATGAGATCACGTGACAGAATAAATGATTTTTCCATGCAGGTCAAAAATCACATCAGGATGCGCGAGACGCAGGAGGTTAGACGCCGCGCCTTCTCATTAACGCCGAATTAGCAACAAGTGAATCCCGAGCGTTTTGACGGCCTGCGCATGTACACCTCCGGGGAGGTTTTTCCGAAGACACCGAGCCTCGGATTAACCTGGGTGCGGTGTCTCCTTCTCATTGGTGGCAGATTAACCCCCTTCCGATGTCTGCCACACACACGAGCCACTCGTGTGTTTAGTGTGTCATCTTGCCATCGCGTCATAACGCTCCACGTGACCCGGAACCGGATGGTAAATCCCGAGAAGAATCCCATAATTCACTTTGTTACAAATTCATAGATTTTCTACTAGGAAGAAGTCGACAATGTTGTGGAAAAAGAAGGAAACCGAAGAGCCAAAAGAAGCAGTGGAATTGGGCCCTCCAGTTTCCGTTCCGTTTGAGTCGCCCGACGCAGGGTCAAAGGTGCCAAACCCCATCGAGTTATCTGAATCAGAACAGGCAAAGTACAACGAAGTTTTGGCGTTTTTCAGTGCCGAACCCAAAATTCCCATCAGCGAACACAACCACAAGGACAAGGACACTTCCCAGTACCAACCTTTGGACGAGGATGAAAAGTCCTGGTTGACAAGAGAGTGCTTCTTGAGATACCTTCGCGCAACCAAATGGCATGTACCAGAAGCTATCGACAGAATTTCCCTTACATTGGCATGGAGAAGAGAGTTCGCCATCAACAAGACCGTGGGCTCACAAAATGCAACCAATTTGGAACAAACCTCTCCAGAAAACGCCACCGGTAAGGAAGTGGTGTTGGGTTATGACAACGATGCCAGACCATGTTTGTATCTCAAGCCTGGAGCACAAAATACCAAACAATCTCAACGTCAAGTACAACACTTGGTGGTGATGTTAGAAACCGTTATTAGTTTCATGCCTTCTGGCCAAGACTCTCTTTCGTTATTGATTGACTTCAAGCCTCGTCCAGAAGGAACCGAACAAAGTAAGATCCCATCAATTTCCATCGCCAGACAAGTTTTACATATTCTTCAAACACACTACCCAGAAAGATTGGGTAAGGCCTTGTTGACAAACATCCCTTGGTTAGGCTGGACGTTCTTGAAAATGATTCATCCTTTCATCGACCCATTGACCAGAGAAAAAATTATTTATGACGTCCCATTTATTGACTATGTTCCAAAAAATCAATTGGATAAAGATTTCGGTGGTGACGTCAACTTCCAATACAACCACGAAGTTTACTGGCCTAAATTAGCAGAAGTTGTTGAAGAAAAACAAAAGAAATACATGGAAAGATTCGCCAAATTCGGTTCCAAAGTTGGTTTATCCGAAGTTGACTTGAGAGGAGAGAACGAGGAATTGACTCATCCATTGGATTAACTTCACTTATTTATGCGTTAGATTAAATTTAGAGTATTCAGATTGATACATAATACTACCTATTAATTCCAGATTAACTTTGCAATTTTCATTTTAAGAAATATGCTGTTCATAATATACATCTATAATTGTTGTTCATCTTCAGTAAAAGGCTTTGCACATTTTCTTTTCTCCATAACTCCACTAGTTCTATCAATCATAGTTTGCCAGTCAATTGGGAACATGAGATCGCCACTTCCATTTTCACTTTTTGCAAATAGCACACCTAAATCATTTCTGGCAGTACTCAAGTAGTAGTTAGAACCATCTCCCAAAGATATAATTATTGCTCTCACAACATCACCCGGCTTGAAACTTTCAATAATTTTCACCTTGTCTCTATCGGTAGACCTGACATCTTGTGATCTGATTATACCTTTGAAGTTTTCTCCCAAGTCATTGGTAGCAGCATTGGTCAATGTGGTTTGACTTGAAGCTACTGTTTGATGATTGAAGTAGGATTGAGAGCCAGCACCATAAGGCACGGAGCCATGCGCTAGTTCCCCATTGGCACCTACACCAGAATCTTGCAAAACATTACCAAAACCTTCCACGGTGATGATTTCACAGTATGCTTGTCTGGTAGTGATTTTAGTGATCTTAACCAAAACAATGTCATTTTCCTTTGGTAAATTGATGGAAATGTTGGATGATTCTTTCATCATATTCAAATCTTCTTCATAATTATGGTATGTATTGGATTTTGGTATCACTGCCACCATAAAAGACTTGACCTCGGATGTTTCTTCGAGTTCCTTGATGAGAACTTTTCCAAGTTTAGTAGCAACTATGACTGGAATACGATCTTGACCCTCTCCAATTTGAGACATCACAGTTCCTCTGCTGGGATGGTACTTTTGGATTTTAGAATCAACATATTTGTATGCGGGCAAAATATATTGCCCTGGAAGGACTAGGGACATTTAGAGGATTCTTATTCTATAAGGTTGGAGAAATCTGCTTGAAGTGTACAGAAATGGGCAAGGATGGAGAATTTTCGAATTTGAGGGTGTGAGAATATGAGAATTTATTGATACTGAATATGAGATGAGTTCGCACACTAACATTTGAATTTTATTGTAGTTCCAACCAACTAAAATCTTTTCATCATGTCAGACTATCCAGCCTTTGTTGACGGTGCTCCACCAGTTGTTACTCTTCAAGACTACGATGTAGCTCCATGGGCAGGAACCACCTGTCTTGATTCCAGAAACAACGAGTACGTCGTTGTTGTTATGCAAAATCCAGAACAAGTGGTGGCCAAGATCCATCCAAAAGATCACGAAGTATTGGGACGAATCTTTAGAAGTGCCCATGCTACACATGCTAAACAGTCGAATTAGTGTACATTAGAAGTGAATAGGCAGAACGCAAGCGTAGAGGTGCATTATAAATGTCAATGAAATCAGAAGAAATGAGTGTAGCAGCGAGATTGGGCGTGAATGACCATCTCACTCTTGAAAGTATTCAATTCCTCCTTGATTTGTTGAGCCAATAATGGAGTCAATTGGTTACATGTAGCTGTATCCGGGTGCCTATCGTACTCATCTCCGTTGTAAGTATCATAAAGAATAATTCTGGAAGAAAACCTAACTCCACCACTGGTCTTAGGAATGGTTTGCGGTTGTACATGGGCCATCCCAGTAGACTTCTTAAGTTTCCGCGAAATCATCGAACCTAATGATTTAGGACTAGAACTGACGGATGCCGTATCAGAGAAAGAAGGAACACGGTCGTGTGATTTCTTTGGTGGTCTTGGAAGAGAATTGAAAGAGCCATTTTGACCATTTGTCTTTCTGGTATTCAACTTTGATACAGTGTTACGTCCCTTAAGATCAGCTCTTGGAGGTATCTCGTTCTCTTTATTACTGAAATGGGATGCCACAGAGCCAATATCACTGCCAAAATTCTCTTCATCATCACTGGTTCCAAATCCTCCTCCCACATCACTTTCCTCCCCAAATGAAATATTAAAGGATTGATGCGAATCACTACTTCTAATGTCATGTTGAGCAACCTTTCCGCCAAAAGAAGGTCCTTTCAAGCCTCTGAATGACATCGATATAGGTCTATTATTAAATTGGCCCCGTCCATCATCAGTCATATTTGGAGATGCCAGTTGCCTCAATGCAGTTTCTAATATAGGAGAAGATTCAATCATACTAGAACCACTGATTTCTATTAAACTTGACCCATTTGGTGTTTCAGAGCTAACTTCATTTATCTCTTCTTCTGGAATAGATTCTGGAGAAGCTGGAAGATCATTAACTAAGGACTGAACTGCTTCTGGTGATGGTGAAACTGTCATTCTTGGGATAGAGGTATTATCTTTATTTGAAATTGGTGGTCCCGCCAATGGCATTGGTACTGGATAATTCGATTCCATCAGCTCTTTAGGAGACTCTGATGGAGATGATACCGATAATGGTGGAACATTAAATGAATCAATATCAGGTGGAGGCTGTACAACAATCCGAGGAGATAAAGTGATCACTTCCTTTGGTGAATCTGAAAAGCTCAAATTATCAACATCGATAAAATCGGTGAATTCCATCAATTCATGGAAGTTTTCATCAACAGTATCATTTCCTTGAGCAGTGATCATTATATTTGTTTGACTTGAAGATTCTTTATTTACTGGTTCAGAAGTTACTTTTTCATCCAAAGAATTATACAATTCTTGGCTCAAATTTCTTCTAGATGCAGAGTTCTTCAATATGGAGTTAGAACGAGTCATTCCTGATTTCACAACTGGTGGTGATGAAGGTGGTGGTCCAGTATATTGGATAATATTATCATCACTTCCATTATAATTGATGAAAGAATTGCGCTTAATGGACTTGATTGACTTGATTGATCTTGACCGTTCTAAAGAAACAATGCTCTCCACCTCTTGTGGGTTTAATGATTTTGGGAACAAGGCTTCACCCAATAATTGTTCCTGTTTTGGTGAAACTGATAGGTTACGATCAGGTTGGTCCGTCAAAATCCTGGAAAGATCATTTGATGACTTAGGTGGAGCAATGATATTTGTCTCTGGTTGATTAAGCTTTGGTGTCTTGTCAAGCTCATACTTTACTTCAAATGGAGAGCCAAAAGCCACATTAATTGTTTCATTTGGTAATGGACTAGAGATCAACAGCATTTCTTCATCAAATCTTTGATTAGTCATTTTTGTTGGGGGGTTATCCAATAGATTCTTAGTATCATATTCATCATAATATTCTTCGTCTTTTTCTGATCCAGTCCCGATATCAATATCATCCTCAGTAACTTCACGTATAAAATTAATGTTGGTGTTTGATTTAAATGAACGCTTATAATTGAGTTCATGATTATTCATCTCAACTACGGATCCCATGTTCAATGATGGGGAAGGTAATTCATCTTGATCCTTACGACGTTCAAGTTCTTTGAGAGTTTTACTAACCTCTGGAACAATTGGGACATAAGGCGGTTGATGGTAATTATTGGAAGATTCCTTGTTTGTATGATTATTCGTATCTTTAATATCAGTTCTTGAATAGTTAGAGATATTTGGCAATGGTTTTGAGTTATTTTGTGAATACCTGTCATTTTGAACTAAATTATTGGCAGGATTGTTAGCTTGTTGTGTTGGTACACTTTTATCGCGTACTGGCATAGGTTTTGATTGATTAGATGAAACTGACTCCTTACTAAACGAAGAAACGGCATCATACTTCTGCAAATTATCGGATGATTTGTTTTTCTTGAATGCATTAAGTATTCCTGATTCTTTCTTTTTCTTCTTTTCTAAAATGTTAATCGATGCAGAATCTGATTTATCACGGAAATTGGAAAGATTTGATGTAGAATATGACTTGGAACTAAGTTTTTGCGGTTGAGAATCATCATTTAAAGAATGACTCTTAGATTTTGACTTGAATAATGACTTAAAGCTAAATTTCTTCTTTTCCACTGGAGCAGGTGCAGATGTCTGGGTGATGGATTCTCCTCTTGCAGCATTGGCTAAATCACCTACTGTATTGCTTCTTTTGTGTCTGGTAGGAGCTTTTTCTGCCGTCTTGATGGTATTTCCTAAAGAAAACGTAGAACTCGATCTTAAGTGTGGTGATTGTTGAGGAAGGGGTCCTGCTGCGTCAAGCATAGATTTAGGTTTAGGGGACACAGCAAAGGCCTTTGGTGATTGAGTATTAGGTTGATGAATTGCAGGTTTTGAAAGGGGGTAATTGGTATCTTTTGAAGCCGAAGCCATCGAAAGGGTAGGTGATGATGCAGATAATGGTAATTTGGGATATCTGGGAGGTGTCATTGGTACGGGAGGAAGTGAATCATGTGGTCTTGGTGGGATAATAGAATTACCGGATGGGTTTCTTGAAGTTTTCTTGGGAGCTTTGGAGCCTTGCACATCGGAGTATCTCATAGTTTCCTCACTGGTGTTGTGAGTGGCTTCAGACTTTTCGTCAATCAAGGTATCATCTTGATCGGACATTCTGCGATCGACGGGGGTTTTGAGAGTGTATGCGCTGCTGCCACTAGTGTAAACACTGCTACCACTGACGTTTCTGGATCCGTTGCCGTTTTCAGGTTTGGGCCCATTTCCAACGATTTTGGGCTGGTTGTCGGTGCTCACCACCGAGACTTGCTTGAAATCATGAAAGGTGACTTCTTGGGATAATGGCGGGGTGTCATCATTGGTGGAGTAGCCCACTTCGTCAATGGTGGAAAACGATCTCTTGTGGTCCGGAAGCATTTCCGGCGAGGATGTATGGGATCTTGCCGTTTCGAAGGATTGTGTAGAGTAGGTTGATTCACGGTGGGCAGGCTCACCAAACGGGTTGTTCGAACGGAACAGCGGAGCTGCCGGAGGCCTCCAGGCATCTTCTTCCTCTTCTTCTTCCAAGATCTGATTGTTGAGTGATGATTGCGTCTCGGAAGTGGGAAAAGGCGTGGCCTGAGTTCTTTCATTGAGAATCGTCTCCAACGCCTTCATTGAGGGTGAAACCTTCATGAAAGATGTCTTTTCGTTGGGAGAAGAGCCCGGGGTGGATTTTGCATGGATGGATGTCATGGACGGCGAATGCTTGAACTGGATGGAGTTTCGAAGGGTATTAACATGACTGGCTGGTGTGGGAGCCGAATAAAACGTATTGCTGAGGAGAAGCTCCTCCGCGTGGGGGTCATTGTCGTGGGGGGCTCTGGACATCGTGGGGGCTCGCCTTGCCAGCAGAAGCAGTTCCTAAAGGAGTACGATGTTGGAAGAAAATGAAGAAGGGCGAAGGAATTAACAACGCTGGCCGCTTATAGAAAGTTGAGACACGGTCGTAATTTGTTCTACAGTGGTACAGGCCAAAAAAGCCGATCACGTGACGGGTTCGTTTACTGGTTGTGTGCAGGATGGTCTCCCACACGCGACGCGCCGAGGCTGGCTTTTATGTGGGAGGGTCTGGGTATCGCGTGTGTACTATGTGCATTGCCTCTATGTGCATTATCTCTATATGCAGGTATGTTATATGAAGTATCGGGTTTCAAGACCACGGCGATGGTTGGGAGGGTGGGTTTGAGCTGGAGCTTGTGGTTGTTTAGGTGGTGGTGGCAGTGGCAGTAGAGAAGGTCAGGTACAGACGTGTGTCCACCACAATGTTTGTTGACAAACCGTCAAGGTTGTCAACAGAACATGGCGACGGATTTACGTGGGTGCTCTAGGCCCAATTGGGAATGGGTTGCACCCACGACCCACTGACGCGTGTACAATCGAAGGAGGGATCGGCCAGGGCTCCAGTTCACAGTTCGCCATTACATTTCCTATTTGAACAAATACATGAAATATCAATTATCTTTCCGCAGGGAAAAATGCAAATATTATCGAGATTATCTTAACCAAGCCTGGTGATATAAAATATTTGCTATGAAGGAAAAGGAAACAATTAGCCAGCGATCTCAACGATAGGGGCTTTTCCACTGCGATATGACTTGTTTGTGATGGTGATGGCTGACAATCTCCCTGGCAATAACACGATGGGTGAAAAGTGAAATTTTTGAAAAATTCTGGTAGCCAGGTGATGCATCGGAAGACGGATGCCACGGCTAGGCACCTGGTGATGAATGTTGATAGGGAATTAATTGCCGGTGTATGCAGGCATATAACGCTATGTGTCAGCAACATCGCAGCACTGTGCATCATCTGTCCCGAAGGTTGGCATCGAGGAATCGAGAATTGCGAAGTGCGCAAATGTTGGCCTTTATAAGTGGTTTACAAGTGGTGAGGATATCCCATATATTACATCTATCATTGAACTACATAATCACACAGTCTCTCTTTCTCTTCTTCATACTGGCCTTCTTGACAGAAACGGTGCTGGCATTTGAACCAGCCACAGCACTCGAGCCTGCACTTGAAGGAACGGAAGGTAGCACTTTCTTGATCTCAATCGTAGAAGCAGCAGTACCGGTGGAAACCACCGAGGACATGATGGTTTGCATGCCGGTGGAGCCGGTGTGGCCAGTGGTGGCAGTACTAATGGAGGAACGTTTCTCGTCCAACAACATGGACTGAGTCACCATATCGGAGGAACCGTTATTGTGACTGTAGGAGCGGCCCTTACCACCCCAGAAGAACGATTGGTTCATACCGGAAATGGAGGCGGTTTCAAACATGTCATCATCAGCGTCAATCAATCTGATAACGGGATCAATACCGAATTGCAAGAGAGAGTTAGCCAAGTACATGTAAAGCTTGATCCACAAAACTTCAAGTTCTTGGGTGAATCTGACACCAAAACGTTCATGGAAAGTCTGGATCAAAGCCTCACCCATCAACTCAAAGTTGGCAGGTTCGATACCAAGAATACGGGAGTGTCTTTTACCCAAGTTGATGAGATAGTCATCCAACACACTCAAATTTTCCAATTGACTAATAGCAAAGGACATGACACCAGCAAAAGACACCGCCTGGTGCTTGATAGAAGGGAACAATTTTTCCAAGTTTGCATCCATGGAGAGCAAGTTAGAGTAGAATTGACGACAAAAGAGAGAGGAAGCCACGGTGGAAGCCGAGGTACGGTTGATGTAGTTCATGGTCTTTTCCTTACTGCCAGCAGCTTGGGTGGATGGAGAAGATGGAAACGCACCGGGGATACCGAATGGGTTTTGCTTCTGCTCGATGGGTTCGTCCAACAACATCTTGTTCCAGGTGTACCTGATAAGTTCCATTTCTTTCTTATTCATCTTTAAACTAACTTTGAATTGAGTTTGGATAGAAAAATCCGAAGAAACCAGCTGATTTGTGTCCATTTTAACTAATTGATAATTATTTTCACCCGAGTTGATGGAGGAGGCCGACAGGTTAGAGTGAAGTGTGGTTAATGGTTCGACCACAGGAGTTTGGGGAGCAGAGGAAGAAATGGTGGATGTGATAGAAGACCCCGATGAACCAACGGATTGCGGGAGCTGAGCATCGTCATACCTAGGCAAGGTTCTCGATCTGCCAATGGGGTTAAAGTTGGATAATCTAGACGACTTTCTCGCGTTGTTGTTCGATATAATCGAGCTAGTGTCTGGGGTGGTAAACGTCTGACTTCTCATTTGGGCTATGGATTGCATGGTGGGCAGGTTTTCGCAGGGGTGGGCTGATTTGACCGATGTTATTGGAGTAATAACTAACGAAAATGAAACTTTAGCAAATTGCACCGAAAGAAATCACGCCAGTTGTTGGTATTTAAACGTTGGAGATGGAGGCCGTAGGCTAGGGAATGTAACAATATATCCGCATTCGTTGGGGGCACAAAGTTTCACAATGCACGCATGATGAATATTTACTATGCATCCCGACTCTTATTATTTCCTCTCTGCCCCGATGCAGCTCAAGGGGGGAGGGGGAAAGCCATGATTTGATCGGAGGAGACGACGAGGGGCGATTTAGGCAAGGAATGGCGAGTGGATCACCGCCACCGGTTCAATTCCGTGGGCTCCAGTTGGCCATTTCCAACTATGGTCGCGAGTCCAGGGTAGAAAGATAACCTTTGGAAGTGCGCCACCTCGGGCGGGCGGGGACCCGCCGGCAACGGTAGAAATGGTAGTTTCCGGTGGGGGCTCCAATAGCTTCCACCCCTGTAGGCTGTCGCTTGATTCGGTTAGTAGCGCCTACTTTGTTCGCCAATAGTGAATATTGCGAAAATCCGGGTGGGCCACCATGCATGGTGGTTAGCACCCCGAGCATGGAGGTGTTGCAACTGCATTAGTTGACAGAGATCTGCGACCTTCACTGCGTAGCCGGGAACCTCCCAACATGAACGCCACGGGTTTTGCATCCTGTAACATGTTTCGAGTGGTGACGTGGAGCCAGGAGCCACCAGGCGTTGCCATGGGCCGTGTGTCCAACTGGAAGTGGCGATGGAGTGCCACCGTCGTCTGTGGTGGTGGGGGGAACTTTTCACCACCTGTAACAATTTAGGCATTATTACATGCAGCTGCACCTAATCACAATCGCAATCAGTGTTTTAGCCTCAGGAGAATATTTCCTAGTGGGGCCAAGGAAGAATGTACTGCCGCGACGCGCAAGCGTAATTGTTGAGACCACTAACCAGCCAGCAGGAGAGGGGCCCAATCGGGAGCCCGGAGTTCGAGGTCCACCCTAATTGCGCCCTGCCCTGCACCAGGGTCAACTTTTCCAGTTAGAGACCAGTGCATGATTGCCAGGGCACCGGGTTTACAAAGGAGACGTTTCAGACATGAAGGTGGAAGCTGAGGTATCCATGCAATCGGTGCGTCGTATTGCTCTCACCACATGTCCAGAGTCCCAACCATCAAGGTGGTGTCCAGCAACCCACAATGGCGAGGGTCTTTGGTCTAGTTTTGTCTAGAACTCAGCACCCCGTGGTGATCATTGGAGGTGCTGATTTCCGCGCATCCGGGGAGCACTCGGTGATTGCCGGGCAGGGGTTTCAGTGTTGACGGTATTGTTAGTGGTACTATTAGAGGTATTGGAGGTATTGGAGGTATTGGAGGTATTGGAGGTATTGGAGGTATTGGAGGTATTGGAGGTATTGGAGGTATTGGAGGTATTAGAGGTATTTGTGGTATTAGTGGTATTAGTGGTATTAGTGGTATCACTTTTGGACGTAGTGGTAGTATCAGTTTTGGAGGTAGTGATAGTGCCAGGACCAGATTCATCACTTTGAACCCATTTGTGTCCATTTTTGGGTTCTGGGTTCTGGGTTCTGGCCCCAGTTCCATCAGTACCACTGCTTACTCCTCTCAGTAGCAGCCAGAACCCTAAAAATACCATTGCAAATTACCCCAACACCGTGCAAATACCCTCGTTGGCTCGTTGGACCGTAGCGAGAGATCGCTGGCGCCCCACCACGGTGCGATCGTCGTGTGATCGTCGTGCGGGTGAACTACTACCACGACGAGAGAACTCCAGAGAACTTTACAGAACTCGAGCGAAGGTTTCGGAATGGTGCCGGATTCCCGCGCCAGGCCCTGGCAGTTGCTTACGTCACCAACCCATTAGTGAGATCGTGGGTATCAACTGTTTCACCTTCCAGGGTGACAATTGCGGTTGTCCGCCATCATTATCACCTTGGTTTGGCCATGGTTCCAAAAGCCACGGCTACCATAGCTTCTGTTCGTATTTGGTGGCTACTATCTTACCGTCAAAAAAAAAAAAATTTGCATTGCATTCATGCTGTTTAGGGTAATAGTTCTCTGTAGTGCCGTCCTATTCACTCGCCTGCACCCTCCAAAGTTCGCTTCGCTAAATATATTCTTGCCGATAATTACCGTGGACCTGGATGTGCCCAACCATGCGCCCCAGGGCGCCCCCAGGGCGGAGATCGACAAAAGTTGCTGGTCTGGTCTGCATAGGACCCCAGGCCATTAGTTCGCAGTTCACACCACCATACAACCTTTGCCCCGGTGATGCACGGTTGATGCACAGTTGATGCAGCTTCATGTACCTCGAAGTGCCTCGATGCGCCTTGGGGCGCCTCCTATGCACGTTGGCTGCAGGCTGGATGCAGGCTGGATGCACTACAATGCATTACAATGCACCGCTTGGTATCACAGTGCACAAATACTCTATCCAGGCATTCTGGTGAAACATATGGACACTTTTCCCGGTGATGGTTTCATATACTATGGTCACAGATTGGTGCATAACAAACGTGTAGCAGATCATCAACTGGCCCGCTTATCACCTAACGACACTTAACGGTGTGTCAAAGCGATGCCATGGTGCCATGGCCAGAAACTACACCGGCCTTCTGCGCTGGACCCGCAAACGGCAACTGCTGCCGGAAAGCCGTTGGATCTTCGATCGATCTGGCGTTCCATCTCCGCCGGCGCACGCCCAGATCGTACTAAATCCGGTGTGTTTTCCGCTCTGTACACGCGCCCGGCCCGATACCTCAACACCTTGGCCGACGCAAGGGCCAGCCTGAAACGTATGCATTGCTCGAATGGGATCGGCTTATTTTTCTCGTACATCAACAGTGTTTCATCTTCGTCCGCGCGCACGTGACCCTGAAACCATCACCGGCAGGGGTTCCCATTACGGCATGGTGCCCCCACACGTGAACCCGCTTCACGTGGAGGAGAGCCCCCACCATGTTTAACTATCACCATGGATCACTCTTCTGCCCACCAAGTCTACACGAACCTTGTCCACTACAACAACTGGCTGCATGTTTCGAAGCACGAGGTGCTTCCCGGACTTGTGGCACTCACTGGAGTGCCGCCACAACCGCTAGTGTCCTCAATGCCCCCTTCACCATCTCCTGGTGCTGTTCCATCGCACGAATGGGTGATACCTCGAGCCCTCTGTCATGGCACAGATATCGCCGTGGATGAAATCACCAGTTGGTTCGACGCCATAGAGGCCCTTGGGCCCGATTCTCGTCGTCCTCCTAAGGTCACCATCGCCATCATCAACGATGACGGTACTATCGTATACTACTTTGTGCACGATGGAGTGGTGAAGCCCAAACAAAATTGATCCCTTTGCTCAATCAGGTATGTCAATCCTGTCAATCCAGTCAATCCAGTCAATCCAGTCAATCACAGAAAACTCATCCACTATACAAATCAACCTGTCGGTTCGTCTAGCCCATTCTCAATGTGGCCCTTCCTTTGCGACGTTTTTGGGTCTAGCCCATGCCTCCCAATAGGTTGTTCGTCTAGTACAACGTATTTGTCTGAATCGGTGGAAAATTGTTCTGCATTTGTGTCGAATAATTAGTTTTTCACCTCGACGCCAAATTGCTCAAGTCGATCTTCCCAGACCACACGGCACTCGGGTGACAACACTCTCTCTATTGTGAGTGCTATTGTTGCACTACTTTCTGTAATGGTGGACCAGTGCTGAAAAGTTCTATATTGTGTTCCTCCGCAACCTATAAATTGTTCTGCTTCCACTGCCGATACGTCAATGCGTGGATTAGTGAGACAGATATCTCCCATCTCAATGGTGATGATGTATCCAGTAAACCTCCACCATCTCTGATCCATCGGGTGGTGACACCGGGTGTTGATAAATCTACAAACCTCCAATCCCTGTTTCCCAATTGTTCGATGCGGAATGTCACATTCCCCACAGCTTGAATGTATGTAGGAGGTATGTGGCACTCAACAGAAGGATAGAGTAAAAAATACAACTCGGATCTTCAGTATACTACACGATTTAGACTATTCTATCACGTCATCACTGATGCATATTATCCAGGTATATTATTCACCATTTTTCGGTAACATTCTTATCTAATACAAAATCTTCATCCGATTGCTCTCTGCCAATGCTGGTATCGGGATTTGGCCTTCCTCGGAATCGAAAGTTGTATATATCTAGATCCTCTTCATCTTCATCCTCGTCGTCGTAGCCATCATCTTCTTCGTCCTGTTCGTCTTCAAATTGTATTATGGGTCTTTGATACTGTGGATTCCGTGAAATACGAATAGCATTATCTAATCCGATCCGCTGAGAAACGTCTCCTTCACTATCGGTGAAATATCCGCTGTTTCGTCTTTTCACCGAATCCAAGTCCCCATCAAACGAAAACCGTAACTGCAGTAATCCCAGTGGTTGCAATTGCTTGGTATCATCCTTACTGATTGCTAATCTATTTTTGATCGACAAACGAGCACTACTGGCACCACTATGGCCACTAACAAAACTTTGATTATCTTTGTTTAGTGAAACTTCTGAGGACCCATTGGTAGGATTCCAGTTCACCGCCAAGTAATCCTTGGAATTTCTATTCTTTTCCACCGGGTTGATCACTGAGTCTAATGTACTTGACTCGTACCGTAGTGCCGGATCCCCTGCATCTGTATTATACCCACTATCATCTTCGTAGAAAAATGGTCCTTCTTTATCATCATTTTCGCTAGCATACTCTTGTCCTCTCATTGATTGCTCAATGATTTCTCTAGTTTCATCGTTTTTAGACCTGAAGCCTGGACGACTAGATTTAATCTTTTCGTGGTAGTCACTTTGGCATACCCTAGCCATACGATCAAAATTGATCATAAACTCCCAAAACTCATGTTCCTCAATCAATTCAGACCCAAACCGAAACTTCTCGTACAATTCAATGAGTCGCTTCAAATCAGGTTTTGTGAAATCTATCTCATCAACTGAGTCCGGTGCCATATAAATCCGAGATAAATAAATAATTATCTCCCTCATGGAATAGTTCACTGGTATCTCCACTTCCGTCAAAAATTGACCCCCTCCATGCATGAATTTATCACCTATACTTCGGATGATATCTTGGTAGTTTGTTTTGGGAGGTAGCGAAGTACCATATTCATACTTGGAGATATTTTTCGTGGTGTAATTTTTCAAGTCCAATCTTTTCTGATTGAGTCTTTGGATATATTCAGGAGGTGACATTCCTGGATGATTGAGGATTATTTCCTCGTTGTATAAGGGACCAGCCCTTAGTTTGATCTCCCCAACACACCTCCCTAAATTAGCACTAATCATTTTGAGTGCATCCTTCGGTAAGTCACCGTCGTAAGGAACATACACTGATTTGCTTGGGATATCATTTAAGGACATCCTAACGTGGAATAAACGTACAAAATACCAAATCATCGATGCCACTAAGAATAGCACACACACAATTATTACAATAAACACTTTAATTGCTGGTGATGACATAGCAGTAGTTTGAACAATCACATCGATGGGAGTAACTGCTATCAATGCAAACATGATGATCAATAAAAGTACTAATGAAATAGAGTAAATCCACTGGAAAACTCTTTTGGGTAAATTGAAGATCGTCTTTCCTTCGGTACCTGTCCAGATACCTCTGATGGTGGTTCTGGTTTCACCATATTGTGTTCCATAATATGTATGACGGTGAGAAGTTACTCGGCTAAGAATCGGATCATTTGTTCGTCTCGGGATGTTTCGTAGTCTTATTTGGTCAGAGTATGAGTCTTCGGTACGAGACTGGGCCCTGGTCTGTGATCCCGACAGCTGGTCTGACATGTTTGCGTCAAATCGCATCTGGAACAGATTAGAGTTATTGTTATTCTGTGTCATATGGAACAAATCACAGTCATAGGAATTCAGGGAGTCAGGTAGTATAGAACTACTAGAGTATCAACTGTTTCTATATTTGTTTGTGGTCGTGCGCAGACAATCTAAAAAGTATACCCTGCCCTTACATATGCAACCAACAATAATGTTACATATTGTAAGGAATTACAGCTATGAGTTAGACGCTTGAGAAGCAGCCGTTAGGAAATATATTTAAAAAATGTAATTGTCAATTGAGAATCATATTAAAGGAAAATACAACAAGAAAATCAAATGATTAAGATTATTTATTATTTGCTGATTGCTTTTAGTGGTTTTAAATATATTTGAATACAATCTCTGCCAGATGCATTAATTATGATGGGCACCAGCAAATGGTACATTCATATTAAAATTTAGTGAATTGGAAATGAAAATCTGGATCGCTGCTAAAAACGCCTGCGTTCAAACAACAAATTCAGAAAGCGGATCTATTTTCTTGAATCTAAAGTCCCCAGTGTCAAATCTCTCTTTTGGCTTCATGGTAGCAGGTCCTCTGGGCCGTCCAAACCAGTTAATGAATAAGTTGGTAATTATAGAGCCTGTATCGTATACGTTGACATATCCGTCATCTGAAGAAGCCTTGTGTTTTGATGTGGCACTGCTTTCAGACTTTCCATAAACATAATTGAGATACTCCCTGGTAGTAATGTTGTAGGCAGTCAAGTATATGTGAAATCCTAACAACAATGTCGGGTATGCAGATCCCAAGAATCCATATATTATAAGAAGCAAACTGATAGGATACTTTTTGAGGGACTGATTCATAGTATGTATTTCCGAATGGGAAACAATTCTGTAGTGAAATAATTGGACAAATGATAAAATGACTAGTAAAAATGTTGTTAACACAAGATTAAGGAGAAACCATAAGAAATACTTGTAGTTTCTATATCCAACACAATTATTCAAGAAAATACAGTGGTGATCATGGTGGGCACAACAAGAGTTGCAAACAGCACAATGACTTGATCTAGGAGGTCGCCAAATGTGGCAAGTGGTACAGTATTTCACGTTGACTCCATCATATTCACTTTTGTAGTAAGGAAGGGCGATGGAGTTGAAATACTCTTCTGGAGCAGGTTCGATTTTGGAATCCCGAAGGGTCATGGGAATATGGATGTTTCGAGGGAAGATACCTGGGTCTGAAACGGTGCAACGTAAGAACAACAAGAATGAAAGCAACCATACGTATGAAAACAATATCACCGGAGCAGGGCTAATATGGTGCCAGGTCCAGGAGGCCTCAAACACCCAAAAGAGTACACCTCCTCCCAACATGATTATTCCCACCATCACGTTGATTGGAAGTTGTTTGACACTTCTCCATCTTCCTCCAAATAAATAAATGTACTTCATGTCTTCATGATGCTGAATTTGATAGTTCTTTTTTGTTTTTTTGTCATTATGGATGCTATACTTCTCTATCAAGGAAGGATCTGTAATCAACCAGTTGGTGATGAAACGATGGATAAACGGCATGGGTTTCCTTTCGTAGTATGTGCTGCCTGACTCATTCGTCACTCGGGTCTCCCCATTAGAGAGGACACTCATCTGTTGGGTGTGGTCCAGCCGAGGAGATTGTCTCATGCTGTTGACTAATATTGAATATGAATGCTACAAAAGTTCCTTATTAGTGCGGCATTTGATGATAGCGACTGTATAGATATTCCGAGGCTGAATTAATGGGATGATCCCAATTAACCCATATACATCTAATTGTTGAAATTTTACACCTCTTCGCCTAGAAATTAAACGGCCTTTTGGTAACGATTTCGGTTGTATGTTGTATAGTATAAAGTTTTTAATATCGTTGAGTATTTTTCTTTTTTGAAAGCAAACGAAAGCATTTTTAGACTTTGATTCACAATTTTACCCAAATTGCTAAAGTTGAATAATAAACACTCAGTTTCGCCGCTTAAAGTTCATTTTATTTCTAAATTGTATTGTCGCTTCTTTTTATTTAAAGATTTCATCCCTTCTATCCCATTCTGTCTCATATTGGATGCAAACTCGTGCACAAACCAGGATCAATAAAATCTAATCAATCCTAGTACTATACCCAATGTTCTCCAATAGAATACGAGCTACAGGATTGCAAAGGCTTATTCGTCCTCAAACGACGTATTTCAAGCATCCTATTATTAATCAGTCTCGGTTTATCACCTTTTCTCCCACCCAAATAGGAGCATTGAAGCGGTATGGGTTCATCGTGAATATAATCGCTGGTGCTTACATTGGTGGCCTTTTGGTGTGCTTCGGCCTGTTTTATCTCCTCTACAATGATGCAAATGAACGTCAGCATATCCCTCTTGAGATTGGTTTCACCAACAACATCACCGCTGTGAAGGCTATCAATAAAGATGATGTGTTGAAAAGTCCCCGGTACGCCGTGAAACATTATAGGCGATTATTGATCGATTTGGCACGAGAAGCTGATCCTACTTTGGTTGTTGATGAGGAGGGTCAAAACAGATATGATGTTCCAATTTTAAGCCCAAAAACATTGATTAAAGAAAAATCAAACTCCTTTGCCAATTTCTACATCGATATTGTGCTAAGGTATTCTAAAGCTTTGTTGGCCAAAGGTGAACTACAAGCATCCATATCCATGCTTGGAAAAGTAATTAACAATGATGATATCTTTTACAAATTAGGTGATGCTGAAAAGGCATCCCAATGTTGTCGTTTGTTGAGCAAGGTTAGTGTTTCTCCTGATGAAAAAATCTTGTATTTGAAGCGTTCTATCGACATGCTCTCGCAAACATATTCCTCGATTTACCTTGATCTGGACTACATGTTGCAACCTGCTTCCAGAGTAACTGATGAATTGATTTCATGCTTGAATTCTTTGGCGTCGGTTTACGCAAAAGCAAGCCGTTCAGACCCTCAACTCCTTAATTCATCCCTTAATATCTACTTGTCGAATTTGAAATTTTTGACTGATCTTAGAAATAAGCTTGATAATAACCAACTCTCACAAGCACAATACCCCTTGTTTAATTGTGAAGAATCAAATTTAATTATGTTAGGATGTGAATTAAAGGCTCATATCAGTGAAATTATGTGGGCAAAAGGATATAAGAAGAATGCAATTTCTTGGGGAGAAGATGTCGTTGAAGAGATCTACTTCAATCACAGTAATTCGAAAAGGGCTACACCAATACTTTTCAACGTGCTCACTAACTTGCTGGTAATGTACCAAAACACAAAAGATATTAAGTCCAGAAATAGATGCGAAAAGTTGAAGCTGGAGTTGGAAGTCTTCGAAGGTGAAGAAGACAGTTGGTATGATAGTATCGTAAATCGTTTCAGCAAGATCATGTATAATAGAGGACCTCTAGGCATCATTGAAAAACCTTTATTGGAAAGATATGGAAAACCTACCAGAACCTTAGAATTGGAAGAATTTGAAAAGGAAGATATCGAGTAACATAACACAACCTGTACATACTAAAACTCAAAAATATAGTTACTGGTTACTCCTGCACAATTTAAGTCATCCATATCTGCTGCATAGCTGCATAAATAGTTTACTTGTGATTTAATGAATACTTGGTGACTTGGAATTCTTTCTGCTTCGCCTGCATTAATAATCCTTTTAGATTGGTCAAATTTCACTTTGAACCTTGTAAACTCAGGGATCTCAATATATAACGGTTGGATAAATGCCTGAACAAATTGATCTCCTATCACTGTGCAAGTTATTGTATCAGTTAAAGTTAATGAATCTGCAGTTTCGATAGTTGTAGTGTATTCAAAATCGTTCCAGGTTATATTAACTATACCTATCCCAAATGCAACTGAATTCAGAGTCGATACTTGAATACTGTAAGACTTTTCGATTTTTGACTTTGAAAATGGAGAACCTTTTAAGCAGGAAGACACTGGAATCTTTCTATTAGAAATTTGTGCCTTGATTGGTGAATTATTGTCAGTAAATGTCCTTGAATACCAACTTTTTGATGTATAATTAAAGTAAAATGCTGTCTGCATACTTAACACATAGATTGTGTAGACAGTTGCTTTTATATACTTTATATTATATGGTTCCCAAATGTCCTCTAGATTGTCAATGTAAACTATTTTGGGTGAGGAAGTAATGATTCCAGGTTTATACTTCGGAAATTTTGCACCCAACCCCAAATTTGATGCAGATTCCGGAAATTTATGGAGCTTGCGGTTTATCACTGAACTAATAATGGTGTGATTCAGTGGAAGTTTTGATGAATTTTTAGAGTAGCTGGAACTTTCTATAAATTCACTTCTTTGACCATGAGTTGAAGTGGAACGGATTGGATCGATGTATTCCGGAATGGTAATTCCACCAGCAAAAATAAATAGTGGACACCAATATACTAGAACATTTATTAGTCTCATAAAAGTGACTAGGGAATTACCATACTCATGTTATTCTCCATTTTCCCCATTTATTACTCTACATGGTTCTATTCTGCTTATCTGACTCACGTGAGACATCACATGAATTTCCTGTCAAAAACATACCTGCTAATTCTTTACAAAGAGTATACCTGGGAGGTAAACTTGCCTTGGTTTTGGTAAGTTCTATTGGATAATCATTCCCAGTTTTCTCTCTTTCTCTCACGCTCCTCTATAAACTATTTTCGACCGGGTTCCCCAAACTTAACCCCGGGTGTTCTCAGCCAATCAAAGCGCGCTGAAGTAATATCCGGGGAGAAAAAACCATAACTCCAATCAGACTAAACTTACATACACAACAATGTTCTCTTTAGCCCGTGTTGGATTACAAAGTAAGAGCCTTTTAAGGCCAACTCTTGCCCGTTCTATCACTATCCCAGGACTTCCACAAGTCCCACAACCTCCAGGTAACATTATTGGTACTGTCAATGATGCCTACGTTCCTCCACCAGCCCACAAGTTAGAAGGTTCTTTACACTGGACTGCCGACAGAATCGTCGCTGTTGGATTGCTTCCATTGACCATGACTCCATTCCTCACTGGTACCTCCACTGTTGTTGACTCCACCTTGTCCGCTCTCTTGTTATACCACTGTTACGCCGGATTCCAAGCATGTATCACTGATTACATTCCATCTAGAACTTACGGCAAATACCACAATTACGCCTCGTACTTGTTGCTTTTCGGCACTGGTGTCGCTGGTTACGGTATCTACAACATTGAAACTAAAGAAGGCGGTTTGACTAAGGTTGTTGCTAAGGTCTGGAAGGCTTAAGTGAACACAGGTTTTATCCTTCTATATACTCCGCATATATATTTATTCATAACGTTATACACAATTATCTGGTGTCTTTCTTTTCCTTGAATTGGGGCTCGCAAGATCAGACTGTAGAGATGAACTCACCAGGTTCAACCGTTCTTGTTGCCAAGTCTTCAACCTATTCACCGCCACTACAAGCGAACGCTCCTCAATGTCTTCTTCCTTCAAAACCTTAAGTGTATACTGTGAAGAATCGTAACAATCCCTTAATGCATTCGCTTTGTGAAGATGCCAACTTTCGATCTCATCATCAATCTGAATATCCACCGCTTTTTCGTCTATCATACTCATGATAATCTCCTCTATTATGTAATTCTTGCTCTTGCCCGTAAGACCAGCTAAGGTTGAAGCTGCTAAATCTAGCTTATATCTCTTCATGGTAGGTTTTATCAACACTGTTTGACCTTCATTGTCTTGCACGATTGTTAGAATCGTAAGTTTGATTAATTTTAGGATCAATTCTTGGGAGCCGTCAATGTTATAGCATGTTTGATATGTAATATAATGTGAATAGGTCCCGAAACAGAATAGCTCAATCGTAGGATCATCACTTCCTAGGTGTTCCAAAAAGTTGTATCCTGGTTGGGTCAAAAAATCTAGGGACATGCTGGCTATTATAACTTTCAATGCACGGATTTTTATATTCTCATATGGGTTAATGTATCGAAAATCGGAAAGAGAAACTTCTTGTTCTATATCCGCTGACGGGAAGTGTAGTAAATAGTACCAAATTGAGGTTTATGTTTCAATCATTATCCAAATTTCCTGCGCACTACAAAAAATATCATTAGCATAAGATAAAGCTGAAAGGTATATAAAAGGATAAACTCATCTGCTTACGTATGGTTTACACCTCATGAAATTCATTAGTTTTCGTAGATCACTATTACCTATGTAAGTCGGTTGATGTAATATCCTAGGAAAAACACCATCACCATTAAGGCAACTGAACGAGCACCATTTAATTCCTCCGATACGGATAATGTTTGTTCAACAGATTCCAAACCAGCATACTTTTCGTTGTATTTCCTTTGGTCAGTGGATGCTTCCGCAGGGGAATTTTGTTCTTTTGCTAATTCATCCGTATGACCATTTTGTGGACTTGCAACGAGGGAGATCTTTTCCTCCAGAACCTCTTCATCGGAAACTGGGGGAGTAAGTCCCGGGTTGTTGTTGTTGTTTTGTATGTACAGAGTTTCCAGAGGAGTAGCAATAGCAGGTTTCGAGGGACTTGGCGAAATATCTTTAATATTCTCCTTCAAAAAATTATTAGTAACGCTTAAATTATCACTGAAAAGACCAAGAACATCAACCACTGTATCTTGCGTAGTTGTTAGACTTTTCTTCTCAATGGGGCCATTTTCATCACGAGTCTTCGGCTCCTTCTCAATGCTAATATTGGATAAATCAATCAAGATTCGCTTCGAATTCTCGAATTTTAATGAATGAGTCGAGGGTGCGGCCAATGGAATATCCAACTGGGTGGCATCTATTTCTTTATCAATTGACTTTCTTTGCTTTTGGGTCATTTCCATCGTCTTTTTTTCCTTCTCGATCATCTCTGCGATTCTTTTCTTCAACTTATCCCGTTCGTTCTCTATGGAACTCAATTTTGATGTCAACTTTTCCACTGTGATATGGGTCATATCTTCTGTAGCTTTAATTCTTTCTTTCAACTTCAGATTGTTAAGTTTTTGCCTCTTGAGATCAACTTGTATTTCGGATGTTTGCTTTTTGAATTCAGAATCCAAAAACTTAGTATTAATCTGCTTTAATTTTGTTTGGTAATTGGTGAAAAAATTACACAATGTGCTCAAGGATTGATTTTGTTGTTTCACCTTGGTGAGATTCATAATTATTACGTTGATAGTACTTTCCAAAGTACCTGTGTTTGTTAGTTGTGAGTTGTTGTAAATTCCTGAATTGACTGAGGAATAAAGCCCTAGTAAATTATCCTCTAAATGAGGATTTATATCACTGAAAAGAGCATTTTCAAATGATATGGATTGATTTTCCGTCGCTTGAGAAGTTGTTTCATTGTTTAGTATACCTTGCGATTCTTTTAGGTGCAGTTTGCCCTTTGGATTTGTGAGTTGGGAGTATATGTCTTCTATGAAGCTCAAATGCTTGAATTCACTTGAGTCCATTGCCGGAGTTTTATCAAACAAAATACCAGGCTCGTTATTGGACTGTCCGCTTCCAATAATGTTGATGTTTTCTATTCTCAAACTGATTTGTTTATGTGTAGATTCTGCTTGCACATTGAACCCCAAACAAACATTGTCGCCCGCTTTTATTTCAACCGGGTCGTTGGATAGTCTAGCATCATTCAAATAGGTACCATTCGAAGACCCCAAATCTTGAAGCATAAGCTTTCCGTTTTTCGGATCAATGTAAATCTGAGCGTGGTTTCTACTCAAGACTCGGGAATCAAAATAACCATTTGTCACGTCCGGTTTGAATTTAGTTCCAGTAGGCCTGCCTAGCTTGGTTGTATCAGGGAAAGTGGCTACCGGTAAGTGCTTTTTGGTGAAGGTATCATTGAGAGGAGCAAGGGTAACGTAGTATTGAACCTGCGTCCTCTTGCGCAAATTCTCGTTAGCCCGTTGACGGGCTAAAGCAGAAGTTGTAGATGAAGATGTAGCTGATGGTTGTGTCTTTGGTTGAAGAATGACTTGTGATTGAGAGTTCGATCTCTTCCGTCCATACCCTGTATTTGGTACTGCTAGACTGTTTCCCGAAGAAGATGGAACTGGGTTATTCAGTGGATTTGAAAGTATTGGATCCTTGACACCATTGGAGTCTATGTCGTGCTTAGACACTGTCGGGATGTTATTTTTTAATTCCAAGCCTTGAGCTTCCAACTCTGATCCCAAAGAAGTAGAAGTTGAAGTTGGAAACGGCTGGACTAAGTCGTCTCTCCCAACCTCTATCATTGAACCGAATTTTATGCGAAATTGTTTACACTTCTTTTATGATGATTGCTTCTTCAAGAAATCTACCAACTATTGAAAGGAACTCGTCTTTTTCTTTGAAGGTCTAAATGGATTCTCTCCGTTAATTCTCATAAGACCCACAACTTTGATTATATGGTCACGTGATATCTTATATGCAGTATAGTTTCCATTGCCTCACTAGAATCATTGAGGTAAACAATCAGAATAAAAGCAAAGATTCCACTATTACTTCCCTTTGATTGAATTTCCTATTGTGTGAGTGGATCTTTCTGCGCGATGGCCAATTTCCAAAGTTGTATCCTGTCGCTTCGCGAGTCAGTTGCTTTATTGAATGACTCAATCAACATTCTCGATTCAACCACCAATGACATACCTAGAATACAAAAGGTGCTAATGACACGTCGTGTTTTCGGTTTAATTCCAGAGATAGACTTGGACCATGCTAAAAAAAGTTTCAAACACAGTATAGAACCACAAATTTCGAATAAACTAGAGCAAATCGAAAGAGAATTGCAAAAATTGAATAGGCGGAAAATAAACCTACAAAACCGTCATGATCTCCAAGCTGTGAGATTACAGGGTAGCAGAAGAGAAGTAATGGAGCTTCCATTAGCCAGGCTCCGTAAACTGGGACCTTTGGACGAATCCAAATTGACCAGGCTCAAGTTCTTAAAGAATAAAAAAGAACGGTTGAGATATAGTTTGTCAAGGTTGAAGCTACAAGACCGCTTAAGTGTGACACCTTCTTTACCACCTCCATAATTGCTATCAATTTTCACGAATTTACGAATCTCCAATCATCCATGGCTTGGTCTTCTGGCGATATTAGAACACCAGTAACTACCAACTTTTTGATTTCTCTTCGGAAACTATTTCCATACCTTTCATCTGTAATATAAATTGTCTGCCCCTTCAACTGAGAACAAATAGAATAATTCCAAATTCAAGCTAATAGGTATATAAAAGTGCTTAAAACTAGGAGTTGATTTCCCGTTAAGACTAATAAAAACTACACGTAAAATATCTAACTTATTGTATTAGTTTTGCTTAATTTTCCTCACAAGATCATGTATCAATGCTAATACCAAGAATAAGGCTCCTGCATGTAATCCGCCCCTAGTTGCATGACATGAAAATCATTATTTTGTTGTAAAAAAACTATTGACTAACTACCCCTAACTAAAAAATGAAGTTGAATTTGGTAGTTTCAGCTACCTTGGCATCTATTGCCACTGCCAAAAATGTTTTGGATTTGGATTCGTTGAAGAACGGGATTGAAAAGCAAACTGATCAGAGTTTTGAGAAAAGAGATGCCAAAAATATAGTTGACATCAATAAGTTGGTAAAAGAAGAGGACTCAGATGACAAAGAAAAGAGAGAAGCAAAGAATGTGCTCAACTTGGATAATTACGGAATTGGCGCTACTGATGACCATCAGAAGAGAGAAGCAAAGAACGTCATAGACTTAGATCACTATAAAGTTGGAACCAACGATGATCACGAAAAGAGAGAAGCAAAAAACGTTATCGACTTAGACCAATACAAACCCAATAATCATGAGAAGAGAGAAGCCAAGAATCTACTTGACTTGGAGAATTACAAAATCGGTCTTAATAAGGATCACGAGAAGAGAGAGGCTAAGAATGTCCTTGACTTCGGTAAATACAAGATCGGTGGCACTGATGATCATGAGAAGAGAGATGCTAAGAATGTTATCAACTTGGATCATTACAAATCCGGAGTCGACAGTGACCACGAAAAGAGAGATGCCAAGAACATTATTGACTTTCAGAAGTTCAAAGGGGATTTAGATGAAAATCTCGCTTCTTCGAAACATCTGTTTAATATAAGAAATTCTGAGGTCAAAAACCATGACAAAAAGGGATGGAGATTATCCGACCTTAATGCTGTTCAGGAAAGCTTCAATATGAAATCAGATGACAGCATCAAGAATGTTCTTTTCTCTATTGACGATAAACACACTCGTTCTAACCTCTTACAATCAATCATTCCTTTATCTAGAGATATCTCTATTTTTGCTGGTTATGTTCGTGATTATGAAGAGATTTCTAAAAAAACAGAGTTGACTAATGAAACGATGATGATCATCGCTCCAATGAATGAAGCCATTGATTCAAAATTGAATGGTGTCAAACCATGGGAATTCCCAATTAATCTTGATACTGCAGAGAATGAAGAAAATGCCGTCAAATCTAATCTTGAGAACTTCGTGAACCACCACGTTGTTTTGAACTTTGAGGAGAATTTATCAATGGACGAGCAAAACGAATGGGTGGTTGTAAAATCTAATGCTGGAAAAACTATAAAAATCAAGCAAGATAAGTTGACAAATGAGTTCAGCGTGGGTGTGGATTCAATTTGGTTCCCGGTTGAAAAGGTTCAACGAGTGGATAACGGATTTCTTTTCGAGATCAATAACGTTTTGACCAAGCCAGAATCAAATAATTAAGTACTCCAGTTGATGCTGTTTTGGTGAATGGTTTGTTTGATTTTTCTATTCTATTACTTCCACTCTGTTCTTTATTACATTGTTGAAGGGTTTTTTTAGGTTTAGGTTTACTTTTATTTAGTTCTACTAAGAATAACATATTTGTTTAATTAGCTCAAATTGCTCAATCCTGTTTCTTCTTTATGAGCATTTCCTGCAGTGAATTCTGCCTTCCACTTAACTTTCAAAGGTTTATCCAATGTATTCTCAATTGTGAAATCTTGTGTAATACCATTAACTGCAAAACCATTGAGGGAATCACTTGATTGTGGCTTCAAATTAAGTTTGCAAGATTTAGGAACTGCAAGCAAAAATTTTAATTGATTAAGAGTGGAATCTTGGACATTACTGAGCAAAATTCTACCTTGGAACAATTGATTGGTTGAAGAAGGTAAAATACCAATTTCAATCTTAAGATTATCCGATTTATTAATCAAAGTTGTGGACTTAAACTGACTAGATGGTGATTGAATCTGAGAAGGAGTTGAACTGGGGAAATTGAAACCAAATGGATCCAAAGCGTTGGTGTTTGATTGTAATTGTGGAGATGGAGAATTGAAATCGGCCAAAAGATCTACACCATTAGACGTTGAAGGTGTTGGGTGTTGCAAAGGCTGGGATACAGGTTGGGCTGGGCCGCCCAAAGAAATAGAGCCACCTGCCCCATAAAAGTCAAGAGGATTGATTTTAGAGCCATTGGAAGGAGCTCCAGAATTACCAAAGCTCAAGTTTGCTAGATCACTCAACAAATCGTTGTAGCCTTGATCGTCTCTTTTATCATTACTGATCGGCATATCATCATCGAAGTCAATAAGATTCAAGTCATTACCTACGGTGCCACTGGCACCTTGAACGGTGATTTTAGATGCTTCGTCCAATTTTCCATTCTTCAAAAGTTGGAATTTGTTAACGACGGAGTTAACATTATCATTCAAGGCCAAAAGTTCACCAACTTCCTCTTCGTTTTCATGACCTTCTTCGATGATCTTAGTAACGATTGGTTGAGAACTTTTAACAGAACCATAAAGTTCAGAAATTGCTTCATTATCATCAATTTTAGTTTCGCCTGATTCCACATTAATTAACATTTCAGCCAAAATCTCAACTTTTCTTTTCAATCTAGCGATATCGTCACTGACTTGTTTCTTGCTTTCAACAATATGATCGTCCTTGAAACCTGCCATAATTTTCATCAACTTGTTTGCTTCTTGCAAATCTTGAGGTCTACCTCTTCTGATTAATTCTTGTAATTTAGCACTACGCACCAAGGATTCTTCTTTCTGAATATCATCCAAAGTCTTTAATGTATCGGATGGGTTCAAGACTGCGGCATCCTCCACCTTCACCTCTGGGAAAATGTAACCCTTGTTCGACAACAATCTATGCATGTCCTTAATGTAGCCGAAATCATCCTTGTACTTAGAAGTACGACAGATGGTTTGGTACCATTCTTCTATCTGAGCCAAGATCAATCTTTGGACTCTGGTATATCTCAATGGAGGTCTCTCAGGGAAACGTTTGACAAGCTCATTCAAAAACTCCTTACGAGAAATCTGCAAATGGAATGGGTAGCCACAGTTCTTAACAAGGTTATCCAATAATGAAATGGCCAATTCGGAAGTCTGGGAGTCTCTTTGACTAATGAGTTTTACGACTGCAATGGCAGCGTCTCTGGGGGTGGATCCTTGCTTTGCATTAACCAAGTCACAAATTTCAAGATTCAAAGCAAGATTTGGCTCACTCAAGGTTGGACGACATGCACGGTCTATGGTTAGTAACAGGAAAATGGATGTGGCGTGAAGTTCTAATGACTTCAGTAAGCAGATTCCAGGGGCATACGATTGTTCAAAACAGGTCAATCCTTTGCCAATTTGCCAGACAGCACAGAGAACCAGATATCAATGGTTCCTCCACTTGAACTTCGGCCAATTCGCTGTCAGTTAACGAATTCCCGTCCGATATATTTGTGTGGTGTTGGATTGTTTGGAACTTGTCCGGTTCTCTGATTAAGTGGTACTCTGGGTAGGTGGATATCTGATTCTCTGTTTCCTCGGAACTTCAAGGATATGGTGGAGCATGTAGCCAACTTGCTCTGGATTTTCATCAATGTCTTACTTACATATACGTCTCAACAACTTGGGGTTGATTTTGGAAAGTGAATACGATCCTGACGACATTTTGATGCTTCGGAGTAGATTCTGTGGTCAGTGTAATGCTAATTATACTCGTGGTGGTCGCCGTTCTCACTCACCCTTTTTTCGCCTGGGCAACTTAGTAACAAGTGCAGTGCCATTACGGGCCAACACCTAAGGCACTTTCCTACACCATTAGTGGAGATGGAACGTTCTAGAAGTTCACTGAGATGAAGTAGGCCATCTTAAAATAAGCACTGTATAACGAGTCAGGTGGGGCCCTTCCTGCTCCTAGGAGGATGTAATTCCCTGCTAGTGGAATTACATAGTGAGAAACAACCCCAGAATGTTCCCATTTGATGCGTGAAACAACTGCAGCTACCAAATCGGGCCAAGCCACCAAACAAATTGTATCATTGAGTCCACAGTACCTGTCGGTGGAAGTAACATTGAGGGTGTGCTCAACATGAACGGTGTACCAAATGGACAGCAAGGTATAACAGTCAATGGAAAGGAGTCTTCCAACAACAAAGTCCAGAGTATAAATACCCAAGAACTACAACGTCAAACCTCCACCAACAGCACCGATCATATCAATGATCCCCCTGATCCTAAGGTCTCAAATGATACTAGAGGTATCCAAAATCCTTATAATAGCATATCAACCACCGAAGGCGATTCTCAGCAGCAGGACACAATACAGGGCACCGTGGCCTTGGAAGAAGGTGGCAGTCTTGCAGATTCCAATAATAGGGCTCTGATTAATGAACATGAACCAGATCCTGACCCCGATCCCTTGGAAATAAGACAATTGGCACTTTCTTATGACTACCTCATGTACAAAATCAAAGACCACCTAGCCACGTTGGCAGATACTACGTTCACTTCTCTTAGCGAAAAGCAAAGACTAATTGAAAAAGATTACTTTGAGGATCAATTACACTTGAAAGAAGAAATGAAAGCAGTTGCTGAAATTGCTGATGCCTGTAAAGCACTCGAGATGGACTTCATGAAACTCGACCAGCTCCTGATGTTCATCGAACAATTTAAAATCAGATTGGATGATTTAGAAAGGGGATTTCTGGCCCTAGAAACCACTTAGTGGCTTTTAAAAGGTTATTATTAGCATTCATTAATGTTCTCATTACATAAAACTTTTTTATTTGGGTCACACAAGATGGTTTTTGGAGCCAGGAACAGGCTCTTTGGTATCGGTACCAATGGCAGTCGGGTTTGTGGTAACACCTTGCTGATTTCCATACTTTTTGACCAAATGCTTCTCTAGTAGAATGAAATTACGAGAATTGCACTTGTACATGATATTGATGAAATCACCTATGATAGGAATCAACCCGATTCCGAAGTCAAAGGCAATGTTTGCAAGCATTTTCAGTTCCACGCTTGATGGAAGTCCTCCTTCGATTTGCCTGGCCTTCTTCAACAAGTTCAATGCCAACATCAATGCAATCACATCACCAATCCAAGGTATCAATCCAATGATACCGGCCCAACCAAACCTAAAACCACACATGCTCAATTGAAGGTCAAGTCGGTACGCCTTGCGCTTGACCGAGTTGAGGATTTTGAGGTCTTCCTTGGGAATGAAATCTGGAAGTCTTCTTTTCCTCTTTGCCCCTTGACGTTGATAAAAGTGGAGTTCATCTGATGGAATCTCTTCAAAATATGGGTCATCATTGGGACCCATGGTCACAACATGATCGAGATTAGTCTATCGTTAGTATCTGATGTTTGATAAGGCCATTTCTTGGTCATCTACCAAGTTGTAGTTCCACTTACCTTCTTGAGAAAATACTGGTAAAGTAATTGGGACATGGTTGACGGTGGTGTTTGGTTCCTGAATTGGTTTTAGGTGCTAGTGCTGCGGCTGAGCACAATTTCACAAAACTGACCAGCAAGTATCCATGTGTGTATGAGCCCAACCCGGAGAAATAGCCGAAGAAGTCACCAAAATATGTCAATTGCTATGTACATTCCCCACGACCCACATACATATGTGAGGGTCCTCATATATCCTTATGGATCCCTAGAACCACATGCAAGTTGTGAAAATACACGTAAAATCTTCGCTTCAGATATAATCTGGGGAAGCGCACTTTTTTCTACTAACATGAAGTAATTGCTACTTAGGATTTGTTTCAAGTTATGTGACGTTACATTGTGGTTTCGTTTAACTCATCTATACCTTTTTAGCCTTCTTCAATTTTTCAAAGTACTGCTTGCGCAAGTTTCTCAAATCAGGAGGCTGTTCGATGCCCATCTCTGCTCTGAACTCATCGACATCCTTGGTCAAGAGCTTTTCCCAATACACATTAATCAATGGCTTGGAGTTGAGTCCACTTTTAAATGCCCATGGATAGTATATGTTGTATAATCTTTCCTTTTGGCTACGTTTCAACCGCAATGGTGCAAATAACGCCCCCAACCCACTCATAGGGATTCCGATGTTCATGAATTCGAACACCTTCACAGCAATCTCTCCCTCTATTATAATGGGCAACCCTGTAACTGCGTGGTAGAAATCATGGCATTCCCGATATCTCTGGTAGATGTATGCTAATTCATCGTCATCAATGTATCTGACAGGCACTCTGGTATCAGGTGAAACGCCTTCTCTATCCAACCATTTTACATAGGTGTTTCCTATGGAATTTTCAGGAAGCAGCCTGAGATGATCCAATTCCAACGAAGTTGAGGTCATCCGGGGCTTCTCTCTCAACAATTGACGTCCCACTGGATCGCTCAACATCTGCTTTTGCAAGCTTCTCAACACAGGAGATATGGCGGTAGATTCTCCAAGTGCCACTATGAACTCATTTCTTTCGGGATGGAAATATGATCCAATGGAGGATCCTAAAACCATCAATAATTTTTCATGGAGAAAAAGAGGAACATGACCTGGATACTGTGGTTTGTCTCTCTTGAAGTAAATGTTATCTTGGTCTGTTAATTTATTGAATATAGCATTAGGGTCTTTGTAGTGAAGCTGGCCATTTTCCATCTTGGTAGCTAATCTATTGTTCTCGGAGAAAATCATCGACCCCAAAATGGAAGCGGCTGCAAGCACAAAAGAGCGCTGCTGGCTATGTGAAGCTATCCTTCTATTCACATTAGACGATAAGCTGAACATGTTTGCTTGTTCTCTTACGACTTTTGGCTTCAAAAAAATCATACGGTATGCGTCACGTGATTTGGTACATAGTATTGACTACTTCAGAATTACCCCGAAAGGTGGTATCATGTTTAGAATAGAACATTGCTTAATTGATAGGGACGGTAAGATTTAAAGTATTATATTTCTGTGTATAAATTTCCAATGAAACAATCTAAAAGTTGTACAACCAACAATTTATTCAATTCACACGAGTCGTTTAGTTCACCATTACTATCTCCCTTCCCACATCTGTAGTTAAACACTATCAACAAATTCTTTATAGATTTTTTCAACTCTTCGTCATTCTCATCGGAAAATTTAAGCAGCACCAATTGAGAAAGAACTTGTGGTAATAATTTTGAAACTTTATCAAAAATGTTGAACACTTCCTCCACCGTCTCATTAACTGTGGTACTTTGTTTGTCTGCATCTTGTGATTTTTCTGATTCGAACAAGTCAATACGCAACTTTTCCACAATACCACATAAAAAGTTTTCACTCAAGACTGACGAGTTTAATAACTTTTTCAGTACGTACTTTTGTAAAATTAAATCAACCCTGGAAGACAAGCTAGGATGCACGTAGACATATGATTTTAAAAATTTTAAGATGCTGATGAATATAGGCTTTCTCTGTGAAATGTTCGTTATGGTATCCATGAGTTTAAATAGCGAATTATCTAAAATATTTGTTCGAGTACTTGCTTCATCTGTTACTTCAACACTAGTCAGTATGTATGGCACAATATTTGTATTTGAAATATTAACCACCAAGTGACTAATATGCATATATGTCAGTGTGATGATTGTTCGGATTTTCTGGCCCAATGGTTTAGGAGTGGTGTTTTTTTGATTGATTATATTGTCATCCAAAGAAGAATTAATTGAACGCAAGATCGGTTTTAAAACCGTATTAAATATAAAATCTGGGGATGATAGTTTTTCAAATACTTTATTGATTACCAAGTCGCTAAGAAGTAACACAATCAAGTCCGTTGAGATCTTTGAGTTCAATGGTGTAATCGAATATTCTTCAGTTCCTGACTCAAATGTGCACAATAGTATTTTTCTCATTATGATTCTGAAGTACATGAGTTTGTTAACATCCATTTCATTTTTATTCGATTCAGTGATTATAGTATTTTCTGTAGCCTGGTCAAATTCATCATTTTTTGGCAATGAATCTTGATCCGATTCGCTTGTAGATTTGTAAATTTCAAGATTATCGTCAAAAATAACATGCTTGTTACGCAAATAGGTTAATAAGGCATCTTCCAAATTTTTTTCTTGACTTTTTATGGAATTTTTTGACTTAGAATGAACGACATAGTCGTTGAGAATCTTTATTTCTAGTGGATCATTGGGATCATCACATACCAACTCCGATAAGTGAGTGTTAATAATTTCACAAAGTTGATTAATCAATTCTGCCACGCAGCTATCATTTTTTAAAAGGGTATTTGTCCTGTTGCTTAAATCTTTGACCACATCACAAATTAGCTGGTACACTAACAGCACAAATTCCAAATTATCGGTATTTAACTTGTTTAAGTACCAGGAGTTCACAAACTGAACCACTATAGTACTTAAAAATAAGTGGATCTGAAAGTTTAAATCAATATAGGTGTTATTATCTTGAGTGGAGGAAGTTGGAATTAGTAAAGGTAAATGATTGAGGAGATGCTTAGTGGATACTCGGTTGTTCTTGATGATGTATTTGTTGGGAACAAAGAGCTTGTATAAAAGGTTGAATGCCTCTGATTTCTCAACCACATTCTCGTCAACCGTATCAATATCCGCTGAATCTCTAATATTCTTTCTGGGTTTACTTTTCAATGCATTAGTTTTCTTTCTAATCGCTGCTTTCGATCGGCTAGTTGGAAAGTATTGTGACATCGAATCTGGTGTAGGGGTTGATGGTTCTGTATTTATACCCAGTGCCTGCACTGTGGGGGTTGAAGAAGGTGTTTGGGTTACTGAGGAAGATTGTGAGGTATTTGAGCTGGTTCTAGAAATATTTGCTGTTGTTGTGACTGTTGTTGGTTTCCTTTTTGTACGATTCAACAAATTTGGAGTGGTTGGCCTTCTGCCGAGTCCTTGGGGTAGTTCCATGGTTGATGGTTTATTTACTTATGGCTTTGTTTTATGCAGGATGAACATGGAACGTAGTTGGTAGTGGGTGTGAGAAATCAATAGCAGCCACTGATCTATAAAAGACTCACCTAAACATGAATGTCAAGGTATTTATGAGAGGAGTCAGTTCATGTACGAAGTTTACTCCTCTTTCAGAAAACTACAATACCCTCAGGCATATTCATTTTCCCGGCATTACCACTTTTGAGAGAGGGCAAAGAATTCAGAATGCGATGGTAAATGCCAACCTCGACTTCAAGAAGTTAGAAGGAAAGATAAAGAAGCAGAAAAAGGATATTGCTAGTCAAGGCATGGTTCTTAATGAATACGAAGCTTCTCTCCTCGACAAGATCTTACAAATGAAACCGTTCCCTACGTTATTGACTTTCGAATTCGAAAATGTTTATACTGGAGGGAAGAAGGTGAAACAAGATCCTGAAATAGCCAACAAAATACAGCAGTTCGAAGAATCGGGATGTAAGTATCATCAGCTAGAACGTGGCGGACAAATAACTTGGCATGGAAAGGGTCAATTGGTTGCATATGGTATTTTGGACCTCAAACAATTTAGTGATTTAAGCGTAAGATGTTACGTTGATGGAGTACTTTTGAAGTCAGTGCAGAACTTATTGGAAAAGAATTATTCACTCAAAAGTGTTCTCACCGAAAACCCTGGAGTTTGGACCGAATCCAATCAGAAGTTGGCTTCGGTGGGCTGCAACATACAAAGAGCCATCACTAGTTATGGTATCGGATTGAATGTCAGTCCAGAGCTCAAGTTTTTGAATACCTTTGAAATGTGTGGTTTGCCAAATGCTCGTGCCACATCTATAGCTGAATTGACTGGGCAAGAAGTTTCAGTAAAAACAGCGGCAGATCAGTATGCCAAAGAGTTCGCTAAATTGTTAAATATTAAAACCGTTGAGCATATGAGTGGCGAAGAATTGCAAATCGATTAGAGATCTTCATGTACATATTTTATCTTGTAAAGGAATAATTGAGTAAATTATTACTTGACTACAAAATTTAGAAATACACATTAATTATAGAACAGAACGAATAAAAACATTCTGTGGAAAGCTTTTGTAACGAGAAGAAAATAAAACCACAGTACAACCATCCCAAGATTCAGGAACTAGCCCTACTTATCTAGTCTTAATCATACTGGTGCATGATCATTAAACTAGTATAAGATGACACCAATGGCGGCGAAACCGACAATGATGGAGGACATGATACCAGTACCAGTAGTTTGACCTTCGTTACTAGAAGAACGGGAGCCGGAAGCAGAGGCAGAACGGGAGGAGCCACCGGAGGTAGCAGTGTCAGTGGAAGAACCAGAGACGTTACCTCTCTTGGAAGAAGAAGAGGAAGAAGAACCACCAGCACCTGAACAAGCGTATTTGTCACCCTTAATGTTGTTACCGTTGTTCAATCTGTCGAAGGCCCTACAAGACAAGTCACCATCAGAGATCAAGGAGAAACCACCGGAAACGGTAGACAAGGATGGGAAAGTACCATTGTCGAAGTCACCAGAGATGTTAACGGAACCACCAATGGTTCTCAACTTAGGGAAACCATCGAGAGATCTCAAGTCGGAGTTGTCACCGATTTGCAAAGCACCACCGAGAGAGGTCAATTCTGGGAAGTCTAATTCTTCAAGGTCGTCGTTTTGGTTAATGGTCAAAGACTTACCGACGGTCTTCAAGTTCTTGAACTCGATCTTGTCAACGTTGGAAGAGGTGATGGCAAGAGAGTCGTTGACAGAGGTCAAGTTGTTGGCGGACAAAGAGTTGATTCTTTGCAAGTCAACGTTGTTAGCAGTGGTCAATTGGTCCAAAACAACGTCAACGTTGTCGGAGTTGTAAGAAATGGACAAACTGTCAGTGACAGCTTGCAAACCAGAGTCGATGGTCTCGATGTCTCTGTTGTTGTTGACGTTGAAAGTACCCAATTCGAAAACGTTAATACCGTCCAAAGACTTCAAACCAGTGTCGGAGATGATAATGGAGCTGGCGGTGGTGATACCAGAGGACAAACCGGTCTTTTCCAAGGATGGCAAAGCAGTGAAGGACAAGTTACCAACGGTAGTCAATTGAGCCAAGTTCAAGGTAGACAAGATTTGAAGTTCGTTAAGGTTGAATTCACCAGAGATCAATTCCAAGGTTGGGGCGTTGATGGCGGTGGTGAGGTTAGCGTTTTGAATCTTCAAGTCACCGAAGAATCTTCTGACACCGGTCAAGTCGATGTTGGTCAAACCTGAACCTTGGATGGTGACATCACCAACAGCGGTGGCACAAGCAGCCACGGAACGGATTTGAGCATCGTTGGTGGCGGTGAACTTAGAGAAGGAACATCCGGAAGCTGGAGTAGGGGTAGCTGCGGTCAAGGTGGAGTCTAAATGTTAGTAGGTGTTGACAAATGGATAAGTTTAGTGAGACGTGTTTGTTGCACCGGCTCATCACGGCCAGTGCCACATTCCGTGCCGTTTCCCAGGTATTACTTTCGGGATACCAAAAGTGGTCTTTTCTTGGTGGTGGTGAAGAGGGGGCCCACAGATCGTCTAATGGAAAAAAGTACGCATCGGTAGTTTTAACAACACGGTTATACCACTTGAGAAACTGGCGACTGAATAGGGGATAGGAGATAGGGAAATTTTGTGTTTTGCAAACCACATCAAATACCAACATGTAGGATAGTCAAGAGGATTTCAGTGGAAAGAAGAACTTCACGATGGACAATTTATGGTAGTGTGCCGGGTTTTCCCGGCAAATGAAAAACCTAGGAAAGAACTTATCAGGATGTAGAGTGGATTACTTACTGTTAGCACCCAAGGTGACTCCAGAAACAGCTGCGATGGCCAATAACTTCGAGAATTGCATCTTTGCTAGGAAAAGAGTTGGGAAAATTTTTCGAGCAGGATAATGGTTTTATAAAAGGTGGAAGGCACAGTGCTGGTGATAAAATCGAGGGCAGAATACCCGTGGTATGCAGGAATATACCCTTTAAGGAGAAGTGCCGCAGAAACGAGGGCCCGGAACTAATGGGAACAGAGGAGTTTGTGGCACCTGTAACTCGGCGGAGTTCGCAACCCCCGGATCTCGCACGCAGCTGGCGTAATTTGCGAGTGAAATATGCAATCCTGGTCAACTGTTTACTGTTAAATATGTTGTTGATTTGCCTGATCAGGAAAGTGCATATGCTATAAATATCCGGATATGCTCGATCCCACCACGCAGACTACCACCGGTGGTAGTAATCCGAGGCTTGCTTGTGGGCAAACCCTAGGAAACCATCCATAGTACCAGTTGGCCAAGCTGGCCACTCGTATAACGTGGTTCCATCAGATCTGCCTTCCTGGTTAGCCCCGTGGTTCCACCCTCGTGACCATTTAAGCCATTATTTGATGTTTGTTTAACCAGCCAGCCATACTGCGTCCCTTTTCGATACGATTGCGGACGGTATTGTATGGTTGCGCCTCGAATTCCGAGGGCAGTGGGGGAGTTTGCCTGTCACTTCCGGTGTGATGGTTTAAACGAGTTACACTCTGCACCCTCCAAAGCCATCTAACAAAGTGACACCTTCTTTGCCTGTCTCCCCATCAACTAACGCATGCATCCGATTGTTATCTACATGGGATCTGTAGATAAGAATAGCATGTTGCTCTCTCCAGTTGGGTTTTGTTCTGCTCTACCCACAGATCACCCTCGGATCCTCTACATGCATAATTTGTCGGGTACTCTGACTAGTTTTGTCTAAGACTAAATTGGGCAGACCACGAGCGCAGCACCACACCGGACCTGAACCACAGATCTTCTAACCCATGCCAATTAGGGTGGGAATGGTCCTACATGCTACATGGGGCGGGACATCTTACTGTGGGTGGTGGGGGTGAAGTGCTTGCTTTGGGGTGTACAAAAACCCACTTGTAGGGGATTGAAAAATTCGGGGAGATTGAAATTTTCTTTTGTTTGATGTGCCGGTGTCTGGTGCATTGGTGAGTGAAATTTTCTTGATGTTGGAGGTAATGAAATGTTGTTTCACATATTGTTCATGCCTGAGTTCACCACATTTCATGGGGGCGCGGCACTATCTCCGAGAGGCTAAGTAGACAGTGAGACAAGATGTGGGTTGCCACCTGATTCATGGATCCCCTGAGTTGTAGCATGGTACCCATGGATTCCCGGAGGTTAACTAACGTCCACTCCTGTGGCAGCATGGGTAATTACCTTACCTGTTTCAGTATCTTAGCCCCACTTACCGAATCAGGAAAGGTAATTGCGTGCCTATGCAGAGATGGATGCCAACACAATTACCTAACCCCTGTCATCCCCTTCAAAAATGATGGCTACCCGATAAATGTTTTGGAGATCTGATTGTCATCGACTAATTAGGCCGTTTCTTTTTATAGAAACCCCTGCCAAAACCCTTACTTAAGGGGTGTCTTTGCACCCATCCGAATATTCTCACTCGTATCATCACTGTTCACTAGTTACCTCATGCACCTTGCTCATGTGTGCCCGCCTGTGGACTTATTCACATAACCCGGTTGAATGCACCATCCTTTATAGAAAAGCCGCCGCATGTCAAGTGCACTGTAACCCGCATGTGTTAACCCTATTATTTTGTTCTGGTGATGACAGTTTTTGAAATTATTGACATTTTGCATCTTTTATCAAAAAATAGAATTCCCACCACTGGATATCTATTTCGACCTTCAGACTACACTTTAGATTTTCTATCTGTTGCATCTACTAATACTTCATTAATCTGTCATATTATTATATTTATTGTGGCTGTAGCCACTGCATTGAATAATTTTGGCCTCCTTCGGTGCTAAGTATTAGTCACTAGTTTATAGTTTCCTAACATCGTAGTTCTCATTCATGTTACAAGCTCAAAGGCCATCATCAAAATTGAACTGATCATTTAAATTCAATTGTTGTTCAATCATTTCCGTCCAAGGGCCCACAAAATCCAATCCTACGTTCCGGTTATTCATAAACCATTCCATAACCTCGTTATCTCCCACCAACACTTGCAAAGGACTGCGGTTGCTTTCTGAAGGGGTAATATTCTCACTGCTTGTATTCTCCTTATTCTGGTCCATGAAATTCTCGTAGCTAACTGAAGTCGAACTCAAATTCGAAGGATATGTGGGTTTCGTCGACTTGCCAACCCCATTTCCATTACCCACATGTGTAACATTGATCGGATCTTCTTCTTGAGTCTGAGATTCTGAGTATCCTGGAACATTCCGTTCTTTTTCCTCCTCGTCTGCATCATCTTGGAAATTTCTGGAGGTGGTTTTCATCTCAGAACAAAGGTACATCAAAACGTTAGAATACCTAGTACACAAATGTAACTCGTCCGGTGAACAGTCCCTCAATGTTATAGCTGCTCTCTGGATACTTTGGATGATTTCATCGATAGTAATTAATGATAATGATAAAATAGTGGAATCAAAATCATCGATGGAACTATTTACAAGACTGGCTGCAGTTTTGGACATTTTCTTGTGAGCAGTGATAGTAAGGTAACACTTGACTATGAACGCCACTGCTCGGACCATTCTTGTTAACCATCTCACCGGCATATATCTTAACATCTTCAACCTGTGTACTCTATGTGCCACAAGAAGCATTTCGTTTGCTGCGTTAAATGCTTGTTCAATGTATTTTGCAGACTTCGAAATCTCATCAAGCTTTAATGTTGCCTTTCCAGACTTTCTTTTATTCTTTTTGTCATCCACTACTTTGGGTGTTGGGCTCAATGCCAACGAGTAAATGTACAATTTCACATAATTGAATTCAAAAACAAATGATTCATTTTCAATCACCTCTGCCATCTCCTTCGAAGCCTTTGAGTTAGGATGTAACCAATGACTCTGTAAATTAGGAAGATTTCTTAAAGATTTATTACTTGGTTTCAAAAATTGCTTGTACTTTCTTCCCCAATTATTAATAAGTGGACTGATGACGTTCAATACCGATAAATTTTGTCTCTGTGTCAAACCACCTAATTGTGCTTTGTAGCCATAAAGAGATTCATGTCCCAATGACATGATTTGAAGCAACTCGATTTGTGCCCTTTGAGATCTTGTAAATCTCAATACATGTTCACTAGAAATTCTTTTCAAGTCTTCTTCTGTCATCTTCATAATCATGTCATCGGCATCTTCAACTGTTTCCATGTCTTCTTCTGATATTTCATCTTCATCCAAATCAACTTCTGAAAGTGAATGCGCTAACATAGATCTCCGACTGATGTTCATGACAGAATTAATTTCAGCAATATGACTAGCCAAAAATGTTTTGGAGCTAATTTCCATAAACCCCATATCTTGAGCAAGCCTTACGGCAGATCCAATTAACATCCACGCCATACGATAACTTCTTCTCATGGCACCTAGTCCCGCTAGATTGGGTTCGTCACCCGATCCTTTAGGTGCTGCACCCCCATTTGTTGGAACTGCACCGGGCATCATACCTACTCCCCCATAAACACCTTCATCGGGTGCCTCATCAGCTTTGTTCGCATAATCACTCCATCTCCAATGAATAGCTCTGGGATTCCATTCGGTGAACAAGAAGAAAGCAAAAATAGTACCAATGGATCTGGTACTTGCTTCTGCCCACACTGTTTGAGATATTAATCTTTGAACATAAAGCCAAAGGCGATCATGAACCTCGATATTTCTTGGTACTCCACCACTACCAACATTATTTTCGAATGGATGATATCTTGATGCAATGGTGAGGATGGTGCACAATAAAATGGGATATCCAGATAAAACAGTTGGGGAGTGTAAGAATCTTGGGATGTGAGGGAAGAACGGATGCATTGTAGTGAAAAATAAATGAATTAATCTTTCTGCTTCCAATTCAGATAAAATTCCGTTGGGTTCTCCAATATAGTCAATATTAGAAAGTTTATTTGATGCTTTTGGTCTCACAGCAAACCCATTTTCTGCAGCAGGCATAGTCATTCTCTTACCTTCTCGTCCTGCTTTTATATAGGAAGGAATAGAAGGTTTCGGTATTGAAGCAGAAGCTGCAGGGGGCATAGCGACATGAGGATTTGGCTCTATATCCAACGATTTAGATTGTGCCTCAAGTTGAGCATGCTTTACTCTTGCATCTATATTATCTCTCTCATCAGCTTTTGCTATCGTTCCTGCTGCCTTGGCAAGAAATACTAGGGCACCTTCCATAGTTGAAAAATGGTTGCTGGGAGATTGTTTGGGGTTGGATGAAAGATCTGGTTCTGCATTATTATTATTGGTGTTATTTTTATTTGAATGGTTTAAAATATTAGTTACGGAAGGTAACCGATTTTGGTGAGGTGTAGGAAGTGAACTTGTGGGAACTGCTTCTTGGAAAGCAGTCGGGTTATTGCCATAGTGGCTTGCAGATGAGCGACGAAACATCTTCTCCTCTGGTTCAGGGGATTGGAGCGATTCTGGAGTAACGCTTCCTGTACTGGAGCCAGTTCCATCTTCTAGTTTACGTTTTTGCCGTCCTAACGAAACGTTCACTGCACCTCCTCGTTTGGATTCAACGAAAACACAATCCTTTCTCTCTCTTTGACAACGGGCACACTTGCCGTCTCGTGGATTATCAACCGGACCCAAATCACATTTGACTTTACGGACTCGACAATTCAAACACGCCCGATAATTTCTCTTGTATTTATTGTGTCCCGAAGAACTGTTAGAACCATCCCCAAAATCAGGAGGGAATGTCGTAGATTGCATGATCTATAGGACCTATTGCAAGCTCAGCTAGAATATATTTTCCAACACAACTTGTTAAACTTGGTTAATCGAATCAAACCTGTTAGGAGTCTCGAGTAGTCTTCTCTCCTGGTTCAAGAAAGCCTCACTATGGTCAGTGAATCTTCCAGGTTAAGAGGGCTATCACTATTTCAATGCAGAAGGAGGAAAGAGAGTATCCTGAACTTGGTACAACGACGTGTGGGTATCCGTTTGTGACTCGGCCCGTAATGTGTGGAAGTGAAGATCTATTAAATTTTGGCAGTCTGTTCCGCTTTTAACCGCGACTACAAAAAGGCCGATGGCCCTAACCGTTTGCCGTGCATTGGTGGGGTAATAAAAGTAAGGAAATGTTTATGGGGAAATCCGAGGCAAATCACCACCAAAAGTGGCCCACTAATAAATTAGATTCAAGTTATACGGATATAGGGGGCTAATGTGAAATGGGACGATTTATTACATAAGCGTCATAAGGGCAAACAGTTTATTGTATGTACTTGATCTACGTAGCGAGAACTAGTCTCAAAAACACTATGGTATGAACTAAAACCAAAAAAGAGAACCTAAAAACACGGTGAAAAAAAATCAACGTTTCTGTAATTGTAACTTCTTGACTTGTTCTTCTAAAGTTTTCAATTTGGTTTGCATCTCTTCCAAATCTTGATTCAATCTGTTTCTTTCGTTAACAATATTGGTTTCCCATTGTCTGAATCTTTGTTCTTCGGCCTTGACTTGTTCGGTGAAGAATTTCTTCAATGCATCTTCTTCTTCCTTGAACTTAGGGTTGTGTAATCTTCTAGGCTTCTTAGAGAAAGACTTCTTAACGGTGTCATCATTTTCAGCACCTGCTTCCTTTTCAGTCTCTGTTTCTTCTTCATTACCTCCCAACTTAACCGATCTGAAAGTTTCGAAATGAATCTCATTGGTGGACAAAACCAAGTCTAACATGTTGGTTCTTAACAATAAACTTCTCAATTTCTTGAAATCACAGTGTTGGTCGTTCTCGACTTCGACCAATCCCCATGGATACTTTCTACCTCTGACAAAGTTACCTGGCGCAACCTCGAATTCTTCTTCAGAGCCAATGACAGCAAATGGCATGGACTCAATTAATTGCTTGGAGTGCTCAGCACTAGCAGGATCATCCAACTCTAAAGGAGGAGTATAAATGTTGATATCTTGAGCTTCGATGACATCTCTTATTCTCGACTTGAAGGCTTCCAACTCGATAGGAGACAATGTGTCTGATTTGGCAATGATTGGAATCAAGTTGACTCTGGTGGAGAGACGCTTCATGATTTCAATGTCCAAAGGTTTAAGAGAGTGTCCGGTTGGACGGATAAAGTAAAGACAAGCATGTACTCTCAAGTCCTTCTTATTTTCTCTAGAAGGTTGTTGTTCTTGTTTCATATAGGATTCATGCTGGTCATCAATGAAGTCGATGATTGGAGTCCAGGAATCATGATTGTTGACGTTGTTACCGAACCCTGGGGTGTCAATGATGTTCAAACGAATCTTGAAGTTCTTCTCCTCCAAAATGGCACGAACAATATCGATCTCCACGGTTTGATGAGAGCTGGTGAACTTGTTGTGTCTTTCGGTTGGCTCCTGGTATACTTTCAAGGAGGATTGGAAAAGGGTGTTGATAAAGGTTGTTTTACCCAATCCGCTTTCACCACACACCATCAAGGTGAAGGTGGAACCTTGTTTGGATACAATTTTGTATCTGATGTTAGTATGGAATCCTTAGGGTACACAGTAGGGATATTTTGGAGGAGGTTGTCATAGAGTTATTTCTCGATGTTACCACGTCTCAAATGAGGAACCAAAATACATCTGTGTTTCACAAATATACACACCTTTGATTTGGTAAATTAGCAATTCCAACTGGTTCAGGCATTATGATAATATGATGTGGTCTCTTATCGTAACCTGTTTGTATAATGTAAAGAGTTTACAGAATCAATGACAGACACCCGATCAACACCCGTCGTCATTTTTGTTTTCTTTCAAGGGGCGTGCGCGGGATGAAAATTGAAACGCGTACAAGTAGACGAGGAGAATAAAAGAAACCACACATGAGGCTACAATAAGTTTGACAGCAGGTCACCGTTGATGCTTATATTTAAAAATCAGAGCCAATACTGGATTGAGATATGATATGATAAATATATATGATATAATATAACTGAAGATCAGGCGTTAATTCAAGAGGCGACTCTTCTCTTTATCAAAACAACGGATCTAGGTTGACATTGCTGAAGAATCACACACGAAATATACTAAACAATATAACAAGCAAATAAAAACTGATAAGACAGGAGAATAGAATAGAATAGACAGAGACATACAAAACATATAGATAAAAATAGTCACGCGTCTTCAATATATCTATTCTTCGTCAGCCTTGGTTTCAGAAGTTGCTTGTTGTGGTTGCTCTTCAGCTGGGGCTGGAGCTTCAGACAAGTCAGTCCATAAGGTCAAGTTATCTCTTAACAATTGCATGATCAAGGTGGAGTCCTTGTATGAATCTTCAGATAAGGTTTCCAAGTCAGCAACAGCATCGTCAAAAGCTTGCTTGGCCAAGTGGCAGGCTCTGTCTGGGGAGTTCAAGATTTCGTAGTAGAACACAGAGAAGTTCAAGGCCAAACCTAATCTGATTGGGTGAGTTGGTGGCAATTCGGTGACAGCAACATCGGAAGCAGACTTGTAAGCTTCCAAGGATAAGTCAGCAGCTTCTTTACGCTTATCAGCAGTGGCAAATTCAGCCAAGTAACGGTGGTAGTCACCCTTCATTTTGTAATAGAAAACCTTTGATTCACCGGTTTGAGCAGAAGAGATCAAGTGGTCAGTCAACACAGACAAGATGTCTTCACAGATTTTGGATAATTCAGCTTCGACCTTAGCTCTGTAGTCGCGAATCAAAGCGACTTGTGTCTCGTTACCCTTGGCATCTTCCTTTTGTTCGATGGAAGAAACGATTCTCCAGGAAGCACGGCGAGCACCAATGACATTCTTGTACGCCACGGACAACAAGTTACGTTCTTCAACGGACAATTCTTGACCAGAGGAAGCAACAGCCTTCATGTTTTCAACCATTTCTTCATAACGTTCGGCTTGCTCGGCCAACTTGGCGAGGTAAACGGAATCTTCACGAGAAGCTGGCATTGTATGTGATTAAACTAAAAGTTAGTAAGTGATAACAGAAGAAAAACATAAACCATGCAAAGGAATGCGAAACTTCATAGTAGGTTGACGATCAAGGACACGACATTTGCTCGATTTTGCGAGAATTATCCCAGCACCCAACAACACGCGTTGACGTCAACGGTTTTGTCGGATGGTAGCAAAAGCCTTCGAGAAAGCACACAAGATGTGGTGAAACAATCGATGCAATAGGCTAGAAACTTCAGTGGTCGACATTACCCATTTGTGCTGGTGTTGACGCATTTTGCGCGCATAGTCGCTATTTGCGCGCAAGGGGTGATGGTGAAGCCATTGGTTGGGTAACTAGATATTGATCGAGAGTAACAGAGGCCGGTGAGTAGTGCTGGTAGATGTTCGAGACCTTGGCCCATTGCGTTGGAGGCAGTTAGTTGAATGTGCGCCAACAACACCATCTCTTTCACGCCAAAAGTCGAGGTGCGAATCGACCACAATGGGGAGTGTTGCTGTTGGCAAGTTAGAAAGGGTGGAGGAGGCCACAAACAAGGGCCAGGGGGAAATGGAACATGAAGGGACACCTTGATGATTGGTGGAATGCATGGCACGTCGAAAAATTGATTGATTGAACCGAGGTGGCCAACTTCGGCGCATGTGGGTGATTTGTTATGATGGACTACCAGCACCCGATCTCAGCATCAACGCCTTCAATTTAGCACGTAGGAAGCACCAGGCATGGGGCCACGACGGGGGACCACCGGATCGATGGTTGGTGATGAATTCGAGGTGTTTTTGCTGGGGAATCGCCACGGGCAAACATGAAGCACTTGGGACCCAGGCCGATGCAATTGGGCGGAGTTTTTCCCGTCCGGGCCATTCCGGCGACTTCAATGTAGACACTTGAGCTACTGGGGATGAGATGACATTCCTAGAGAGGTTTGTTGAGACACACGTACGATTGGTGATAAGTTTGGTATGTAATCCAAAATAAAGAGTGGAAGCAAAAAGAAAGAAAAAGTTCCGACGACTGGTTGGTGCGAGCAAAGATTTGATTTTTGGACTTTGCTCACGAAAATCACATACAACCGGGCGGGGCGGCGGAGAGTGGGGTGCGAGGTGCGAAGTGCCTACGACATTCAAGGTACACCGGAATCTTCAGGAATCGATGAAGGTGACGGTGCAGGGCCATGCTGGACCACTTGGTGGTGGTACCACTAGGGACATACATTGGGGGTTCTGGCCAATGGTGGTTCTCTTTTACTGGACGCTACGGGCGGTGTTGGCACAACGCCAAGGGTAAACGGATGGAATGCTACAGTATTCATGGTACCGGGTATTAGTGACATTTGGGGTGGTGGGAGATGCCAATTGTCATTTCAATGGTGGTCCAGTATATCGTTATGGTAGTGAAGGTGCCGGGGTGGAAGAAGGTGGAAGGAGGTGCTACCGACACAGCGACACAGAGGGTGGAGGTGGGTGGCAATGGAGGTGACAGGTGGTGGCCAGCAATGGACGCAGGGCTCACCCGTAGGTTGGGGACAGCTTGTAGTGTCAGGCCATTTGACGGTTGCGGGTGTAATGAGGGTACAAAGGAGGAACTATTAGGCACTGCCTGGTGTGTGGTGTGCCTGTTGTGGACCGCCTGGCGCGATGTTCCTGGTGGGGACCTCCTTGTGGGGTCGCCCGGCGCGGTGGTGGGATTATATTAGGGAGAGTAGGTATTCTGTCACTGGGTGGCGGTAGTGAGAAAATAGTGCACTGTTGGTTCGTGGCGGTAGTGAGAAAATTAATGGGTGTTTTGTCGTTGAGTGGCGGTAGTGAGGGAATTAGTGGGGTGGTGTAATTACTTAGCCATGGCAACATGGGACTGCCCATGTGGTGTAAGCTTCTTACAACCATGCGACACTAGGGTTAAAGGGCCTCCGATAATAGACATTTTGGTGCTAGCGTGGGGATTCCGGGATTTCTCCATATAACCAGCCAATGGCAATAGACCAGGCGGTGAAAATCATCGAGGCCAATGTACCCTACAATACCCGATCTGTACTATGATTGACATCAGGTGGTGGGGGATCGGTTACGTAAGCTGTGGCCCTCACCCAATTATACCAGATTCCACCACCAGGCAAAATAGCCAAATAGGCGGTTGTACATGGGCAAACCCCGTTTTTGGAATGGGTGGCATTCTAGGTGAACTCATGAGGAGGTGGAATCTTGCGGATCTTTGGCGTTGAAACAACTTTTCGCGTGTTCGTTGCATTTGATTTTGATTTGATTCCACTTTGGCCCCCCTGTAAAAGTGTGGGGATTTGAGCGTTGGACTCATAGCAACTGTCTCTGTCTAGTAGTGTAGCAAGGGTCCCCCGACTGTCTGACCTCACCGTAGCAAGACACGTCACGGTGATACTTTTGAAGATGTGGTGCTATTTTAAGTCAAAAGGCTGGACTTTCCCTTTCTGTACTACTTAGATCACCCAGTTACAAAAATGACTATTTCACCGTTGGCATAGATGAACACTAAATAGATAATTGCCTTGGACATCCCGTTTGTCAGTTCGAGGCACAATAGACCATTCGTAGGCTGTGCTCCATTAAAATTATCTAGTAAATTCTACATTTCCACAGATTAACGTCCAAACATACCCAAACATACCCAAACATTCCCAAACATTCCCAAACACACCCAAACACACCCAAACACACCCAAACACACCCAAATTATTATGAATATGGGCTAGCTTATCAGTACATACCTAATAATCTACACACTTCGGCGAACAATTATCGAGTTCATTCAGAGGTATCGTAAAGATGGGGTAACACTATTATTGGTACATTATCGAGTTAATTACACATATTCATAGATAATTATCCAAATCATATCCAAAAATACACAAAGTACTGTTAATATGGGGTAAATTATCACTGAACTTGGGAATTGTACCAAGATCAAGCACTTGATCTAATTGCCAATTTCTCCAAGTACTCATGTCAATTGTTCAGCTACGGTGCCACGCAAGTATTTACTGTAATTACCATCCACTCTACACTTGAACTCAAGTCTACTGTTTGATCAGTTTCCGGCTTCATATTCTATTGGCCATTGCTATATTACACTACTCGTCCAATTGCATGGAATCAGTTCCAATTTGTAATTTGTAAGGAGCACATTCCTTCACCTTGATACCAAATCTCTTGTCCTTACTCAACTCCACAATTTGATTGATGCTTTCGGCGTACTCACCTCCCAATTGGTATTGGGAGTGGACCCAGCTTGGCTTGGACGTTTTTTCACCTCCAGTCAATCTAATAACCTCATTGCCTTCACCATTGATCACCAAGGTGGTGGATTCACGGACGTTAGCGATGTTTTGACCATGTCTCAACAAGTTCTTCAACAACAAAGAACTAACACCCAATTGTGGCAATGGGATCTCCATACCTGGCAAAACTGGTTTGTCCATGTCCATACCGTGCTTACCAGTAGGATTGGCACTCAACAAGATCTTTTCAAGTGGAATAAACTTGGTGATTTGAATTGGCTTGCTCTTGACCAAGTGACGGTTGCTCATTTCAGACAATCCCAATCTGTTGGTCTTGATATCCTTCTTGATAATCTCAAGCTGTTCTGGAATGCTTTCTTCCTCTTTAATAGGGAATCTCTTGGAGGTGTAAGATAATTTGAATGGGAAAACAGAAAACTTCTTGTCAACCTCAGCCAATACTCTTCTGGAAGTCTTGAGCTTCAATTGGTGATTGATGGCAAAGTCTCTAATATGCAAAGTACTCTTGGAGTTGAAGCCTTGTCTAAGCTTCTTACCAGTGAATTCATCGATTTCTTCCAAAGTTATGATACCAGGACCGTCGACTTCACCGAGAGATGCCATTCTAATTTCAATTTGATATACTTCTCCTGGAACAACAGCAAACTCATCGCTTGGAACAGAGTTGGAGTTATCGGTGGTTCTTGCTGAGGTACGATTTTCGGAAAGAACCAATTCTTGTCCAATACTCTTTTTCAATAATCTTTCTTCTTGATGTGATTCATCCCAAACAACACCCTTGAAGTCTCTTTCAGCAACAACACCTTCAGCTTGACCAGCCAAAAATCTTCTAACTCTTCTGACCTTCGACCCTGGCAAAACCACACAGTTGAAGGATTCAGCGATAGAATCAACAATAGATCTGATATGAGTACCGGTCACTCCGCTAGCAGCAAGTTGTGCTGGTAGCTTTTCTGGAGACAAAGACATTCCCAATAAAGCTACCATGGTTTCAGTAGCAATATGGGTGGCACAGATGGCATCAGCCTTAGCTCCCAATAATGGGCCAGCAGGCTTGGTTTCACCTCCTGGGTATATGACGATAGTGTGGGAAACGTTGGCGGTGTAACCGTCGATTTGGACACCCAAAGAAATGCTGACCACATCTCCTTGGCTCAAGAAGTATGGAGTCTCATCATCAAGCTCTGGTGCAAAACCGTTACTTAACTCGTTGACATCTATGGTACATGGCTGAGCGATACCTTTTTCTCTCACAACGTTGTTGTACGTCTTACTCAACAACTTGGTCAAGTAGGAGTCTCCCATAAGACATAATTCTTGTACACTGATGGGGGAAGCCTTTTGGTAGTGGTATGAATCGTTGATCAATGAGATGACATATTGCAACCCAGATTGAGAGATTTGTCCAGCAACTCTGTACTTGTCTAAAACAGAGCTGTCAAGGATGTTCTTCTGCTTCAACAAGATGTCGGCATCATCCTGGTGAACTGCAACTTGCATGGTTGATGTAGGTGATGGAGAAGAGTGATAAAAATTAATTTTTCAGCTCATCGCGAGTATGAGAACAGAGACAATCGGTTCTGGAGTTGCAACAAAAAATTAAGGGATAACGCTCTAGGTGAACAAAATTACCAGATTGACCAGAAAAAGTCCACCATAACAATTTTAAAGGTTACGGTATCCAAAGCTTGGTATTGTTAACATCTCAGGGTACCCGTACAGGTGGTAAAAAATCAGAGATGAGTTTGGCAAAAACTGACGACAACTGCAGGATTCGAACCTGCGCGGGCAAAGCCCAAAAGATTTCTAATCTTTCTCCTTAACCACTCGGACAAGTTGCCATTTTATGTCTCGAGAGACCCTCGTTACAAAGATGACAGATAATTAAGCATATTTTACCCACCTTCTTACTATTTAATATATACACACTTAAACATATTACTTTTTACCAAAGAACAGATCAATGGTCTTTCCTTCAACCTTCGGCTTCTTCCTTGGTGAATAGCGCAAGGTGGACTTTTCTGAATCATTTGATACAGCTTTTTTTGGTGATACATATTTGGCTCTTAATTCATCATTCTTGATATTTGGGGTCTCTGATTTGACCGGGCCATCTCGTAATTTATCTGATGATTTGAGTTCGGGGTCTTGTTTTATTCTTTTGACGTCCATATCTTCCAGATTGGGCCTTTTGAAAAAGTTTGTGATCGATTTTTGAGGTTCAATGTACCTTTCAAGGATTTCTGGACCTTTCATACCAGGTTTTCCCACATCTCTACTAACAGGATATGCCTCCACATTTGCGAATGCTTCATTATTGGTAGTATTTAAGCACTCATCCAAAAGAGAATCCAGCCAATCTTTCTTTGGGTTGAGCCAGTCATCCCATTCTTTGGTACCAGGCTTCAAAAACATGGGTTTCCTGCTGTGTAACCAAGATAAATCATATTTATCTTTCGATTGGGCAGTTCCAGTCACAATTGTGAAAGATGATAGATAGTTGTCACCAATGTTGAAGTTTTCTTTATAATTCACATTGTGTGAATATAGTCCAGCTAGGTATACCATTGAAGTGGCTGTGGAATGCACAAAATGTGGCACCTTATCCTTAGATGTTTTTTGCCATTCGAAATAGCCCAGTATTGGAACAACACACCTGGTAGTTCTCCTGCAACTATTCCACACACTTTGTGGCTCAGAGAGGGTTTCTTTTCTGCAATTGAAGTACCTTCCACAGAACCTTTGTAATTCTCGTGTATATGGTTTAGCTCCTGAATCTTCACCACCCACTGCTGTTCTGTCATTGGGTTTTGCCCAATGGGGTATAAGGCCAAATGTCAGAGTCTCCATTATGTAATTGAACTTTGAACCATCATTTTCTGGATCGACATAAATTATTACTCCCGTATTGGTTGGTGCAACATTGTAAGTTTCTTGATAATTGTTCAAATGCCTTGCATCGATATTTATTGTTCTTTGATCTTCAGAACCTCGGATATTGCTCCGATAGACTCCTTGTTGCACTTCCCTCACATCACCCTCTTCTCCTTGCTTCAATAAGGCCGTCTGTTGGAATTGACTAGGTAAATCATTAGCATTCTGAAATTAGTATGGATCTCTTACTTTTTCAAAGTAACTTACTACTCCTAAAGCGAACCTGCCACACATGTGGGATCAACAATGTAATCTTGATACTCGAAAACTTTAAAGTATGTTGTGCAAGGCACGCACCTCCTGATGGGATCAAGATTGATCAAGAATTTCAGCGAGTTCTGGATCATATTCAATTTCTTCCTCACCATAGTACTCAGGCTGAGATTCTCGATCCAAAAACTCATCATATGGATGTTCGAAATTACTTGTACAATCTGGATCATCTGAATATTCGTTTCTCTCGTCACCATCAAAGTATTCTGGCTGAACTTCCTTAGGTAAGTTTTCGTCATATGAATGTTGTCGTAAAGAATCTTTATACCTTTTCCGTAATTCTGTTCTCTTTTTTGATTTGAATGCTTCATATTCCTGATGTAACTTTTCATGTTTTTCGTATTCTGCTGCAGGAACCTTATCATCATGTTGAGTTCCCAAATGTGTACTTTCGACAAATTTCACATCTTTTATCTCCAGAGGCAAGTAGGTTTGTGAAACTTTTCCATGTTTGAAATCCGGATTATATCTATATGTATCACCGTATCCCAATTCTTTCATAAGTTTAGTAGGGGCATTTCTGAGGTGCATAGGTATGGGAAGCTTAGTAAACTCTGGCTTTTCATTCAAGAAAGCTTGAGCGTTTCTCAACGCTCTATATGCTTTGGTTGATTTTGGAGCTCTGGCTAACTTCACAGCACAATGTGCTAAAATTATTTCACCTTCCGGCATGCCCACAAATTCTAATGCATCTTTAGCTGCTATCATGAAAGGTAAACAGGAACTATCTCTCAATCCGATGTCTTCGCTTGCAATCACGATCATTCTTCTCAATAAATACATGGGGTCTTCACCACCTGATAACATTCTGGCCATGTAATAAACAGCAGCATCAGCATTTGAGCCCCGAACTGATTTATGGAATGCACTTATAGTATCATAATGGGAATCACCAACTCTATCGTACATTTGGTGAAAATTTCTGGTGCTTAGTAAAGGTTTTAACATCTCTGTATTGACCTGAACCACTCCACACCTTTCTGAATTGGATGTTGAAAAATCTTCAGTGGATAAGTAAGCGTTTACTGATTCTAACAAGTTCAAGGCAACTCTAGAGTCTCCCATCGCCAAATCAGCTAAATAAGTGACAGCATCTTTGTTCAATGAAATATAATGTAAATGGTATAAGGTTTTTCTCAACTTGTTTACTTGATATAAGCCTCGATTAATAACTCGTGAAATAGCTTCGGAATTTAGTGGTTCCATAACGAAAGTGTGCATACGTGATAATAATGCATTGTTTAATGTAAATGACGGATTCTCAGTTGTAGCCCCAATCACCGTAAGGACACCTTTTTCGATTACTGGAAGTAAAAGATCCTGAACACCCTTATTGAAACGGTGTATTTCATCGAGAAATAATATTGTTGAGCGTCCCGTTAAACTTCTTTCGTTCTCAGCTTGTACAAATGTTTCTCTCAAATCTTTTGCATTGCTTTGTGTTCCAGATAATTCGACAAATTTACAGGAAGACGTTTGAGCAATAATTCTAGCAAGTGTTGTCTTTCCCAGGCCAGGTGTTCCCCATAATATAAACGATGGAATATGATCTGCCTCTATAATGTTTCTTAACAAACCATTCTTTCCCAATAGCTTCTCTTGACCGAAATAATCCTCCAATGACTTTGGTCGAAGTCTTTGAGCCAAAGGTATCGCAGCTTCTTTGCGGAGCTGAGCCAATTCTTGACTCTTTTGGAGGATCTTTGAACGTTTTGGTTCTGGATTTTGAGGTTCACTTGTTGATTCGTTTGGAATAGTTTGAGTTTGAATTGTGGCAACATCATTTTCAAAGGACTTATTATTTAGATTTATCTGCTCATTTGTAGAGTCCACTATAAGTGTTTCGTGTGAATTATCTGCATCCGTATGTACTTGAGTAATCTCAGCTTCAGTTTTTACATTTTCATCAAGCATAGCCTTGGATCTTTTTAGCCGTCTTTCCTCTATCAATAGCTTAGTTAAAGAAGGCCTATTTTTCGTCCCTTTATCCAATTTGGGTTTCTTCGAGTCCATTGTCAAGCCTAATGATTGAAATGCATTTCCACGCTTCTTTTTGGGTACCTCATCAACCACCACAATATCCTCTTCACCAGGACCAGGAGATGCTCGTGATTCCTGATTATCAAGACAGCTATTCACATGTCTCTCTAGAAAAGCACTTTTAACTGTTTTGGAACAAATAGGGCACGTTGCATCCATATTGTCCAGAGATGATATGATGAGGAGGAACGCGTTGATCTTATAGTTGTCTTGAGTGATCTACTTTCGCCAAAGATGTTATGTCAGGATGGTTACTTGCACCACGAGACTTATAGAATAGAATCTTTCTTATACATTCCAGTGATAATCACTGATTAATTGGAGCCTTCGTTTATATGATAGTAGTGACAGTTCTGTTAATTTGTTCCTAATTCGGGCGCGGTCCGAAATTGTGTTGAAATATCAAGTTGTAAACTCCATCAACAATCCAATAGTTTATGTACCACAAATAAGAGATGGCCGAAGTTTCTGGGAGGTCAGATGGAGAGATCAAAAGAAAGAAGCATGCTTCTAAACTACAACAAGTGAAAAGGCTGAAGTCATTGCGTCCGCATGAAGTTGAAGATAAGTTTGAGAGCCTGGAAGAATTGTCAAAACAATACAAGAAGTACCAAAATGCAAACAAATTTGATTTCAATAGTGAGGAGGTATTCTGTGTTTGTCGCAAACCTGACCATGGTGAGCTTATGATTGCTTGTGATGGGTGTGAAGATTGGTTTCACTTCAAATGCATGAACTTGGATGAGCTATACTCGAAGCTCGTGGCCAAATTTTACTGCAAGTTTTGTCAGTGGAAGGGTAAAGGCTCCACTAAATGGAAAAGGAAGTGTAGATTGGACTGGTGCTTCGAGCCCATTCGAGCAAGTTCCAAATACTGCTCTGATGACCATGGTGTCGAGTTTATGACGCATAATATGAAAGAGAGAACAAACAATTCAAAAGATTTGTCAAATGAGACTATAAAGGAGATTTTAAAGCATACAAAAAATCAAACAGATTTGGCAGAGATGGGATCTGAATTCCCTGAATTAGAAGAGGTGGAGAATTTCAAGAAAACTGGCGACCTTACTCAATTTCCTGAGGTGATAAGCAAAGAATTGCAAAGGGTTACTTCTAAATTAACAAGTTTCAACAAAGATATCACAGCATTAACTAGTAAAATGAAGTTTATGGTGTCTTTGAAAGAAAATATCAAAAATTTTAATGATAGATTGCTGGATCATGGAGACGAGAAAAACAATTCAAAATCCAAGAAAAAATCTAAACAGAAAAAAGTGGATATGTGTTTTTATGATAAAAGTCTTAAGGAAATAGACATTACACAACCTTCACATTCCACTTTAGTTTCGATACTTGATAATCCCGAAAAAATGAATTCGTTTACGGACTTGATCAAGCTGAAATTGAGTGATGAATTGGAAGATGATTGGTACTCAGAAAAATTGTGTATCCAGGAAAGAAGAAAATGTCCACGTCACAATGGGTGGTGGAACTTGGTGAACGACGATTTGGGTAAAAAGTTGAATGAGCTTCAAAATAGCATGCAAAAAGCCGAGACTGAGAAGGAGGACATTCTTCGGGCATACAGTATTGAAATATATGAGAAGAACATGCAACCCAACAAAATCCCGTCTTCAGCTGCATTAAACACTTAGGTAACCTACACTTCAGTTTCTATTCAATTAGGTGGTACCACCTGAATCATTTGCATTAATAAACGTATTATTACTCCTTGGACCCATTGATGGTGGCAACTATCTTTCTTGTGTGTCTGTATGTTCTGAATTCACACAAGTAGATTCCTTGCCAAGTACCCACTGCCAACCTACCATTGGTGATGGGGATGCTTAAACTGACTCCGATGGTGGAACTCTTGACATGCCCAGGCATGTCATCTGGCCCTTCGTCGGCGTGGATATAGAAGTCTCCCTCGGGAACCATTCTGTCCATGGAATTTGTGAAATCTTCTCTGACATCCGGATCACAGTTTTCATTCAATGTCAATCCAGCACTGGTATGTTGTAAGAACAAATGGAGAATTCCTACCTTATACTCCTTGATTTGTGGAATCTTGGAGACCACTTCATCTGTTACAAGGTAGGTACCTTTAGCTCTAGGAGCAAGAGAGAATTTGACCTGTTCCCAACTCATGTTCATGATTTTTTGGAAGTGTTATCTGAACTATTGCTTCAAATGAGTTCATGCAGGTCACGTGATGCAAATGTTTCACTATAATTGTGATGGAAGTAGCATGACTTGTGCTTAGGTTGCAGCAGCGGTTTTGTTATAACATTACAACTAATAAGGCTTTAGAACAAGCTGCACATGATTTCCAAAGTAGGGATTATGTATCACATTCAACTAAGCTTCTAGTTTCATCAATAAGAATTATTTCTTTCGACGCCGACAGAACGACGGCGAAAGAATGGCTTTGAAGGACCAAAATCAATAAAATAATGTTAGAGTAATTTGGAATGAACAGTTTATAGAACGATTATAATGTACTAAATATATGCCATACATCTAGTTAGAGTTCTTCTAACAAATAGTCTGATCAGGTCGTGTGTGCGCTCATTGAAAAATTCAAAAAAAATTCGACATATATTCACTTCACCACCACAATGAAAGCTGTAAGAAGTGTAAGGCCAGGTTTAAGGTTCTACTCTAAGCCCGCAGATGGTCTCTACCTCAATCCACACCAATGGAAAGGCCTTCCATCCGATCAGATCTTTGAATTGCATAACATGAGAAAGGCCAAGTTGGGAGAGCACTACAATCCAAATGACGAAGAAAGAATGGCCATTTTGTCAACCATGCAAGACTTAGCCCGTCCAGCCCCAGCATTGGAATACGTCTATGAAATCGACAACTTCAAGGAGAGATTTTTGACCGAAAAGCAAAACGAAACAAAGGGACAACCACCAAAGAAGAGTAATATTTTAGTGGCTAACAAGGGTCAAACTCCACACGAGAAACGCCGTATCGAGAACCTCACCCGTGTGAGCGCATACGAAATGCCATTGCTTGCCAAATTCCGCCAGCCATACCAACCTTCAACCAACAGTCCTCTTAAAATCACCTACAACACAGACTTTTCTGATGAAAGCACCAACGAATTCAACCGTAAGGTTACTCTTCAAGTCAAGGTTGATGACCTCGGATTGAACGACAAGCAGTTCCACAAGTTCAAGGTGTTGGCCGGCAACAAACTCAACCTTAGTACCAACGTCTTCAGACTCAAGAGCGCACAATTTGAAGAAGCATCTCAAAATGTCCGTTGGTTAGTTGACACCTTCAACAAGCTTTTGAAGGAATCCAAGGATCTCACCAACGACTTTTCCGATATTCCTGTCGATGCCCGTCACATGAGATACCACATCAAGAAGCCCGAAGCCAAATTCCCAGAGGAGTGGAAGAGACCACAGGATGCCCCAATCCAAACTCACTCTATAGTTCAGAAATTAGTCGAGAATGTGAAAAAGCAAAGGGATTTGGCTTACGTCAAGGAATTCAGCCCATAGCATGTATATAGCTGCAGATATATCTGTAAAATAAACTAGTAAGTGATAATCTTCAATTCGAATAAACCCCAAATTTTGAACAGTATTTAGGTGGTCATGGAAGTACGCCACTCTTGGTGGTCTTCCACTTTAGTATAGTTGTACAATTATATATTGAACATATACTAATACAAGACACAACATCATATTCATCGTAGCATGATGACTGCAACACGCGAACCAGTTATTCACTTCAATAATGAAAGTTATGGTAGGAACCTCAATCTTCCAAGAATGACTGCAAATTCTTCAACCCAATTTTCTGGCAATATTAAACTCTCACTAATTATACCTAGACTGGTAAGCGTGGTCGCGCTATCAAAACTTTTTGCCCGCACACTTCAAAATTCGATAATCAACAGTGTAAGGTGTGAGAATTAAGTTGCAGGATCATTTCCCCATACAACACGATCAGATCCACTAAAAGTTGGTAGTTTATAGATATCGGTACTCTTGATTGATACAATCGCGTCTAGCAAATTATTCACCCAAATACTTGGAGAATAATATAGAATGTCTGATGAAATACATTTAGCATCAACAACACTTGATGACATCATCAATGAGTTGAAGTTGACCTATGATGTTTCGGTGGGATTGCTTGAAGGAGACTCGTTGCGAGACATCCCTAATATTAATACATTGTCCAATTTGAACAAGCTTTTAAAGAACTTGAGTCGGGAACTACACGATGTCGAGCAAGTGGACGGAGTGGTGTTGAATAAAATCGAAAAGGTTCTTGCTGGTGAAGATCCTAGTTCTGAGACGTTAGAGTCCAAAATCAAAGAAGATGTTTCAGATGATGAAGAGAAAGAAGATCTCAAACGTGGAGCTGGTGAGTTGGATGAGATTGAGAATGGTGAAGACAATAAGAGGCGAAAACTAGATGATCACGATGATGACTCCAAAACAGAAGAGTTTCACGACGCGGACGATAAAGGTGAACCAGAAAGAATCAACTCAAAGAGCGATCCAGTTCCACCTGTTCAAAGTGGTTCCTACACACAAGAAAATGATACCAGACTTAAAAATCCAAAATCGGAATTTGTTACCTCACAAACCTTGTCAGCTAAGACTATTGAGCAGTTAGGTTTATTCTCTGAGGACAACAACGGTCTTGAAACACAAGGAAAGGAATATCTCAAGAAAAAATATGGTGTTTCGTCTTATCCCGAGAATGATTTGCAGGACTTGCTTCCAGGAAAGATACCAGATATAGACTTCTCAAAAAACAAGCCTCCAACCAACCAGGTCCAATTCTCCACATATCAAACTTATATCGAATCTTATTTCAGGGCATTCAATAATGAAGACTTGGAATTTTTGAACGAACAATACATACTACCACCTGGATTTGAACAATCAGACTATGACCCGAATATTACACCATTTATTATCCCTAAATTGGGCCCCTTATATTCTGAAGTCTGGATCGAGGAAGACGCAGCATTAGGAACAAAATTGAATAGCCCAGCTTTTCAACCCTTATTACCAGATTCTTATAAACCAAAAGGTAACATTGAAGATTTGAATGATGATACCTTATATACAGAAGAAATTTCTTGCGGTCCTTTGTCTTCTAGATTGATTTCCGCAATATTGGGAAATAATGAAGCCAACGGGGAGTCCCAAGATGAGTTTGAAAAGATAACAGAAATTGAAGAGAATCAAGAAGAAGAAGTAAACGATGAGGAGGTTGCTACGAAGCTTAATAGTGGAGAAGATTACAAATTAAATACCGAAGCTAATGATTTCTATTCTATTGAGGAAAGATTGAAGAGAGAATTGAAATACATCGGAATTTTCATGAACTTACCAAGTTCAGAGGAAGAAGCAAAGTTGAAGCTCAAAAATCAACATAATCCACTGTCTAGCCTTTCGGGTAATGGATCTAGCATAATTGACGATGATGAATGGATTAGGAACAAGGAGGATGATGAAGTTTGTGCAGAGATTAGAGCGCTTCAAATACAATTACGCGAAAGTTCAAGCAGAAATAAATCAAACAAGAAAAGACTTATACCGATCATTGAGGAGCAACTTGCATATCAAGAATATGCTACTATTTTGGATGATTTAGATAAACAAGTGGATCAAGCATACATTAAGAGGCTTAAAGGTAAAAACAAGAAGAAGAAGCAACCAGGTGCTACCCCAACACCTCAACAACATACTATTAATAGTGGATTAAGGGGATTATTAGACAAGAGAAGTAGATGGATAGAAAATATTGGTAAATTGTTTCCTCCAGCTGAATTAATGAAAAGAGAACCTAAAGACTCGAAGTTAATTAAAGAAGGTGACGTTTTGGAAGAACCTATTGAAGAAGACAATACGGAAACAGCAGAAGATTTACTCTCTCAAAAGTAATTATATTACATGTATATACATTAGAATGATTAATGAATGTGCTATGACCCCCTTTCAATTCGGTCAAGATAATCTAAGAAATTTAGAGAGACATCCCGCTTTGGATCTCACTATGAGATGGCAATGATTTAACATTACCTACTGCCGATAATGCAATGGGTTTATCTTTGAGTCTATAGTTTGCCCAATCGACAACATCCTTCTTAGTGATGGCCTCCACTCTTTTAAATACATCTTCAGAGTCTAATCTGTAGCCCGCATTGACTAATTGCCGTCCAATGTCTTCTGCAATAGTTGTGGAGTCATCTAATGTCAATACCAAGGATGCTTTCAATTGTGCTTTTGATCTTTCCACTTCGTCTTCTGTTATATCACCAGACTTCAACCTAGCCCATTCCTTCAAAACGGCATCAACAAAAAGCTTCAAATTAGAATCTTTTTCTGCGGTGAAGTAAATACCCATCAACCCAGTATCAGCATATGAAGTGGTGTATGCCATGTAAGAGTTTGCTATTGGGGTGGCACCAGGGCCACCGGTTGCAGCAGTCAATGCAAGTGGCGAAGGGGAGTTTGATCCAATTCCAATACTTCTATCCCAGGTTCCAACGATTCCGTTGGCAACTGATGCAGTGAAGAAATCTGGGGCAGACCAAGATACACCCTCCACTGCTAATGCAACATGTGTAGAAGGTAAGGAGTCGTCTTGAATCCGAATTTCATCGCCATGGAAAACAGGTAAATCATTACCTCCTTGGGTGAAAGGAGTTTCGCTCTTCTTAATGTTTGAAAAATACTTCTTAGCCAATTCCACAAGCTGGTCATGGTCCACATTTCCCACACCAATAAGTGCCATTCTATCACCCTTGTAATTGGTTGTGATATAATTCACTAAATCTTCTCTGTTGATCGTCTTGATCAATTCACGAGGACCCAAGATTGTCCTACCCAAATCCTGGTTCTTGTAGGTAACTGCGTGTAAATGATCGAAAACCACCTCATCGTACATCTTATCCACTTCATCAGATTCTTGCAATATAACATGGCGCTCGTTTTCGATGGCCTTTTCTTCCAATCTAGATTTGGTTAAAAGGTCACTCAAAATATCGATATTCTGATCAATATCCTTTGAGAGACACTTGGTATAATAAACGGTATTTTCACGAGAGGTGTAAGCATTAATTTGCAGTCCAATATTTTCGATTTCCAATTCAAGATTCAATTGTGATCTTCTGTTGGTTCCTTTGAAAGCCAAATGTTCGAGAAAATGGGCAGTTCCACTGCTTTTGGGGTTGTCTGCTCTGGAACCAGCATTAATCCAAACCCCAACGGTGGCGGTTCTGGTACCAGGCATTAATTCACTTGCCACCGTGAGTCCATTTTCTAACACGGTGGTCTTGTACGCAGGCATAGCCTTTACCGAAGTAGCCAAACGACGAACAGCACCAAGTGCCTTTGTTTGAGTGAAAGATCTAAGCATGACGATAATTAAAATCCTATTTGATGATCACTAATTATTATCTGGAACTAGACTTCAAAAGAAGTCACGTGATGGTAGACATTATACGTTTATACGCAGGATATGGATTATAGGCTTCAACCATATTTTGAAATGAAGTGACTTATATCTTCTTTGAAATAAGAGAAGCGAAAAACCAAATTTTAAAATCAGGAAATATTACCTGAGATTGTGTAAACTGTAGGCGAGATGAAAACACAGCATGGGATTTGGATGGGAGATTAATTCATCTTTGATCCTTATAAATATTGTGAGTGAATACATTGACAGGGATAGTATGGATAGACGGAGATGATGTAAGTAAATTCTGAGTCTTTAGTTGATTAGGGTAGTTAATTTATAATTTTATGTCCTGTTGGACAAAAGGTTTCAAAAATTAAGTAAAATCATGTAACTGTAAAATCAAAGAAAGAGGGTAAGAGAGTACTTGTCAAATTATTTGAAGATAAAATAATAACATCACTGTTTAATCCAATTTTGTTTTTTTGGCCCCTATTCCCCTGTAGATATGGTACACAAATATAACCCGATTGATATGACAAGCCAGGACAGTTCTATCACAACAAATGGGTGTATGCACGACCCACAAACTCACCTCGCGAAATTTCGACCACAACAACTTCCATTTAACAAACCAGCACTGATGTTCAATTCTCCAGCTGTCGTCATAGACAACGGTTCTTATACCACCAAAGCAGGTTTTGCACTGGAGGATTTGCCTTCCCTCGTTTTTTCCACAAATTACCAGAAGCAAGATGGAAAAGTGCTTATTGCAGATGAATTTAAGCCAGACCTCGATGTAATGACATTGATAGATAATGGGTTGATATATGACTTTGACAACATCATCCACAACTGGAATCACGTCTATGACAACATCGACAACGGATATTCCGTGGACCCAAAAGAGTACCCCTTGGTATTGACCGAACAGTCGTGGAACACTTCCAAAAACAAGTTGGCTACTGCCCAGTTGGTATTTGAAAATTTACAAGTTCCCATCTTCCTGTTGGTTAAAAACCCCTTGTCACAGTTGTACCGTGTAGGTAAGCTGACTGGTTTGGTCATTGATATTGGATCTTCGATTGCCAGCGTCACTCCAATCTTGGATGGTATAATTCAATCGAAGTCCTCATTTCACCTGAAATACGCCGGTGACTTCTTGAACCTTCACGTTTTGAACTACGTTCAGTCGAAAACTCCATTTGAGTCGTTGCTTCCAGCTCAATTCCACAATGCAACCGATTCTTTCAAACATCACTACACTTCCCACCACTTTTTGCAGGAATACAAAAACTTGACTTTAAACTTTCAAATTTCCGATTATCAGTTATGCAACCAAAAGCACATCTCGCTTGCAGACCAACCTAGTTACCTTGAGAACTTGTTCCAACCAAACTTGAACAAGTTACCTGGAATTACCATCCCAGAACCCGTTGTGGACAAGCCTCACACCCATGGATTAACTAACTTGATCTTCTTGTGTCTTAAAAGCATAGAAGGAACCTTGTTACCAAATGACGGTAACGCATCGGGAAATCACAACAAATTTGCCAGATTCAATGAGATTTTCAAAGGTTTATTGTCCAATGTATTAATTACTGGTGGTTCATCTTTGGCTAACGGCTTGATTGATCAAGTCTTGAATGATTTGAGAATCTTAACTCCAAAATATTTTCCAAACTACAGTTACAGTCCATACTCCATTACACAAGTTCCAAACTTAAGTCCAGCAGGTGAAATAAATGATGTTTGGGACAAACAATTTAGTGCGTGGTTAGGTGCTTGCAGCTTAGCTAGTATGTTGAATGATGGAAGTCAAGATTCTGCTAACATTGCTTTGGATAACTGGTTCGTTACCAAGAGTGATTACGAAGAGTTGGGTGAAGATTTGATTTTGGAAAAATTCAAATAATTAGACATTGTAAACTAGGCAAATGATAATAAATGTATAATATAAGATCTAAGATCTAAGGCTAAATACAGACATGGATTGAAATCCATGATGACTTTTGTGTATAGTACTCTATGCTTTCCAGCTGACATATTTGCCATCATATTTGGACAAATCACCGTTAACGTCAAGAATGGCTTGGACCTTTTCCTTCACACCTAACTTATTGTCGGTCTTTCTTTCGAAGTGCTTGATGACCTCAGATGGAGTTGGAAGGTATGATCTGTTGGAGCCATCATTTCCTGTTATAAAGTTGGCGACCTCAGTGGTGTTTGGCAAGCCCATGTTAAATGGATATTGTTTGTAGTCAATGCCAAAGAACTTGTGCATTAATGGAGAACTCAAATACTTGACGGTTTTAATGGATGAAGATAAGGTGTCTTTGATGTACTTTTCATCTATCTCAGAGGCCTTGTTCCATTCAGGATGAGCTGGTTCTTTAACCTTATTGATCAATTTATGAGAAACACCTTTAACGAAATCACTCTTGTCTGCTGGTTGGTTCATGATGTTGGTAGCAGCAACCATCTCCAATTCAAATTGCTTCTTGATGCTGTTTTCTTGACCTCTGTTCATTAATTCATAGGCAACTTTAAGTGATGAGATTGGTTTGGTGGACAACTTCTTGACAATTTGTTGAGAGAATTGAGAGCCTTCCTTGTTCAAGAAGTCAAAAATTGCATCGACACTTGGTTGACTGAATGCAGTTCTAATAATGTTCAATTCGTCAGTGGTAAATGGATATTTGTAATCCTCTGGCAATTTACTCTCGGTGAATTCCTCCAAAACTTGGTTCACTTGAGCAAAGTACTCAGCATTGTTGAAGATGATTTCAGAAGAAATGGTTTTGTTATCATTGACAACTGGTGGTTGCAAGTTGGACAATCTGTTGATCAATTGTGGGATCTTGTCAGACTTGACGAAATGGGTAGCAAAGCCAGCAAAGTAAACATCCAATCCATTGATGATATCACCAGTCATGGCGTAATAATAACCCAACTTGTGGTCCAATTTTGGCAAGAAGAAAGTAGTTCCAACATCAGGGAAGAATCCAATGTCCATTTCTGGCATAGCCAACCTGGTCTTTTCGGTAGCAATTCTAAATGGAGCATGGACAGAAAGTCCAACACCTCCACCCATGGTAATACCATCCATCAAGGAGATATAAGGCTTAGAATAGGTTGAGATGAGGTAGTTCAAGTTGTATTCCTTTTGGAAAAAGTCACTGGCATAACCTGGGTTTCCTTCAATAATCTGTTTGGCACATTCAGCAACATCACCACCAGCACACAATGCCTTTGGTGAGTTTGAAGACAAAATGACCACATTTGAGGCACTAGATTTGGCATATTCCAAGAGTCTAGGAGTGATAAGTTCCACCATTTCGGTGTTAAGAGAGTTGAGCTTCTTAATTCTGTTCAACTGAATAACTCTGGCACTATTCTTGTTGGAGAAGAGGACTGGTGCTTCAGCATGGCCATGTACGTTTTCTGCGCTGGTAGCGTTTGGTGTGATAGTGCTAGCCATTCTGAATTGATAGGGACGCTTCAAAAATGACTTAAGATTAGTTCTCAACATTGTTGATTTACACCGAATTGCCGACTTATAAACTTCAGGGGTGTGGGTGGGGTAGAGGTTCCGTGGAATCTTGTGAAAAGTTTGTAGGGTAGTGTGGGAGCCAGTAATGGACCTTCGGGACTTGATGGTTATTAGGCGAGCATAAGCAATTGATATAAAAAGAACGTTTGCTGGTCACTTTTTGTGGCAATGATGCACTAATGAACTTCTTAGATATTTGTACCATATTTTATAACTTGTAGAGATCATCTAGTCCTATCTGTATCTGTTTCAGACGTAAATATTTTGCAGCCACAAATTTCATCCACACTTCGCACAGGCTTATTGTATACAACTTGACTATTGTTGGGCCATACTTGCAAATGACGTGTAAAAATGACTACTTAGATCATCAATTGATCAATTTAGTAATACATTCTTGAAACAATCTACTTCATTACTTTGAATGCCTTCTTCTTTTATCTGGAAGCACCAGGGCAATTTTACTATGGGCCTAATCTAAGATCTATATCAAATAGATATCATTTATAGGGGATGTCTCGAATACAGCTTATTTTTCTAAGCAAATTATTCTAGATATATCACGATCACATACCATCGGGAGTTAGAAAATTGCCACAACTTCTTATTAAGAGAATTGAATTATCGAATTGTTCAAAATAACCACTTTAATGCATACTTTGGCTTGGCAATTAATTATCACATAATCGACCTAAACAAGAGAAAATTGATTTAGCAAAGAACATTCCTGTCTCTTTTCATCTTCTTTACCTTTTTGTACCTTTTTCGGGGTTTTGGGTTGCTGTGTCGGTAATTGATACTGGTAAAAAGTTCCTGTCATATAGGATGCTAATAGGATCAAGTTCCCATTAAATCCGATTTCTACCTTGTTTTTCAATAATTCCAGCGAGCCAGAATGGGGTGGTGGAGGAGTGTACTCTGGTAACTTGATGTATGCAAAAGATCTTCTTGGTGGCTCCCAAATTAAATTATCAAAGTAGTTTTTGTACGGAAGTCTTTTCATGATAGATTTGGTATACAGATTGTTAATTAGCTTCGATGTTTTCTTAAAATTAAAATTGAAGTACGAAGAAGACGCTTCTTCTTCGGCCTTCGGAGTTTTTGGTTCTACCAATAAATTGGCAAGATTATCGTTCAAATTGCCAGACCAGGACTCTTCGTCTGATTCAACTTCTACATTCTCTTCGTGTATCTTTCCATCATCATTTAGGTTGAAAAAGTGAATCGTGTTACTCTCGGAACCTGTACCAAGTATTGAACAATCATGATTGAAACTTAATGCATTGACTTTTGCGAGATTATGACCTCTTCTTAAACTGATTACTTGAGAAACCTTAAGCTTCTCATCCTCTTCCTCAGTAATCTGGAAAACTCTTATAATTGTTCCTTTCACCGAAGCGGTGGCGATCCGTTTGGTGTCACTTGAGATGGTGATTTTGGCTATCTCCGAATCATGGGCTTTGAATATCAATCTCGGTTTTAGTTTTATAGTATCATATATCATTATCCATCCCTCGCTATGCTTTTTTAAATCCTCAAGAGTGACACCTTGTCCTATTTTCTTTCCAATGCTAGAACTATCGCTTTTATGAATGATATCAATAATGCTGTCTAATTTATTCTCCATCACTGTTTCATCACTAGGTCTTAGCACCGGTGTTGACGGTTGTGAATTTTGCCTGCTTCTATTCCCATTTTTGCCGTTCTCAGTATTAAATAAGTCAGTTTGATCGTTGAGTATCGAAATGGGTAAAACTAGGAATGATTGATCGTCGGCACTCAAGTCTCCAATTAACTCAACTTGATGAGGCTTCTCATCCTGTAGTGATAATTCTCCTCCGAAAGTATTGATTTCCAAAACTTTAATCAACCGGACACAACTCAAATCGTAGATATATATTTGACCAATTTCAAGAAAGACCAAGAGTCGCTTCCTGTTTAATCGTAAGTTTACTATGTTAGAAGGAAACGTTAACTCGCATATCTTGAGGTTTTGCTTAAGGTTGTAAATCTTGAGAAGTCGATTACCCAACTTACTTGAGGATTGAGGTATAGTTATAGTAAGCGAGGTAGAGAAGAGCATCTTGATGAATGCTGTTGGTTGATGGCTTGATACCTCATCATTGATAAATCCATCCTGATTGAATTCCATTGAAGAGCCAATGCTATTCCTCGTGGTGTCATCACTATTTGCTTCACCCTTGTTTTCTTTCCCCGGTTTTATTTGAGTTTGAGATGAATAGAATTCGCCAAAAGGTTCACAATTGTATATTTTGTAATATTGATTGGTGGATATTGAGATACAGGAACAATCCTGGTTGAGTGTCAAGTCATTTATGACCACCATGTTTTAATGATTGGAAGGCGTTGCTAAGTAAATATGTCGTGCGATATGATAATGTTAGAGTATCATTTCGCCAATATGTAAAAATATGTATGAGAGACCCTTGATGCAGGTTAGGAAACTATTGATACATTTTATTCATTTACAAACATTTATATGTGACACAGAATGAAAACGTATGTAATGGTCTAGGATTGGGTATCTACTCATCGACTTCTTCCAAAGTAACCCTACGTTTGGTTGTGGTTCCCTCAGTGGTAGAAGCAGAAGCACCACTTGCGCTTGGACCTGATGTACTGACATTGGAAGCAGCAGATGGGACAGTGGACTTGGCCTTTTTGCTCTTCTTCTTCTTCTTGGGTTCCTCCCAACCATACAATGGCTTGAAACTCTCTATAACACCACAATCTTCGAACAAGTTGGGGAATAACCAGAATGGCTTGGGGAATGCAATCAAGGAAATGATGTAAATAATCAAACGAACAATGGCGATGGCGAAAAACAATCCCAACAAGCCCAAAGCTCCCATAGATAAGTACCATACACCACGCTTCAAGAAGTTTGGCCACAAGGGGAATAAAATTATACTGAAAACACCCACAATAGCCAAGATAGCATAGAGAAGTAAGTATTGGTTAGGCTTGGAGTAGATCCACCCATAGTAAGCATCGCCTTCCAAAGTGGCCTTTTCTGATCTCTTCAATGTGGGCTTGGACCGATTTGGTTTCCAGCCACGGTGTTGTTTGATTTCTCCGAAGTGCAATTTTTGTAATGGAAGCAACATCTGGTTCTGGATCAACATGATGAACACCTTTTGGGCCTCTGGCTCATCTTTAATTGGTGGAAGACCATTCTTAGGGTTTTGTTGCTTCAACTTGTAATCGTCACTCAACAAAGCACGAATTAAACGTTTGTATCTGAAGAAATCGATGTCATCTTTGTTGTTCAACAACCCGGTTCTTTCCTTCAAAATTTTGTTGTCCTTTAAAAAATTGGCTATGTTGATGGCAATAGGTGATTTTTGCTGGGCAATAGGCACCTGGACCTCTCCTTGTTGTGACATGTTGTCGATTGGTTTGACACTCGTTGAAAAACTACCGTGTTCATAAAATAATGTGTCGGGAGGCGCACGTGACCGATGGTGCATGAGATAAATTGTTAAAACGTACAAGTGCTAAAGTGCAATAGTACAGTGCAGATTACAATAATGAATTAGAATGATATATTTGATCACCTCGTAATTACTCCGGTATCTAGGGAACATCATAAAGAAAAAACATTCCACCGATGATGAACATATGCAGAAAAACTAATGTACAAATAGGAAACCGTCCACGATAAACTACTTCAACAACAGTATCTATAACCCAGCGCTGTCTAAGAAGAAGTAGTTACCAGCGGCCTTTTGTTCCTTGTCCATTTGGGAACCCAACTTGTTAATTCTAGGTCTGAAAGAGTTTGGATCTCTTCTGAAAGTAACGTTCAAGTTCTTCAAGAATCTGTTACATCCAGTCAACAAAGATTCAGGAGTTTTGGCAATAGCATCGATAGATGGCTTACCTTCGAACACAATGACACGGTCAGCCAAGTAGGTGGCCATGATGAAATCGTGCTCGACGATGAAAGCAGTCTTCTTTGCGTGGAGGATGAATCTTCTGATGACCTTGGCACAGATAATACGTTGTTCGGAATCCAAGTAGGCAGATGGCTCATCGATCAAGTAGATGTCGGCTGGGATACCCAAGGCCAACACAATAGCAACTCTTTGCAATTCACCACCAGACAAGGTTTGAACTTCTTGGTCGATGATGTTGTCGATCTTCAATGGCTTGACAACATCGGTTTGGAATTGTGGGTGCAAGAATGAGGCTCTAATCTTTTTAAAGAACAATTGTCTAACGGTACCAGGGAACTTTGGAGCGATCTTTTGTGGCTTCATGGAAACGTTCAATCTTGGGATATCTTTACCTCCATCTGGAGCAATGGCACCGGCCAACAACTTACAGAAGGTGGTCTTACCAGTACCATTTTCACCCATCATGACCAAAATTTCAGAGTCGGTGAAGTCACCGGCTTCTACCTTCAAGTGGAAATCACCTTGGGTCTTTTCCATGGTTGGATAGGTCAACGCGTTGGTTTTGTCGAGAATCAAATCTTCAGCAGCATCTGCCAATCTAAAGTTCAAGGAATCGGTTCTGAATCTCATGTTTTCACTTGGAAGGTAACCATCCAAGAAGATGTTAATACCTTCTCTAACCGAGGATGGCAAAGTAACCACACCGTAAACGGAAGGAGCACCGTACAAGATACAAATGTAATCCGACAAGTAATCCAAAACAGACAAATCGTGCTCCACACAAATGGTATAAGTTTCAACAGTAGACAACGATCTGATGGCTTCGGCAGCTCTCAATCTTTGCTTGACATCCAAATAGGAAGATGGTTCATCGAACATGTAAACATTGGCCTTTTGAACGGCAGTCATGGCAAGAGCAAATCTTTGCAATTCACCACCAGATAAGTTTTCCACTTCTCTGTTCATAACACCCTTCAATTCCATAAGGTTGATGATGTAATCCCAGTCTTCAGTTCTTTCCAACTTGGACTTCAAGATGGCACCGACTTCCTTGACAGGAGACTTGGCCAAAGCTCTTGGAATGTTGTCGACGTATTGAGGCTTGATAATGGCCTTGATATCGTCTTCCAACACCTTAGTGAAATAGTTTTGCAACTCGGAACCTCTGAAGTACTTCAAGATTTCTTCCCAGTCTGGAGCATCATCGTATCTTCCCAAGTTTGGCTTTTGCTTACCAGCCAAAATCTTCAAGGCAGTAGACTTACCGATACCGTTGGTACCAACCAAACCTAACACTTGGCCAGGTCTTGGGGTAGGCAAACGATGCAACTTGAAGGAGTTTGCGGAGTATCTGTGGGTGGTTTCATTTTCCAAATTGGTAGGAACATTAATGATACTGATAGCATCGAATGGACACCTCTTGACACATGCGTTACAACCGATACACAAGGTTTCGGAGATGAAAGCAATTTTGGATGCTGGGGTGACTTCAATACACAATTTTCCCGATTTGACAACTGGACAACTCTTACGACATTCCTGTCTGCACTTCTTGGGCTTACACTTGTCGGTGGAGACAATAGCAATTCTTGTGTTCTTCGAACTTGTATTCATTTCGATCGGTTTCAAGGTTTAACTAGTGAGTTTGGCTGATGGCATCTTTTAATCAATTTTTTTTCAGTCGTGGTTTTGTGTAACTATCTACAGTTAGGACCTATATTTACGCGACTCTGGGCCCACTGCGTTAACTGAGGAACATGACTAAGGACCGTTTCTGATTGGCTGATGGGACAAAAAACTCCACTATTCGCGTGCATACGGGATATCACAGTGGAGGCTCAGCTGCTGAACGCGGTGGTAAATTCTGCAATTTGAACTCCACTTGAAATTGCATTTTTACGGACCACCGTTCTCTTAAACAACCCATAGTGGCAGTGGTGTTCGTTCCAATTAGACGAACTCGCAGAAATGCACGTGATGGACTGTAGAACGGCCAGAAAGCCACTGTCAACCCCGACACTGAAACGTAATTCATTTCTGGTGAATTAGCTGGTAATGGTGTGAGAAAATGAATTATTGTACCTATATAATCGATAATTAATTCTGAAAATTACGATTCCGAAGACGAGATTAAAACCTGGAACATTCTATACGATCCAATGGACTAACACGCTATTCGAGAACTGCTAGTTGGGAATTATATATTCACCTACTATTTTATGAGGATCACTTCTGGACATGGTGTTCAAACGTGTCTAACATGTAAGGAAGCTACTGTAACCTGCATAATACCCATAATTGGCTACCGAACTACTCTCACGTGCTTCGGCCTGGCCAATCAAATGTTGTGTTCACACGCCCACTACCGAAATTACTTCTCCTGAACTGTCTTTTCTCTATACCAAACAGTTATCTTCTTGACTTTCGTATACGTTTCCATATGACGTGAATTTGCAAGCACAACTTTCATCGCACAAGCTCTTCCACAAGCATGTCAATGGTTTAGGGTCAAAGTTAGGACATTTAACAATGTTGCTGACTGATAAAATAACGGTGGTTGTCCCAAGGGTTTTCACCTGAGTCAAGTTGTTTAATTCTATTCTGGCTTGTCTGTGTCAAATCGAGGTTTTGGTGCCATTTCCTGTGGTTTTAGTGTTAAGTCGTTGGCTCCAGAAATTGGGCAATGCCGAATCCCACTTGGTTCACAGGCACCTCTAAATTACCAGATCCATGTATCTAGGAAATGTTGTACATGCTGGTGTTTGCATACCAACAGATTGATTCGAAGAGTTGCAGCTCATTGTGTCTGATATGGTAGAAGGTATATACTGGACTCAGAGAATTATATCTCGAACCATATGTTTGATAAATCTATGAGGTGGTTAGTGATTGAAAGTGACCCCCTTCAAACACTCCTAAATGGTCTCTCGCTGTTCATTTGGCTTACTAGTAGGTGGAGAGGTTGTGACGCCGTGAACAGCCTCAGAAAGTTCCTTAGCTCCAACAATTCCTAGTATGGGTATAGAGGAGGAACAGAAAAGAGGTCAGCTGTATACCAACAGTCTATTAACCAGGTTTTCTCAGTTGGGGTGTCTCTCAATCAAGACGTACCCGCTGAATGGTAGATATCCTCCGGCAGAATGTTTTGAACTCCAGCTAGCATATTCTCAAACAGAAATCAAAGTTTTAACTGCAACACAGTTAATCCTGGCTTGATTTCTTGTCTCGAACAGTTCATTTTGCTTCTCATGGCCGTTAACATTCCCAAGATCACAATTGAGCTTGTCTGAAATCACCTCCCAATTGGAAAGTGGATCAATTCTCGGCTGCAAAATCACACAAGTGTCAGTTCTTTTTGGTGTAATTCCTGAACTTAAGACCGTCAGATTTCAAATTCCTCTAGCTCCACGCACCCAAAAACGTACTTCTAACTAGTACCATTTAAGTGACTGGAAAGTTTCCCACTACCAATTATCTTTGGAAATATAAACTATAGATTAATTAAGTTATAATAAACTGTTGTTCTGATTGTTAACGTTATTTTAAGCTTGTCTTTCTGTATTGTACGTGCTATTGTGGTAGTCCTGTATCTTTCACTTGGATCCTGTCGTTGGCGGACGCAAAATTGATCAACAATTTTCTCCCTGTCCTCGTTCCAAAAATTTTTCTTGTCTAACAATCTCTGTTTCATCCCCAGACTAGAGACTCTTTTGGTCCTTTGGATACCTAACAGTACAAATCATATCTAAACAGCCTTTTATCAATTTGAACTTCACTTGATTGTTCTATTAGTTGTTGTTGCTGCTTTTGTCATTGTTTGTTGTGTAACTTGGTTATTGAGTGTTGAGAATTTGAGTGTCAACAACACGAAATACCAACAAAAACAACGTGATATTTCCGTTCAGTTGGACTGAATATCGATTGTATCTGTTTACTTGACCTGAATAACTTGTTCTGTCACGTTTAGTTAACCCAACATTCTAATAATTACACTCTTGTTTCAAACTGAAAAGTGAATTCAACATGGCTAGAATAGACATACCCGAAGATATATCCGAGAATCCAGAGCTCTACGGATTGAGAAGATCTCATAGGGAAAGAAGAGCAAACGCTATTGTTGAAAGTGAAAGTGACGAGGATGAACCAAAGAGAAAAAGAAAAACGTATCAAGATGATTATGATGAAGATGATGATGGAGAAATGGAAGATGAAGATGATTTCGACGAAGAAGATGATGATTTCACAGTGAGTGGAGCAAGAACTAAAAAACCATCCAAGATAGGGAGAAGTGTGGTAAAGAAAGCACCTAAGAAGGTCAAAGCTGAACTCCCACCTGCAGAGATACGGTTTTCTTCCAGAAATAGTAAACAAGTCAATTATCAAGTAGACTATGATAATGATGACGATTTACTTGAGTCCGAAGATGAAGATGATGTTGGCGATTACTACTATTACCAACAAGCTAATGAAGTCGAAAACGAACGTGGAATTGATATTGTGATGGACCACAAACCAAATGATCAAAATCCTGAAAAGACCAATGATCCTAAGTATGACTTTCTCTTCAAAGTCAAATGGAGTGATGCTTCACATTTACACAATACATGGGAAACGTGGACCACCCTTAAAGACTTCAAAGGTTTCAGGAAGGTTGACAACTACATAAAACAATTCATATTGATGGATGAAGAAATCAGGAACGATCCATTGACAACTAAAGAAGATATTGAAGCCATGGATATTGAACGTGAAAGGCGCAGAGATGAACAAGATGAATATACTCAAGTTGAAAGAATAGTCGATAGTGAAAGAGTTGAAGTTTCTGGTGAAAGTAAATTGAGATACTATTGTAAATGGAAAAGACTCTACTACGATGAATGTTCGTGGGAAGATGCTGAAGAAATTGCCGAGATCTCTCCAGATCAAGTGGCTAAATACCAACAAAGATTAAAATCAAAAATTTTACCAAACTTATCTGCCAATTATCCATTAAACTCAAGACCTAGATTTGAGAAATTAGTAAAGCAACCAGTCTTCATCAAGAATGGAACTTTGAGAGATTTCCAATTAACTGGTTTAAATTGGATGGCATTTTTATGGTCTAGAAATGAAAATGGTATTTTGGCAGATGAAATGGGTTTAGGTAAGACTGTTCAAACTGTTGCATTTTTATCTTGGTTGATCTATGCTAGAAGACAAAATGGTCCACATTTAGTGGTTGTACCATTGTCAACCATACCGGCATGGCAAGAAACTTTCGAAAAATGGGCTCCTGAAGTCAACTGTATTTACTATCTTGGTAATACAGAGGCAAGAAAGAAAATTAGAGACTATGAGTGGTATAATATCAACGGTAAACCCAAGTTCAACATTGCTTTAACTACATATGAGTATATCTTGAAAGATAGAGCAGAATTAGGATCTATCAAGTGGCAATTCTTAGCTGTGGATGAAGCTCATAGATTGAAGAATGCTGAATCATCCTTATACGAATCATTAAAGCTGTTCAAAGTTGCAAACAGGCTTTTAATTACTGGTACTCCATTGCAAAACAACATTAAGGAGTTAGCAGCCTTGTGTAATTTCTTAATGCCAGGAAAGTTTAATATTGACCAAGAGATCGATTTTGAAACACCGGATGCAGAACAAGAAGAATTCATCAAGGACTTGCAGAAAAATATCCAACCTTTCATCTTGAGAAGATTAAAGAAAGATGTTGAGAAGTCTCTTCCATCCAAGACAGAACGTATTTTAAGAGTTGAATTATCAGACATCCAAACTGACTACTATAAAAATGTCATTACTAAAAATTACTCTGCATTAAATGCTGGAAACAAAGGTTCCCAAATTTCTCTTTTAAATGTTATGAGTGAATTGAAAAAGGCATCAAATCATCCATATTTATTCGATGGTGCTGAGGATCGAGTATTGAATAAAGCAGGATCCACTTCTCGTGAGAACATCCTTAAAGGTATGGTCATGTCCTCTGGTAAAATGGTTTTACTTGAACAGCTTTTGACTCGTCTTAAAAAGGAAGGTCATAGAGTTTTGATCTTTTCACAAATGGTTAGAATGTTGGATATCCTCGGAGATTATCTCTCTATCAAAGGTTACAAATTTCAGAGATTAGATGGTGGTATTCCATCTTCTCAAAGAAAGATTTCTATTGACCATTTCAATGCCCCTGATTCAAAGGACTTTGTATTCCTTTTATCAACAAGAGCAGGTGGTTTAGGTATTAACTTGATGACCGCTGACACTGTTATTATCTTCGATTCTGATTGGAATCCACAAGCTGATTTGCAAGCAATGGCCAGAGCTCATAGAATTGGTCAGAAGAATCATGTTTCAGTTTACAGATTCGTAAGTAAAGATACTGTTGAGGAACAGATTTTGGAAAGAGCAAGAAAGAAGATGATTTTAGAGTATGCTATTATTTCCTTGGGTATCACTGATCCAAACTCTAAGAAGTCCAAGAATGAACCATCATCTGGGGAGTTATCCCAAATTTTGAAATTCGGTGCTGGTAATATGTTCAAAGCCAATGATAACCAAAAGAAGTTAGAAGATTTGAATTTGGATGAAGTTTTGAATCATGCTGAAGATCATGTCACCACGCCTGATTTAGGTGAGTCAAACCTTGGTTCGGAAGAATTCTTAAAACAATTCGAGGTTACCGATTACAAGGCAGATGTTGAATGGGATGATATCATTCCAGAAGAAGAGCTCTCTAAATTGAAAGATGAAGAGAAGAAGAAGGCTGATGAAGATTACTTAAAAGAACAAATTGCCATGTATTCTAGAAGGAAAGCTGCTGTTCGTAAATTTGAGGATGGTTCAGTTGCTCCAAGTGAAGATGATGAAGATGAAGATGAAGATGGATCGCGCAGGAAGAGAAGAAGAACAGCTGGTGACCATCAATTATCAGAAAAGGAAATTAGAGGTATTTACAGATCAATTTTGAAGCTTGGTGATCTTACAGGTAAATGGGAGTTATTGGTAGAAGAAGGAAGTATCTCTAACAAGAACCCAGTTTTAATTAAGCATGCATACAACCAAATCATCAATATGTCGAAGCAATTGGTTAAAGAAGAGGAGGCAAGAAGAAGTAAGGTTTTGGCGGAATTAGAGAGAAAAGCCATGGAGCTGAAAGATAAGAATGTGGTTGATGCCGACGGCAATAACCCAACAGCGCTTTGGATTGCTAAAAAGAAGGAGAAAAAAGCTGTGTTGTTTGAATATCAGGGAGTCAAAAACATTAATGCGGAATTGGTTTTGTCCAGACCTGTTGACATGAAGCTATTGGAAGAATTGGTGTCAAAAGATAACCCTACTAAGTTTGAATTACCAAAACAACCCAAACAAGTCACCGCTTGGTCATGCGAGTGGTCTCCTAAAGATGATGCGATGTTGTTGGTTGGTGTTTACAAATTTGGATATGGTTCTTGGGTGCAAATTCGTGATGATCCGGTTCTCGGATTGCAAAACAAATTATTCCTAGAAAATAGTACAGGAAAGGAAACAAAAGAAGAGAAGGCATCCAAAAAAGTTCCAGGGGCTGTCCATTTGGGTAGAAGGGTTGATTATCTTTTCACGCTTTTGAATGGGCAAGATGATGGGCCAGGTAATAGTGCAGGATCGATGCCAATCAAGAAGAAAAGAAAGCCAAAGACTGATTCACCTGCACCCGTCAACGGAAATGGTACTAGTTCTGCTGGTAGCAAACGTTCAGGTAAAACCAATACACCAGATCCATCAAGAAAGGCTAAAAAGTCTGCAACTATTGTCAAGCAAGAGACTGAGACTGATGACTTGGAATACGAAAGTATGGATGAAGCTTTATGCAAGTCTAGTTTGAAACCTGTATCGAAATCGTTGATGAAGTTACACCGTGGAAATAAAGGTATGGATAAGCATGAATGGGCCAATACTTTAAGAAAGGAATTGCTCCTTATTGGTGATTTTATTGGTGAGCAAGCATCGGGAGGCAAGCCTGGTCAAAAGGATAAAATTTCAAGACATTTGTGGTCGTATGCAAGTTTATACTGGCCAGCAAAGGTTCCAAGTCGTAAGATCAACGACATGTACAATAGAATCAAAATCCAAGCCAAAGCTCCCAAGAAACCCCTGAAAGCCTAATGGGGGCTGGTTGTTGTTTCCCGAATATCAGAGTATCGATTGTAATAATAAATGTGTCTAGTATCAAAGTAATCTACAATAGTGAAGTTTAGTTTGTATAGTACGAAGTAAGAGGTGATAATTGCTTTTGAAACCACAGAGTATGGTTATCGAACAACGACTAATTGTCTTAATTTCGTATGGTGGCATTTCTACACGGTGTGGTGGTGAAATTTATTTAATAGCAAGTATTGAGCTTTGAGTCAAAGGGAAATTTATAGAATATTGAGTCGTCAAAGTACATACGAACAAACCTTTAGTAAGAAGGTTGAAGTAGGGTCTGTTTTGTTACTTTTTGCTTTGTTACTTTTTGTTTTGTTACTGTTTTTCTTTTAAAAACAAATCTCAAGTGTAGTATGTAGACTTTTGATCAGATGGGTGCAATTGTCGAAGTTAACCAACTTGGAGCCAATTTGGGGTCAATGTCATCTTCGCGACACGAGCATCCAACCTGTAGCAATGAGTTCCTGTTCACATAATTTACCATAAATTAAGGGCTATGAACTGTTCGCGTTATTCGTATGAGTTCCAATTTGATACTGGTAAAATATTTCTTTGCCAGATCAATCACTGGTTCGGCTGTATTTGCCCACTATCGTGTGCACAACTCCGTGAATACCGATAACCAGCTAATGAACTATTAAATTACACCTTTGAAGTAATTTATTTCATTAACGTTATTCAAGTTATTGGCTAACTTGATTGAACTATTGAACTTGAAAAACAAGTGAATCTTAACCCTGATTCCTCCGGTTTCCCCCGAGTCAATGTAATTGTTCCCCCTGGTTGAACAAGCTGGTGGCTCTATTATGACCCTATGCACTTCTGGTAGTGGTAAAAACTACAACCATAATTACAAGAATCCCACCAAAGGTACCATGGTGGCCCCAAATGTACCATGGTGGCCCCAAATGTGGCGTGGAAGCCAAGTTCCAAAAGAGCGTAAAATCATGCTTAGTATCTATTTATGACCGAGGGAATGGTTTGGGAATGGAACATAGTTGGGAGTATTGCTATCGGAACACGACTTCCATGGTATATCAGCAAAAGATTACTAAACACCATCCACTTCTTAATAACTCCGGAGATTAAATCCCTACGCCACGGTAAATTCGCTTAACTTCTTCTCAAAACAGTAATATAGCGATTCGGCTCAACCCGTTTAAGTTTAAGGAGATTAGAGTTCTAGGTTGAGGTGCATTGCTTTCGATTTCCTTATCTCTGGTGTGGAATTCGCGTCGCTTTGCATTAATGATTGTTCGATATTCCCTCTATGGTGGGTTTTTCTGGCCCTTAGCTAACCTGACCACACACACCTTGTCAATTAAAACCTACAGTAATTCCTGTGCTGTTTCCACCACCGTGCTGTGGTCCATATCACCTGGTATCGCCTGCTGGCCCAAGCGATTTCATGCTATTGGGTTTGCACCACCGTCATCCTCGTAACGATGTAGCATTGGCTCCTGTTGAAACATGCTGATGGGGATCTTATCCAGTGGAAATTTGTCGCGATTTGTTCAAAATCTCCATTGGTGGTAATTTGCAGTTGCACTTCTCCAAAATACTCCGCAAAATCCCATACACCATACATTTAAAAGGGCTTAAGCAACCTTCAAAACCTTGTAAGAAACTGCAAACGATGCGCGAATCCTGGAAATACCTTGGAGAAACTGCAAAATGCAACCTGCAAACCCACCACCAGAAATTTAGAACCTCGACAAAACCCCAGTCATTTTTTACATCCAGACCTCCTAATTTGCTCGCCCACCCCCCAACTCTCAGCAGCCCGCACTAAAACCAAGACTGCTTCACGTGGTGGAACCTTTTGGGGGTTGCCGGGTAACTCATCTCATCCTCCCGCAAATTTTCATTTTTCTGCCGCACGCGAAAAAATCAACGAAGTTTTACCCGCTGATTAACTCGTCCTGAAAACTTTCGTCTTCAAGCCTGCTTCTTAATTGTAATAAACAAATTGTACTAGTATAGTACGTAGTTATTACAAGGTATATATAAAAAATCCAAAAAAAAAATACACCCATCCCCCCAGTCCAATCAGTTCATCAAAACTTCCAAGATGTCTGCCGCTGAAACCAACCAAGTCCAAGAATCCTTGGAAAAGTTGAACCTTGAATCTGCTCCAGTTGAAGAAGCCGCTGCTCCAGCTGCTCCAGCCAGTGAGTCTGAAGAAGCCTCTGACGCTGCTGCTGTCAATGACACCTCTGCTTCTCTTTACGTTGGTGAGTTGAACCCATCGGTCAACGAAGCTACCTTGTTCGAAATCTTCTCTCCTATCGGACAAGTTGCTTCCATCCGTGTTTGTCGTGATGCCGTGTCCAAGAAGTCCTTGGGTTACGCTTACGTCAACTTCCACAAGCTCGATGATGGTGAAAAGGCCATCGAAGAGTTGAACTACTCCTTGGTTGAAGGTCGTCCATGCCGTATCATGTGGTCCCAAAGAGACCCATCTCTTAGAAGAAACGGTGACGGTAACATCTTCATCAAGAACTTGCACCCAGCCATCGACAACAAGGCTTTGCACGACACCTTCTCCACCTTCGGTAAGATCTTGTCCTGTAAGGTTGCCACCGATGACATGGGTCTCTCCAAGTGTTTCGGTTTCGTCCACTACGAAACCGGTGAAGCTGCTGAAGCCGCCATTGAAAACGTCAACGGTATGTTGTTGAACGACCGTGAGGTTTTTGTTGGTAAGCACATCTCCAAGCAAGACCGTGAATCCAAGTTCGAAGAAATGAAGGCTAACTTCACCAACATTTACATCAAGAACATCCCATTGGACTACTCTGAGGATACTTTCACCAAGTTGTTCGAAGAATACGGTGCCATCACCTCCAGCTACTTGGAAAAGGACGCCGAAGGTAACTCCAAGGGTTTCGGTTTCGTTAACTTTGAATCCCACGAAGCTGCCACCAAGGCCGTCGAAGAATTAAACGACAAGGAAATCAACGGTCAAAAGATCTACGTTGGTAGAGCTCAAAAGAAGAGAGAAAGAATGGAAGAATTGAAGAAGAGATACGAGACTGCTCGTTTGGAAAAGATTTCTAAGTACCAAGGTGTCAACTTGTTCATCAAGAACTTGGACGACACTATTGACTCTGAGAAGTTGGAAGAAGAGTTCAAGCCATTCGGTACCATCACTTCTGCTAGAGTCATGGTTGACGAAACCGGTAAGTCCAAGGGTTTCGGTTTCGTTTGTTTCTCTGCTCCAGAAGAAGCCACCAAGGCTATCACCGAAATGAACCAACGTATGGTTTTCGGTAAGCCATTGTACGTTGCTTTGGCTCAACGTAAGGATGTTAGACGTTCTCAATTGGAGCAACAAATCCAAGCTCGTAACCAAATGAGAATGCAAAATGCTGCTGCTACCGGTGGTATGCCAGGTCAATTCATGCCACCAATGTTCTACGGTCAACAAGGTTTCTTCCCACCAAACGGTAGAGGAAATGCTCCATTCCCTGGTCCAAACCCTCAAATGATGATGAGAAGAGGTCAACCATTCGCTGGTCCAGAACAATGGCCAAGACCAGGTCCTAACGGTCAACCACTCCCAGTTTACGGTATGCCACCTGCTGGTTACCCAGAGTTCCAAGGCCAAAACATGCGTCAACCAAGAGGTAACTACTACCCAAACAACCGTGGACCAAACACTAAGGGACGTGGTAAGGATTTGGCTGCTATTATTGCTAACGCACCAGAAGAGCACCAAAAGAAGATCTTGGGTGAAGAATTGTACCCTAAGATTGTTGCTACTGGTAAGGCTCCAGAGCCTGAAGCTGCCGGTAAGATCACCGGTATGATGTTGGGTTTGGACAACCGTGAAATTTTGGCTTTGTTGGACGACGAAGAGTTGTTCAACACCCAATTCGAAGCTGCTTTGGCTGCTTTCGAAGAGTACAAGAAGTCTGAAGCTGCTGGTGAACCTCAAGCTTAAATTCTTTCGCTGATGGTGAACCTGAAGTCTAACTGTTTGTGATTGTATTCTATTTAACATATTAATGTAATGGTTTTTTGGGTTAATGGATTTATTAGATACAAAAAATGAAAAAAAAAATGAAAAGGCTGAATATCTAATTTCATTCTGTAGTATTAGTATCGCTTGAGGGTTGAATTGTAGATGTATTACGTGAACAGTTCGAAGATTCATCTTGAGTAGCTTCCCAAGAATTTTATGACAGGTCTATTGTCCCGGTAATATAACCGATTAGCCTAATTTCATAGTATAGTTACCAGGGAAACGTAGTTCCACTACAATAAATTGTAAACTATTGTTACCCACACAGCAATCCTGATCGCAAATTTGGTTGCTACAAATAATACACATCGTAGTTACATTGATTTACCATCAGAACAGTACTCATCTGCCAAACAGCTTTCTTCCTGTGAATCGGCCCAAACTTATCCGAAGAATGCCTGTGACTACTAAATTGTACCACTTTCGGAATTTGTTCTTTACAGATTGATGCTTCCGAACAAAGTCTAAGACACTTTCCACGCATCCTTACGTAAGTGCTGACATAATTGAGCACTACTCGGACCTATGGTTGCCATAGGTGGTGGAGGCAACTTAGCAAGTACCATTGGATTCATTGCGTTCTTCTTCCACTGGTATTTAACCCTGCAGTTGTATGCATATTGCGTTGATCACGACATTTACCAATGACAAACCTTGAATTTTACGCTTACCCGTCAGAAAGTCCGATGGTCAAACCTGACCTGAGCATGTCCGGCCGGATACTCAATGTGATGACCCAGTTGCCCACCCTGATCTATAAAGGCCAACAGGGTGAATGGGATGTGGAGCCTGTACGGGGAAGTCAGGCGCTTTATCTGTCCCACTTCTTCCTTGATCAGCACAGCGATTGGGAGACCCATTTGATTGGATGGACCGGAGAATTGATTAACAAACTGGGAGTTGGACTGTCTTCTTCCGATAACATTCAAGAAGACCCACTTTACTTGGATGATGAAGACAAACTCAAATTGGAAACCAGCATGCGTAAGGCCTGCCGTAGTGATAACATTCACCCGGTGTGGTTATTGCGTAGAGACCAAGAAAGATGGAGAAGATATGCTGAAAACTACTTATGGCCAGTCTTCCACTACATTCAGAACCAACCCTCTAATGGAAAAGCTGAAGCAGATGCTTGGCATGATTACGTTAAATTCAACGAGGCCTATCTCAAGAAGATCAAATCCATTTATCGTCCTGGAGATATCATATGGATACATGATTATTATCTTTTATTGTTACCTCAATTGCTTCGTATGGAGTTTCCTGACGCGTACATTGGCTTCTATTTACATGCTCCGTTCCCCTCCTCTGAATATTTTAGATGCCTCCCAAAGAGAGCTCAATTGTTAGATGGTATGTTAGGATCTGACTCCATATCTTTCCAATCGCAATCCTTCAAGAGACATTTCTTATCCTGCTGTGCAAGAGTGCTTGGTTATGATGTCAATGACAAAGAAGTTCTTGCATATGGATCTTCTATCCTCGTGAATACTTTGCCCATAGGTATTGATACCAAAAAGACAGAACACGAAGCGTTCAATGACGTGATCGATGAAAAAGTAAAGGTTCTTCGTGAAATATACCATGATAAGAAGATTATTGTTGGTAGAGATAGACTAGACACCGTTCGTGGTGTGGTGCAAAAGCTCCAGGCATTCGAAATGTTCTTACAAATGTATCCAGAGTGGAGAGATAAAGTTGTTTTGATCCAAGTTTCCAGTCCCGGATTCACTCAATCGGAGAAGGTTGAGAACAAAGTTTCTGAGTTAGTCAACCACATAAATAGCGAATATGGTAACTTGAACTCTACCCCGGTATTACATTATCAAATGCGTATTGCCAAAGAAGAGTATTTCGCCTTGTTAAGAGTCGCTGATTTGGCCTTGATTACTTCAATCAGAGATGGAATGAATACAACCTCACTTGAGTTCGTCATATCCCAAAAGGAAAATCATTCTCCATTGATGCTTTCTGAATTCACCGGAACTGCTTCAGTATTACACGAAGCAATTCTTGTGAATCCCTGGGATTCTGTTGGTATTGCCAAAACTATCAATGATACGCTTTTGATGTCAGATGCTGCTAAGAAGAATCTCGAAGACAAATTATACAAACAAGTCACTTCTAATACAATCCAATCTTGGACGTCGAACTTCTTATCTCAGCTCATCCAGCATGTCTCTAAAAGTCATCAAACTCATCATACTCCTGCCTTGAATCGTCCGTTGTTGTTGAATAATTATAAGCATTCAAATAGAAGACTCTTTTTATTTGATTATGATGGTACTTTAACCCCTATTATTCGTGACCCAGCTGCTGCAATTCCATCATCAAGATTAAATGATATTCTTGATACTTTAAGTGCTGACCCGAAAAATCAAATATGGGTCATCTCTGGTCGTGACCAGGCATTCCTCGATAAATGGCTTGGTTCCAAAAATATCGGATTGTCAGCAGAACATGGTTGTTTCATGCGTGATGTGGGCTCTAAACAATGGGTAAACTTGGCTGAATCATTTGACATGTCTTGGCAAGACAAAGTAGAAAGTGTGTTCAAAGATTATACCGAAAAGACCCCAGGTTCTAATATTGAGAAGAAAAAGGTTGCATTGACGTGGCATTACCGTCGTTCTGACCCAGAGTTGGGACTGTATCAAGCAGAGAAGTGTTTAGAGCAATTAAAGGCCACTATCGCCAAAGATTTCGACGTGGAAATCATGGCAGGAAAGGCGAACATTGAAGTTAGGCCCAAATTTGTCAATAAGGGAGAAATCGTCAAGAGATTGGTGTTGAATCCTCATGGTGAAAAGCAAGATACCCTGCCAGTGCATAAGCATCGTAGTGATGTTCCACTCGATCAACTTCCTGATTTCATGTTGTGTCTCGGTGACGATTTGACTGACGAAGACATGTTCCGTTCCTTGCTCGAAATTGAGGCTGAATGGCATTTGAATGAATTGCCAAAGAACAAATACGGTTCCTATGGAGTTTACCCTGTCGCTGTTGGCTCAGCTTCCAAACAAACGATTGCAACATCGCATCTTAATGAACCTGCCCAAGTTCTTGAGACTTTGGGATTGTTGGCCGGGCAAGTTTCACTCTTTGAGAGTGCCGGATCAGTAGATTTGGATGATCGGGGCCATTTGACCAACAGTGAGTCTTCTGAACGCTCCAAATCGGCTATCAAGGCTTTATCACTTAAGCGTGAACAATCACGTAATTAATGAGTATGTCATCTACTCGGGTCTCAAAATGAGACTAGCGGATGTGCATAATGATGTTGCACCTCCGAGTAAACGTTCTACAGTTATGAAAATGGAAAGATTAATTAACTTGTTTTCTAGTTACGCTTGTAGACATCAGGATAAGCTCTTTCAAAATGCTCCTCTGCGCAACTTTTGCACTAGGTGAAATCCCAACAATTATTGCGACGATCTTGCTGTGCGATGATGTAAAATTAGGAGGTTTATTTCAGCGATGCTGCACCGAACAAAGATTAGATAACAGATAATACTCCTAAATCCAACAGTCTGCGGGTGATGAGTGTCTAAATAGGCAATGTTCAAATATTATCCAATGACCAGGAGGAATGCCGAACTCTGCCTCCTATTCTGCCGATTTAGTCAGTTTTTGCCGATTGTTGGCTGAATTCTCGGAGCTTGATTTTTACCGGTTCCGTCCGCACCAAACTAAAGCCGAGGTATGAAAAGAATTTGAAATCAGAAATTTATTCAAATCATCTACCATGGGTTTCTTCAACTGGGGCTTTAGGTCCAACGTAACCATTCATGAAGGCAAGAGTGTCGAGCTTGCTGTTAAAGACAAAGAACAAGGAACTCTTCTGTTGACAGATTATGTCAAAACCTTGGGTATTACTTCAAAATTATGGTTGAACCCATTACTTTTTAACGGTGTTCTTCAAACCTTGTACTACACCTCAGCCGCCTCTGAAGTCGAGGTTCACTACGGCCGTGAACTCTTCACCTATGCCGATGAAGGTGTTTGTTCATTGGACTGGGTGATTCCTGCTGAGCCCAAAGATGAGTTCAAGGCCAAATACGATGCCAACTTACCTTCTGACAGTCCAAGATTACATCCTAGAACTCGTTTCTTGAGCAGCGATGAGTTGAGCCAAAGAAGCGAAGAGTTGGCAGCTAAGAACACCCCAGTGGTGTTGATCCTCCACGGTCTTGCTGGTGGAAGTCATGAACCACTTATTCGTTACCTTGCCAGCACTTTAAACCCAGAGTGGGACACCGTTGTCATGAACAATAGAGGATGTTGCCGTACCAAGATCACCACCGGAACTTTGTACACTGCTATGGCCACTGGAGACATTGCTGAGGTTGTTGATGAAATCCAACGTCGTTTCCCTGACCGTCCTATCTATACCGTTGGTTTCTCTTTCGGTGCGATCATGTTGGCCAATTACTTGGGTGAAGGTTCCAATAAGGTCAAGGCTGCCTGTTTGGTGGGATGTGGTTGGGATTTGGTTGATAGTGCATACCATCTTTCCAACTCGTGGTCCGGAAGTTACATGTTTGGGCCAGGTTTGACCAAGTTCTTGATCAAGACGATAGAGAACAACTTTGGTGAGCTCAATTCGCATAATCCAGAAGTTTTTAGTAAAGATCTGATTTCCACTGGTAAGACATTCACCAAAACCTGGCAATTTGACCAAGCATTCACTTGTAAGTTGGCTGGTTACGAGTCCTCATTCGAATATTACCGTGAAGCATCCCCTGCCAGACGTCTTCCTAAAATCACCATCCCCACCTTGGCACTTAACTCCATTGACGACCCTTGTGTGAGTACTAGACTTCCTGTGTTGGAAGCCAAGGCCAACCCATACGTTTCTTTGGTGGAGACCGACTTGGGTGGACATTTGGCCTGGGTCCAATCCGGAGGTCGTTTCTGGGGTGCTGAGATGGTTCAGAAATACTTCGAAGGTTTTGAAGCAACCTTCGCCTAATAGAATTACATTAGACTAGATGATGATTAATTAATATTGAATAGAGCATTATTTGACTATGGTTCCAATCCAAAGCTATCGATCAAATAATTTTAAATACTACCATTAAAACATAAATTTTTGTAAACTTGCTTTAGATTGGGATAATTTTGTGCAATTGAGCTAATCTGCCAACTCGCAGTTAACTCAAACCAAATATTTGTCCTCGGATTAATTGTGAGTCCTTTTAACACCAAAATTGGAGAGATCAACCCATTTTTCAAACGAGCACGAGTCATTAGCAATATTAAATTTCCTCGTTGCAATTTCAACGAGTGCGAAAGATTTCCTAGGTGTTGGTTACGATTGCTGCGATGAGTTGGAAACAGTCAATTCCGGTCTTGTAGAGTCCATAATGCCTGCAACTTGTAGAAGTTCATGGATCTACCATCGAACATGTTTTATGCATAAGTTTTTCCGGGTGATGCCAACTTCTAGTTCCCCTACTTATGGGTGCAAATCGGACTTTTCGGTGCCGACTACCTACACAGTTTTTCAATGCGACACTTTTTGACGTGTTGGTTGCACTGGTACGGGTGAAAACTTGCAATTTTATTTCCATCCTCCAGCCCCCATCCAGTGTCCCTTTGCCTTAATGACATAAACAAGACACAACAAACTTGTTTTTATTATACTGTTGCTCGGCTTGTTGAACCAAGTTCAATTTTAGGGAGTATTTATTGACTCTTCCTTGACAATCTCTTCTTCGCCACATGAGAAGAACACACCAATTGATGTAGTCACCAGGTGCGGCTCGGTGCATGCACGCCGGTGTCAATAGATAACAGAGTGATGAAGTGACAACTTCTAGTCACCTCTAAACCACTCATTTCTTATTGAAAACATTCACTAGTCGTCACTCGAAGAGTCGGTGCAAACATTCTCAACCATCCATCATTTCATGATTGAAAGCTTTTTCAAAAGCTACCCTGCACATCTTCAGCCTCTCCATCGTACCTGCAGTAGAAGGGTATTGCCACAGATTTAGTGCCAGGTGAAACTTCCAACATCTAAACCACAATACCCTGTTGTGATTGAGTCTGATCTCCTGTTGAAGCCACGACTGCTCATATTATTGTAATTTGAACTCGCCATCAATGTTCAAATCACACAACATCAACCTTGCCCTCTTTGATATCAAGCTCCGGTCACCTCACAAAGACGTGTTGCTACTTCGGGGTAATGAATTCGAATTGGACTCTGTTGTTATGGAGGGCAGTGTAAAGATCGCTATCCCAGAAGATATGCATGTGAAAAGAGTTCGTCTTTCATTGATAGGTGAGTATAACGTGGAATACTTCTCCCGTCTGACTGCAGGTGCTATAGCAGATCAGATCTATGATCGACTTTGCGTTCTCAAAGTGGACTGGAGCAATTTATTGACCTCTCCGGAAGGCTCATTCGTCTTTGGAGGCTATGGTGAAATGTTTATGAATTATCACAAGGTTGAACAAATTAAGAAAACCAAATCAAGAAATAACTCCGATTTACATCTCGATGATCACAAAATCAAATCACCTCCAGAATCTCCAAATGAAAGACCTACATTCCTTCGATCAACCTCTCATCCACATATCGGACTGAAGAATCAGCAACAATCTAAAATCTTGATTCCGCAAGATGGAATTGATGGCACGCCCTTTGCCAACTCGAATGCTTCGGCAAACCATTCTTTTCTCCTCCCTAAAGGCAATTACAATCTTCCATTCAGGGTATTTCTTCCGACAAATGTGGCAGAAACAATTGAAGGCTTACCTTCTGCTTTCCTTCATTATAAACTACATTGTGTTATTGAAAGAGGGAGGTTTGAAAAGCCGATGCATTGCTCAAAACTCATAAGAATTGTAAGAACACTACATCCTTCGAATTTGAATTTGTCTGACAGTATAGATGTCAGCAACACTTGGCCAGGTAAAGTTCAATATTGTGTGGGTATTCCTAGAAAAGGTATTGCAATAGGATCAACTGTTCCAATCAAATTGACCATTGTTCCATTAGCTAAAGGTTTAGAATTAAAGGCTATCAATGGCTCCATCATCCAGCATTTCCATTTGCTTCATTCAGAGGGAAAATCTCCAGAGTGGGAAATTATCTCAGGCAAGCAATCGTTACCAATACCTGATTCTACTACAATGGGAGATGATGAGTGGGTCATAAAAACACATTTTAAAGTACCTGAAAGTTTAAAACAAATATCGCAAACTTGTGATTTAAAGTACAACATGGTACAAGTTAAACATCGATTGAAGCTTTCGATTCAATTGAAAAATCAAACTGGTCACATTAGTGAACTTCGGGCGAACTTACCTGTTTACATATACATCAGTGCAAATGCAGGTCATGTTAAAGGAAAGCATTACACTTTGGAGCCCAAACTGGGCTATATTATACAAGATAGAAGCACTGAGGATATTTTGTTCAGAAAGGATCAAGTAATGAAAATTAGCCTGAATGCATCGAGCGAAAGCTTGATGGATGAAAATAATTCGCTTGATAGAGAAGAAGAAGCACCGCCACTTTATCAACAGCATGTTCATGATAAAGTTTATGATATAAACTCACCTCAAAGTCCGATGGAACAACTTCGAATTCAAAGCGCAAAAGCTTCACCTATTCATTCGGCTGTGGGATCTTTGGCAAATTTAGATAGTTACTTTGATATCCCTCGCCCCGATACCACGCATCACGAATTAAGCTCTTCGGTGCCATTGAAGAGTCCAGGCCTAGATGATCTTTGTAAGGTTCCCTCATACAATGACGCAGTTGATCAAGATGACGAAGGAGTTGATCTAGATGTACCTGCACCTCACTATGAAGATGGAACTATAGCCTCTGAAATATTTCAATCACTCTCATCAATTGATCTTGCTAACAAAAGGCCATTATCTAAAAGAACATTTTCTGCTGGACAACTTTCTCGATCAACGACATCATCTACCCGTACTTCTGAGGTGAATTTGACGGCTTTGTTATCGAGTTCTTCGGGCAGTAATGATAACCATTTTTCCAAACATCTTTCCATGCCACATTGGAAATCGAAAGGAAAGAAAAAGTAATTATTGATAGATTTTTATATAGAATAGCTCATTTTAATTTGCATGTGATCAAAAGTAAGTAAATGGACTGTAATGCAGAAAGTATTTACATTCACATCAAAGGCTTCTTTGCAAAACATTTATATAATTTGAAATTCGGCTTGATTGATGTTTGACAACTTTGCTCAACCCCAGTGAATTATCTGATCTAATGTATTACGCATTCGAGACATTTACATTGAGTTTGACTAGTTGTCTTTTTGCAGGATGCTGTCCAATTCAGAATTTATACGAATAAGTCAGAATCAATTCTATATGTTGATGATTGAGTTCTCCAGGTCAAATTTTCTAGTACACTTCGTTCCAAATCTCCATTTCAAGTAGATATTTTCTTCATTTAAATTGAAGTAGGATCGGAGAATATACAAGTTCATTCAAACTTGATATTTATCAACTTGTTGACACACCTAACTAGGACCGTCACGATGTCGAGGTGTAGAGTAAGTATTAATCTAGATGAGTCTTGAATAGCTTCATTCATGAACCATATTTAGGTCCATGCAGAATTATTATTTAGTATAGATTTGTACTTTCCACCTTTTTTAACAGTTAAAGAATTATGGATTAATCAGTACTTACTTGATTACGTTAACCAAAGACTTGGGATGTCTTTTCATTTTGGTTACATAAACGTGAAATCCCTGACGAGATAAAAATAGTTTATAAATATGATGAATGACAAGAACCTCCAGGAGATAAAGCAATATGGACACCAACTGACTCAAATTGGCGGACTTAAATCTGTGGTACATACCCTGATGTGAAAAGGATTTTTAGGTGCATTTAGTCAAGTCGAGAACAAATTATTCAATACTATACAAAGCACAATTGTGTTTCATATATTTATGACAGAATGGGAACAGAGCTTTTGAAGCATTCTTTTCAAAATAGATAATGCACTATGCACTTCTGGGATCATGCAATTTGAAGGACTTGTTCTATTTCTCAGTAGAAGAGTGCCTATCGGTGTCTTCCTTCATATTCTCTTATGAGGAATTACTCGTACTGCCTCATAACCTCAGCTTGATGAATTGAAATTAATTTTTTCACAATTGTTACTTGCCCCACAATTGAAAAGTTCAAGAAAAAAAAGTGTAGGGATTAATTCTCAGAAGTATGGAACCCATTATCGGACTAGACCTCAGATGATTTACTTCATCTTGACATCTGAAATTTATTGCCAAACGATGGACTTGACTATAGAATCTTTATTGATTTTTATTACTATGTGGTTATTGCAATAATATAATAACGCAATTTTGATAAGATAGATTATTACACCAGCAAGAGTATTAATAACCTTTACGATGAAAAAAGAAACTGGAAATTTTTGTTTTGCAGTATAAAAGACCATTTTTCACATACTTCAACAATACTTGTAAAATGATATCCCAATATTTTACTTTCTTTATTTTACTTTCCTTTGTTGCTTCCCACCCTTCTATTCTCGAAGGAAGAAACGGTGATGAAAATTTTGATCTTAATTCTAAAAACTTCAGTACTTTATCTAAACGAGCTCCATTCAAATATAATGACTTTTCACAAGTTCACTTAAACTACGCATTTGAACATTTTGCAGTAACATTTTACATTGGAATACAGAGATTTTATGCTATTGTTGATATTGATACTCCAGACATGTTGATTCCTGCAGAAGGTATCAGATCTGAAGATGGTAACCCGTTCCAGGGTTTGTCTATGTCTGATTTGTATAACGGATACCCCATTTCGAAGCTGGCAACTACTTTTGAAACAAATATCCCAAACATTGGAAAATTCAAGGGTAACTACGTTAGAGACACTTTTGGTTTCGTTAAAGATTCGTATATCCCTGTGGATTTTGGACTAGCAGATTTTGCCACTAATCCGGTTGCTATACTTGGACTTGGAAGACCGTCCAAATCTGATGAGGGTTCAAAAACAAATCTTTTGCAACAAATGAAACAAAGAGGAGTTATTAGGGACAATATTTATGCATTCTTTATTAATGGATGTATGTGTACAGGAATTCTCAGTCTTGGAGGATTGGATGAATCAATAATTGATGGAGAGTTAGCTGTGTTTGAACAAACTGGTGACTATTTGCTGGTAATTTTAGATGCCTTTTCTATCTTTGATCAAAATGAAGCCAATTTGTCGCTGGTACACAATTCTTATTCATTAAGGTTAAGCACCGTAACACCCATCACTTCTCTACCACGTGAAGTGTTGGAATCACTTTATAGAAGTATACCAGGTGAACGCAGGGGTAATGATTGGGAACTTACAAGGGAACAAGCTGAAGGATACTTCATCAATTTTAAATTTAAAAACGTCGATATTAAGATTCCACTCGCTGAATTTGTTCGGCCAGCAACAGAGAATGGACAGAACCTCGGTTACAGCAGGTTGGACTTACATGAAGGTAACACTTTGGGATTAAATTTGATGCGCCATGTGCTTTTTGTGGTGAACAATGACAAAAACACAGTAAGCATTGGTCGAACTAGAAGCCCCGAAGATATAAACTTAGAACGTGACTGCGTTAGGCGGGATGATGTACAACATGGAATGTGGCCCGACTATCCGTATACGAGATACAGCGTGGGTAATTGTATAAGTCCAAGGAGCGTAAGGAACATGTAGCTTTAAAAGGTTTGCAATATATTGAAGTCTAGAGATTATTGAAATTAATAAATGAATTGTTTTGGATTATTGGAAAAAGGACAAATACAAGTCCCCAGATTTTGATATTCGCTGGTATCAGAAATTTCCTTGATACGCAGCATAATTTGTAATGGTTTGATTGCAACCATTTTCGAAGTCGCAAAATGAGGTTGCATCACCTCACAAGTTGAACCAACTATATATCATGGTACTCTGTAACCAAACGCCTTGAGATATAGAGCCCTAATAAATTCTAAATGTGATCCCCTTGCTATCTCTTCACTTGGACCTTTGTCGAAATATTTGTTAAAATAAATATCACTCGAATTTTCAAGGGTTGCAAGCTAAAGGTGCGACTGCTAAAAGTAAACCCACCAAGCTCGACTCACTAGTGTTACTCGATTAATCTCTATGGAGAAATGTTCTATGATCTTAGCATAAATGACATCATGTAGGGAAATAGATCTATGTATTTACATATCCCGTGATGGTCTCCTTCTTACATGGTGCGCCAAGATGCTAGCATGCAAAATGTTTAGCACAAAAACTACCATCACATGTTGATATTATCGAGAAGAAATTCTTTTCTTATTTTCCATCTTGATCAAATTCTCTGTGTCTTTGCTTAACTATTATTGAGTTCCATATACACAAGTCCTATATATTTATAGGTTTGGACACTACCAAGTACGCGTTGCTGCAAAACATAGTCTAATCGTGTTTCCCATCACCTTCAACTCTTCTATCATGGACAGAAGCAAGAAACAGCACGATCCATTTGAGGTGTATAAACTTCAGTCTGAGGCTAATCTAAAACGTATGAAGATACAGAATCGCTTGAACCTGGCACAATCTCGTCACAGTTCACAGGCAAATCCAAATTCCAGAACACGCATCCCCCTTCAAGCAATTCCAAACACTGTTACTAACGTGGTGAAAGATTTGGGAATTAACAAAGCAACGAAAAGGAAGAATAGGACATCTAATAATGGCTTCGATATGAAAAGAGTCTTAAAAACTCTTCTGCAAAGATCGCAAATGCCGACAGAAGCAAAGCTTTCGGTGCCAGTTTCAAAAGTGATTGAAAAAGCCGAATCCGTAGGTTTCACAATCTTGAAAAGTAATGGACTCAATGCTAGATTCAAAGATGTCAATGCCATGATTTTGAGTAAGTTATCTCATTCATCAGATCCGAACTCAATAGCAAATGCCACTGCAACGAATCATTATATCAATCGATTCAAAATAAATCGATACGAGTATATCACAAACAATCCACTCCTAATTGATCTCAAAAGTTGGCTTAATGAAACAGATCAGTCTACAAGAAGTACACAGTCTTACCAAGCAATAGAGGAAAAATCAAGACACTATGGAGTTGTGTTACCTACTCATGTTGTTTTAGAATCAAATCAATTGGGGAAATTTCTAGAATTTGTCAGGCTTGAAAATCTTCATACGAAAAATCTGATTCATTGCCTTTTGACAAAATTAGATGCAAGGTTGCGCCTCGTGGAGAATGACTTTATTTACCTTCCAGAAGTGATCGAATCACAGCAAAATATCCTTGGCCACAAAGTGAACGTTTACTCCGAATGGAAACTTCACCGATATGCATCCGCTCACGATGATATATTCGATATCGCCAATTGATGCCATTTACGACCTAATGACCCTGAGTAACGACTGCATACGCTAATATATGAGTTCTGAATTTCTTATCAAATAGTTTTAAATCCATCAGGTATGGATTTGTATTACCCACTGTAGTTTCCGTTACCATCGTGTCTTCTCATCACCATAGCAACATCAGGATAGCGCACCACTACTCTATCGAAGGAAACAAAGAAACAAAAAGAATGTAGCTTCCCCACCAGGAGTCGAACCTGGAATCTTCTGGTTCCAACCTAGAAGTGGTTACTTAATCGTAGCCAGACGCCTTGACCATTGGGCCATGAGGAATTTACGGAGGTTTGGAGTTGCACTTTTCAAGCTCCTTGAGATGAAAAAAAAAAAAAAAAAAACATAGAGTACTCAGGAACATAAGTTTTTGATGTTACTCATTTAAGATTCAATTGTTTAAATAATTCTTTCAAATGTAATTTATGTAAAATAACTCGAAGTTGAATCTACTGATTGGCTTATAGTCTCTAGCTTCTGCTGAAGCCATAAAATGGAGGGTTGGCCGAGTGGTCTAAGGCGGCAGACTTAAGATCTGTTGGACGGTTGTCCGCGCGAGTTCGAACCTCGCATCCTTCACTATTTTTTCATTTTTTTTTTCTTTCTTCCAATCAATCCTAAAACCTCATCATAATAGCTTAGACTTTTGAAAGGTGCTAAAGTCTGAAGAATTTCAATCACTTCTCAAAAAATCTCTCACCTCCCACCATTGCATTACCCAGTGAATTTAAGCATGGACAAAGATTAATCAACCTAATTTTAAAGAATTTGTAAGAATGTTGAAAATTTTATAAGAAAAAAATTTCAATACCAGTTTTAGAACTTTAAATTACTTTGATGTAAGAGCTAAGGAATATCAAAGTATTAAAAGATCTTAAATACTCATCAATGTTTTCTAAGTATTGCAGAATATAATTTCACCAGATCTGAAGTCCACAATAAGATGCCTGCGTAGCGTAATGGTTAACGCGTTTGACTTCTAATCAAAAGATTCCGGGTTCGACTCCCGGCGTGGGTTCTTCTTGCGGTTTTAGCTCAGTTGGGAGAGCGTCAGACTGAAGAAATTCAGTCACAGTTAATCTGAAGGTCCTGTGTTCGATCCACAGAAATCGCACTTTTTGGCAACTAAAGCCCTACCTTTTTTTCCAAATTTGGTTACATCCAGCCTACTTACTTTGAAGTGACGAGCACAATAAAATGGCCCGCACACGACGGTATATCAAGTAGGTGATCTAACCATAAGTAATACAAGCAACTATAGAGTGAAACCAGCTCGTCAATTCGAAGTTGTATTACCTTGTCGAGAAATTCAATTTGTATGGGTATTTAAATAAGGTTTGATTTTCATATTTTCATATTTTCAATCCCAAGCACAAGAACTCAATGGATTCTCTATCTACCTTGGTGTTTCCATACCAAACGGAAACGGCGAATATTGTACTTAATAAGGTAGTATTCGTGGATGAAGATGATGTCAAAAGATTGAACATTACCTTGAATGATAAGAAAAGTGTCGATTCGGTGAAGTATTCTGGCCAATTGTCCCCACTAGATGTCATTTCATATGTCGCAAACCCCCAAACCAGCCCTCAGACCCCATTGCTTATAAAGGTTCCATCTTATCTTAACAAAGTCAAAATAAGTATCTCAGTCAAACCATTTAGTAACAACGAATCGAAATCGTTAATTCTTGTGAAATCTTTCTCAAAGAATGATGACATAGAAGCACAAAAGAAGAAACTTCAACAAGAAGAGTTCGATGGAATTGATATTTTGGAGGATAAGCAAGACATTCATCCTGTAGGACTTGAGATTAATCTAGGCTCTAAGCTTGAAAGGGTCAGCTCAATTGAAACTGCTCAGATTGAAGAGAACTTGGGTGACTTTCAAATTTCTAAACTTGAATTCAAACTGCTTCCAGTCGATCAAAGATTAAATGATTTCCAAAAAGTGATAATAAACGATTCCTTTAAGAATAATGACTATAATGAAAGTTTGTTGAACTATTTTATTTGGGAATATGATCATGTTGAAAATGATTACACTTTCTTGTTCAAATTTAATGTATGGATAGAAGAATCCATTAGTGTTATTCCACTTGAATCGAAAGCTACAGATAAGGAACTGGAATCTTCAGCTGGACTGAATTCTCTTGTTCCAAAACGCCAGAAAAGCATTAAAGCTTCGAAACCATTACGATTATCAGATTTAAAAAGGAGTTTTCACCTTATTTTGGAGGACGGACCAGAATTTAGAAGTAGCTTAAAAAAATACGAAGCTAATCTAAAACCTTTCAAAAAGGCGTGTCAGAATTTGCTTGACGAATTGAGAGGTTTGGACCATACTATAAGAAGGTTATTATCGTTCAAAGTCAAAATTGTTGAATTGATGTCCACATTGACTGAGTTGCTGTTCAATCCGATTATCAAGGATTTGGGATTTACCACTCAATTTCAAGGTCAATTGAACCATATTTTTGAGCCTTTTGAGAGAAACTTAAAGTTTTTATTGCGTGATGTCTTTGACTTGAAGCTTATCCAAAAACTATGTCAAATGGCGACCTCTTTCGAAGGTAGTTCCTCCTCTAATTCTACTGCATCTAATAATGTATCTAATACATCCTCAGAACTTCTTCACTCAAAGAAAAACTTTGAAAATAATTCTAAAGAATATTACGCATGGCTCAACAAATATTTATCCAATGATAAGGAAAGATCAGTTATGAAACTATTACTGAAAAGAAAGACTTTTGAGCTATCTAAATTTGATTACTTAAATCAATTGAATCTGATCACGAATAACCAATATATAAATCAATTGTTGGAAAAGCTATTCAAGTTTGTGAACCTTCAATATGATCCTAAACATCCAGGCGTTCTCAATTTCAAGCAGTTCACAGATTTAAAATCTAGTCAAAATTTGTTATCCGAAAAGTATGAGATATATCTCAATGTTTTGTTGAGATTTAATAGTGAAAAATATCAGTTGAGACAAATGATTGAAGCGAGTCAATCAAATGAGGAATTGACTCGATTTTTGAGATATAACAGACTTAGTTACTTCAGAAGTGTCGATTCCAACAATCCTTTACCAACAGGACTCGAATTAGCAGAGATCGGAATTGTTAAAGAGCCTTTGTCAACTGATATTGTTGAAAATGGAGCAGGCTCAGATTATGTCTCAGCAATTCCCCCATATATTGATGAGAACACAGTTATAACAAAAGAGAATCTTGACATGATTTTCTTCATCGGATCTGAAAAATCAAAAGATGCTTCTTCACTCTCTTCACCAGTTAATGACCAAAGTGCAGAAATATCAGGGATATTGTATACTCTTGGTGGACAAGGTAAACAAGGTTGGCACAAGCAATGGGTTGTTTTGAACAATGGAAGATTGAACGAATATTCTGACTGGAGAAATGGAAAAAATCCAATCAACAAACCTATTGAAGTCGCCTTGTCGAATATAAAAGCTTTAAATTACGAAAAGAGGCAAAACTGTTTCGAAATCATGACATCATTGGGTCACAGACACGTATTCCAAGCTATTAATGCAGAGGAGAGAGATAAATGGATGAAAGCCTTGTACAATGCGGGTCAACTTGTTGACACATCAAGACTACAAACATATGCCAAAGCAAATGATTCTGTTAAGCACAATAAAGATTCGAAACATAAAGATCTGATTTTAAAACAAGGCTCCATCAAGGCAAGTATTAAAAGGAATGGGAAACAGAACCTCAAGGTTGTTACTGACTTTAAACCACCAGTTTTAAATCAGCATGGTGATCGATCAGTCTCTCCATTGTCTATAACGTCACAATCGCCTTTTGAGCAACAGGAAACTTGTTTAGCGTTGGTGAGAGCTATTAATAACTCAGGAAATCATATATGTGCTGATTGTGGTTCGATGGAGTCAGTTGAGTGGGTTTCAATCAACTTTTTGGTGTGTTTCTGTATCAAGTGCGCTTCTTGTCATAGAAACTTGGGATCTCATATTACGAAGATTAAATCTTTGAAGTTAGATAAATTTGAGAATGAAGTGAAGTTTTTGTTAAAGTATGTGAACAATAATAATGTCAATACATATTTAGAGGCAGATTTGAGACCAGAAGAACCATCAGACATCACACCCACCAGTGAGTGCTCTGCTTCTTCTTCAACTCCTACCAGTACGCCGGTGTCACCAAATGAGGTCAAGATATCCAAACCAGATGCAAACACGATACACGAACAAAGACTCGAATTTATTCGTGAAAAGTATTCCAACAAGCGATTTGCTAAAAAGATTATTGACATCAATAACTTATTGCTCAAGTCCGTGCAAAAAATCAATATTTCCGAGGTGATTCGGGTAGTTGGCTGTGGGGCAGATGTGAATATACAAATACAAATACCTGCAAGTACCAAACATGAGAATTTTAATATCTCAGTCCTTGAGTATTCCTTGAGGAAGTTTGTTGAAGTTCACCAGGGATCTACTACGCTTCCACCGAAGAAATTGTTTGTCATAAGTGAATTTTTGATATTAAATGGCTGTAAGACAGAAAACATCACTTTGCGTAAAGATTTTCTTACGGAGGAGGCGATATCTTACTGGAAGCAAAGAAGAATTAGTTTAGGAGCAGATAAATAAGCCAACTAATAATAATATTTGAACGAGATGGAAGAAATTTAGGCAAGGAAATGTAAAATATCAATCGTGATATTCACCTATATATATTCATCCCCAAGTATATCTACGAAAGATGAATGACTAGTATTCACCTATAGATATTTATCCCCAAGTATACCTATGAAAAATGAACGAATAGTATTCACCCAAAGGTATTCATCCACAGGTTTTACTCTGTAGATTAGATGGGGAAACTTTGTGACACCTTGCATGAATGAGTATTTGTGGCTGCGAAAAGTTTCTGTGGTGCAACACAGCTATGGAAATACACGGACCAACCCACAATCACCCTATGGAAATGTACCATCTCCACGAATGTATCGGAAAGGGTAATTTCGGAGATGTCTATCGGGCCACCCGGGGAGACCAGTTGGTGGCTATCAAAGTTCTTAATCTCGACGACGGCAGAGATGATATCAAGATTGTTGTGCAAGAGATCCAGCTATTATCACGACTCTCAAGTCCTTATATTACGAAGTACTACGAGTCTTTTGTCTATGATGTCAATCTATTTATTGTCATGGAGTACTGTGGAGGGCGATCGGTGTCGGACTTGCTCAAGCAGGTGAAATGCATACCAGAAGAAATTGTGAGCTACATAATGCGAGAGGTTCTACGGGGGTTGGTGTATTTGCACGGAGAGGGTAAGGTACACCGAGATATCAAGCTGGCCAATATTTTGATGACGGAAGCTGCGGAAATCAAGTTGGCGGATTTTGGCGTCAGTGGTGAGCTATCCCACACCCAGGTGAAACGCAACACCTTTGTGGGCACGCCATATTGGATGGCCCCCGAAGTGATTACCCGGCGGAAATCCAATGGAGGCTACGACCAAAAGGCTGATATCTGGTCTAGTGGGATCACGGCCATCGAATTGATCACTGGAGCTCCTCCTTTGGCCCAGTATGATCCGATGAAAATCCTTTTTGAAATACCCAAAAACCTTCCGCCAGTGCTTGAAGGAGACTATGGGACCAACGCCAAAGACTTTGTGCGGTACTGCTTGGTCAAGGACCCCAGCAAAAGACCTCCAGCAACAAAATTGTTACATCATCTGTTTGTACATGCTGGTCGGCATGCGCAAGCGAAGTTGGGCAAAATGCTCAAGGCCCTAGGCCCCAAGACAGTGAGACCTCGCTACAAATTGACGGTAGACCCCCCGGTTTCAGGGTACAATTGGGACTTTGGCAGTGTCAACAGTATGAACAGAGGGCCTGCAGCTACAACAGCATGCAAACCCGACGGAGAAAAGTGCCCATACCCAAAACATGTATTGTTTCTGTGTCTCCAGCAAGTGGTTCATCGTAGTCGTACTGCGGGCACTCGCGCTACCGTGATACAACTCATGGAGGTACTTGCAGAAAGTGAACGAGCGCAGCCGGGGCTCTGTGATGCATTGGTGGAAGAAGTATATCATACGAGCCACGGGTGAAGATGGGATCAACCCATCGATCTTCTGGGCCCCGCAGGACCCCGAGATCATGGAATGGTGGATCCATGACCTTCAATTATAATTGTTCTGTTTCACAATGTAGCTGGCAAAAAATATGATCTCCAGAATTTCAGTCGTAAGCAACCGCGTTCTACTCTAAAGTGCACCACTGTTAATGGTGGAGGAGCCAATCAGAGTACCTGGGGCAAACAAGACACACTTCGTCAATAGAGAATACGGGGCATCGTGTGGAATCAATACCACAAAACCCATGGTGTCCGTCTATTACCATGGGAATGGCCCCATGGAATAAAGGGTATGGTCACACTAGCTTCAGTTTGTTAGTTACCCTAGTTCGCATTCCACCTCATCGAGAACCCCGCCAAAACCAACCATGTGCAAGTGACAAATCCCAAGACAATTGATGATTCACTGGTACCACCGGGTATAATAGGAACCCCAGGGCATTTCCGGATTCGATGCAATTTCATCTTTCCATGGAATGATCTCCAACGATTTGCATATTGTTGGATAGACGAGCAAGATTCCACCAGGAACTCCACCCAGCTGTCCCGATAGAGGAGGCAGCACTCTCCTGCATCAGGCCCTTGTTTCCGAGGCCATCACCTCCATGGGTGATTTACCTGGTTGAGACCTGGGTCAAATCACCCAGCCGGGTTTCGGCGATTCCCGGATGATCTCCATCGTGGCCGGCGAGAGGCTAGGAATGCCACCCAAGCCTGCCACTGTTATTGATTGCCATCCAAGCCTAGCACCGTCATTGGGTACCATCCGCTCAAGCCTGCCATCAGCCCGTGAATGTCAAATCTGTCCTGGGTCTGGACTTACCACTAGGTCTAGCGCATCGCCCCCAACCACGGCCCATCGGCTTATCCCATTTGAGAAATATCACTATTGTTGATAATACTTCCTACTACGGCCAGATCAGTCGCGACGCGAGTTACTCCTTCACCCGCGTCACAAGCTGTAGCGAACAAATGTACCTGCTAGGGAAGCTTGACACCGTGCCAGCGCCGGGGTTCCCTGACAACGGCTTCCGACACTGGCACTCCACTCTACAACTGTGGTATCACTATCGGGAGTTCCACTAAGTGTCACCTCCGGATGCCACCAATGGCATCACCCACCTGGTGGTGATTCCCTCAGCCATGGCTTTGACTCCCCGGCCCATAACCCGGCAGTAGCCCGGTCCGTAGCCCGCCCCACCTCCAAAACCACCACGCAAACCACCACTCAAACCCTCCACCAAATCACCACGCAAACCACCATCAAAACCACCACGCAAACCACCACCAAGCCCTCCACCAAAACCACCAAAATCCACTGTCATGACACGAAATTGCAGAATGTTCTCTGGAACCCCCACGCCACTATCGCCCTCTCTCCCCCTCCGCTAACCCTTTGACCAGCCTACTCGCGCATATCCGGAGTTCACGTAATCTCTCCACGTGAACAATAAAGCGCGTCTGTTTGTTTCAGGAGGAATAAAACTTTGCGTGTCGAAAGCTTCTTATATCAGTTAGTCAAATCCTATAGTTGGTAATCACCGTGTGAAGTGGGTACCATGTCTCTGACCAACCATCTACAAGTGCCTGGAGCCTCGGGAGCAGCAGGTTACACCGGCGCTACCGCCAGTACCACCGGTGGATCCACCACCATCAGTGGTAGTCCTCACCCCCATACTCCTCGAGCCCAAAGAACTACCAAATCAATGACTCCAACATTCAGCTTCGGCCTCAGTTTCCTGCCTTCGTTCCAATTCAACTCTCCCATCAACTCTGCATCGCCGCATAAACTCTTCCCTTCATGGAAGCGCAAGCCCGACATGTTTTCCTCGCTTCTGACCCCCCCAAATTCGTCCCGGGTCTCCTCAAACAAATTCTTGGATTCTTTGAAAAAGGACGACGACGACTTGTGGTCCACCCTCGGCGACTCCAACCTCACCCTGCTTTCGTCCATCTACGAAGAAGGCAAGGAATTTTTGACCCCAAAAAGGCTCACTAAGCTCAACAATAACAATAACAACAACAACAACCAAGATCAAAACATTTCCGACACTTCCTCGGATCCCGGGCCATCTAAACCTTCAGAAACCTCTCCCCATGAAAAACCCGCCATCTCCATCTCTACCCCCGAAAAACCCACCGAGTCCCACTCCCAAGACTCTTCCAAATCTCTCGAGTCCGCCCCCAATCTCATTCCTATCAAACCAAAAATTGATTTGGATCTGAAATCAAAGCTTGACTTATCAATCTCGAAGTCCATCAAACGCAGAAAACTCTCTTCTGCTTCATTGTTGGACTCGCCAAACAACTCGATTGCATCACAAATTGATTCCACCATCGATTCCCCCCTTCCTAAAAGAAAACAATCTCATCCTGTTCAACCAGTATCCACATCAACCCCCGCTGCTGATATTGGTGACAAGGTATGGTATCCCGATCTTGATGAAGTGTTGATCAAATGTTTTTTAAAATATCGTGACTTCAGAACAAACCATACTGGCTATAGTAGTTCTTCGGTCCTCAAAAACACCTCCCAAAACAAAGTGCTTTCTAGAATGGTTTTGAACAAGACCGGAATTTTGAGAACCTCTAAACAAATTTCTTCTCGTCTTTTCCGTTTGGCCAAATCTAAAAAGTTGGACAAAGTCACCAAAAGTCATAAAAGTCATACTCCATCAAATAACAAGTCTTATGCCAACGACACTCTCGATGATATCGATGAATTAATCAAAACTCCTTTCGAGCATCTTATCAACAGTTCAACTTATGCTTCTGCGGCAGGTTCCGGATCCAATATGTTAGACTCTATCAAGACAAACGAAATTATTGATCATGAGTTGGACCTCTTATTATCTTCACCAAAGGATCCTCATGCTTTAAGTTCTGCATACAGATTATTTCCTAGAGCATTCTGCATTGATTACAAGAAAGCATCCGATATAGGCCATTCTTTCACAAAATTGGCTTCGTGCTTTGAATCTTCAATGACCCCATCGAATTTATTGAACAATAATGAATTTATTTCATCAGGAATCATCGAAAAGTTGAGGAAAGAAAACCATTCAATCTGGTTAGTAAGACACATGCTCGATATGGACTTTTCTTCAGTGAATTTGACGTCATCAACCCCAATTTCTCCATTCACAAGCCAATCTGGATTTCAAACAACCTCGCTTGATTTTGTGAATGGATATATTGAATCTTTCATGAAGTTGGATGCCAGGAATAATATGTCCAATGAAAGTCAATCTAACAACCCAATAATTGATTGGAAATGTTTAACGAAGATTTATAATCATAAAGGTGGAAATTCGCCTATGGTTGAGCATGTTGATTTAGTCAACGGTTATTATTCCATGGAAAAGAAAAATTATGAGATTCAGGTTCCTTTCATGAAACAATTCTTTGCAGGATACTTCAACTTCTTACTCAATGGTTCTGACTATGCAAACGAAAAATTGACTGTGGTTCAAATTCTATACGAGAATGCTCAAGAAGATTTTGAATTTGTTTCCAGTCAGTTTAACGAGCAAAAGTCAATTGTTTATGGCTATTTTATTCACGAATTCAGTTTTGGATCGAAAACTCCCAGTTCCATCTTCACGAATGTATCATTAGTGAATAATCCTTCAGAAGAAGGCACAAGAAGCATGAATGAAAGCATCGAAGAGAAGGAAGATGACAATGAGACTGTTCTCGCTGATTCTTCTCCATATAAGATTTCACCTAAAGAGTCAACAACTCATGATTCCCCAGTCAAACCACCACATCATTTAAGGATTGATTCTAACAAAGCAAATGCAAGCGATTTCTTATTACAAGGACCACTTACAGCACCAGTTTATAATTCTGAAATGGTTCAAAAATACAACCAGAACATGTTAAAACAAGATGATGGGTTCAGGTTTAACGACAGAATGGCAAAAGATACTAACTCCATTCCTCAAGCCGCAACATTTCAACCACCAATTATGCATTCACATTCGACTGGTAATATCACCCAACACAAACAAATTTCACCTCCTTCATCATCTCCAGCGATAGACTCACCAATAATGAGAGCAAAATCGATTCCAAATCAAACACATCCAGCAATAGCGTCATCTACGCCTGTACGTGATAACCTTATGCCCAACACTACGATTTCCATGAACGCACCACTAAATCAATTTATTCCTCCAAATCAGCAGCAGTTGATGGTCAATGTTGGAAATGGATACGTTCCATTCAATTCATTACATCCTCAACTCCAGCAAGAATACATGCTGGTGCAGAGGCAGTTTGAGCTCCAAAGACAAGAGCAACAAAAGGTATTTACCCAGCAATTTGATGCACCTCCCAACATGATGCCTCAAACATTTGGCGACGTAAACATGATGCAAGGTAACATGTCCAATTCTTTTTCTGCCAACCAATCCTTCGCCCCAAACTTTGTTCAGGCTGTTAACCCGGCACAGCCGGTTATGCCCATGAGCGTATCACAATCTGTTCCAGTTCCAGTTCCAGTGATAGCCGCACTGACTTTTAAAGATAACAAAGAAAACATCAAGCCTAAAGAGATTAAGTTTGGTCCGATTTTGGAGTATGATCCTTCCAAGGATTCACGTAAAATCCAACAAGCCAAATCTTCGAAGCAGAATATGGGAATTCACAGATTTCCTATAAACACCCCAGTCAGCATGTACAATCCCAAGAAAAAGTGATAATTCTTCTATTATGATTACATATTACTTATCATTCTTCACTTCTCTTACTATATTATTAAATCTTTTTTAGCATTTTTTTGACATTATATTTCTTCTGTCGACTTTTATAAACTTCTATAATGTATTGTTAACTGTGTAATTAATGGTATTTATCAGTTGCGCAATCTTGGAAGAACTCAGGAACATCCGGAACTTTTGAGACTCGCATAATATCTTAGTACTGCATTTTACAATTATCTACTTCATCACTTTAAAACACCAATTGTTATCAAGCTATACAAGTGCTGGATCTCCGCACATATCATAGTCATATCCTTGAAGTATTCCATCACTCCACCATAAAAGGGTCAATTGGTTGAAGGTAATTTTCCAATTGCAAACTAGTTCGCTCATCGCTTAATATGAGTACCAAAGCAACCAATAAGGAATCCAGTCCCGAAAACATAGGAAATGCACCACGAAATCATAATTCAAGGACGCAAAACAGACAGGATCATCTTGAAGATGTGAACGGAAAACATCCGAAAACTTCAACTGAAAGCAAACATGAGAAACCTTCACATGAAACCTATGCTGGCTCAGGTAACAGTACCGACAATTTCTCCAATACTTACGATCCAAAAAAGACTAATCCAACATTTAAGCAGTTCAAATTAATATCTGTTAGCTTCAAAGAGGCAGCACTTGACTCACCAAGTTTCAGAGCTGGTGTCAATCATTTAGATAATCAAATTAACAAAATCGAAAAATGGCTCATAGCGATTGTTTCCTCCGTCAAGAAAATTCCTCGATATGCAAAAGAATTGCAGGCCTACTGTAACTCTTTCTTAGAGCATTTAGTACCTGCATTTTTGCAAGATGGTCTCATCGATCAAGAATATACCATGCAATCTTTACAGACAACTTTACAGGGTCTCAAAGCATTATGGAGTGTCAACCTTTCCGCTTTAAATGTGAATTCTTACGTGATTGAAAATCTTAACTTGATTGTTTCAAAAAATGTCAGCCAATACAAAGAAGTTAAGAAAAACTTTCGACATTATCAAGAAAAACATGATAAATATTTGGAATTATATTTATCAACCCCCAAAACCAAGGAAGCAACTGGTATTATGGAGGATGCAAAAGAATTCTTTCAAGTTAGAAAAGACTACATACATGCATCTCTTGATTTGGTAGTTGAATTAGCAACCTTAGGGAACTTATTGGACAAGGTATTAGTTGGTTTGAGTACCGACTTATGGAAAAATAAGAGGTCAGCTTTTACGTCTGGTTCAAACGCAGCATTCATCAAAGAATCTTGGATGAAAATTAACAGAATTAGAGGTTGGTGTGATTCATATTCATTGGCAATTGAGAAACTTAATAACGATATGATTTTGGCAAGAAATCAAGTAGAGGAGTCTTCAATACATCAATATACACCTTCGGGTAATCCAAATGATTACAGATCATCGTTGATTAATCAAAAGCTCTTGGACTCTATTGATGAGAGGGGCTTTGAAAAGCATGGGTATTTGCATATGAAAACCTGGACTGATCGTTCATCGAAACCAATTTGGGTTAGAAGATGGGTATTTATAAAGAGTGGTGTATTCGGTTTGTTGGTTCTCTCTCCGTCAAAAACGTTCGTTCAAGAAACTGACAAGATAGGAATACTCTTGTGCAATGCAAGATATACACCAAATGAGGAGAGAAGATTTTGTTTCGAGTTGAAAACTAGCGACCTAACTATTGTTTTCCAAGCAGAGACACTTATAGAATTGAAAAGTTGGTTGAAAGTATTCCAAAATGAAAGGAACAGAGTTCTTCAAAGCTCACACGAAACTGGAGATAATGAACTCTTCAACATTGCATCTGGAAGATATCCCCCAATAATCAGTGAATTCTCATCTACATTACTGACAAGCATGGACCGTGAACTAACTAGTACTCGAGTATCACATCACTCTACTGGCCAAATAATTACCCCCAGTAATTTGGCAAAACATATCGAAAAGAACGAAAAGCTTTTTTCTAATCATGTGTATAATCAGATTTTACAAATTAAACCTCCAATAACTACTGACACAACAAAATCATCAATTCTTTCATATAGTTTGGTCAGCCCCACATTTGTACCTACTGCATTGACTGCCAACCTTTGGGGTTCTGTGAATTGGGGAATATATTATCTACACAATGCAGTTGCTGATGAAAAAAGAATTGAAGATTATTTGATTCAACAGGACAATCATTTGATACAACAGCAGCAGCAACTTCGGGACTCTGGAATATTCTATCCTAGTTACTATCCAAAGGACCTTATTCCCTTGGATATTCAAATGAGAGCATTGTTCGAGACTGTAGTTCAACCAGGTGAATACTGCTTACTTTCCTATAGATGTATTTGGTCTGCAAATTCAAGACAAGAGTTGAGTGGAAGATGTTTCATCACTATGAATCACGTTTACTTCTACATGCAAGCTTTAGGATTTGTTACTTTATTCAAAGGTTATGTGGGGAATATGGTATCTGTGGAGTACAGAAGCCAGAAGCAATTTGATATGGTTAAATTATACACCATAAATGGTATCATCAAAATGAAATTATTCCTTGACAATGGTAAGGCTATGAAAAGAAAAATGACCTACTTGATTGAGAATAAAGTTAGCGACAAGCCCAAATTAACTAAAGAAATATTATTAGAATTTCAAAAGATCGATCAAGAGCTGGAAGCCGAATTAATTGAAGAGGAGAAACAAGAATCTATTGGATTAATCAAGGAATCGCCAACACCCGGAATAATTGTATCTAGACCAGATATACTCGAAAGAGCCAACACAGATCCTACAAAGGGCAAGAATAATGTGAATCCTGCTTCAATTGCAGATGTAAACACTACTTCCAATGGATTAAAGAGATCAAACAGTCTTAATAAGGGTGCAAATGATGATGTAAATTCTTCAGAAGCACAATTTTTAGTTAAACCTAAATCTGTTCGCCGTTCATCCTCCTTCAACACTGACTCATTGACGAAGGCATCTACAAGATCATCAACATTCAAGATTGATTTTTCAGGTGACTTTAGTCTTTTAGGAGAGAGAACTTACGTGATTCCTGCAAAGGCTGCTTTTCATGCATTATTAGGTGATCATTCATCACTACTTAATTCTCAAACAACTTTTGGAAAGATTGAAAGTTTAATGAAGAAGCCTTGGATCACAACCACCGATGGAAAGTTGAAGAGAACTTTCAATACAGTTGCCAACTATAATAAGAAGAGATGGGTGATCCAAGTAAGTCAAATAATTGATAATTTGGTCGACGATGAATATTACACTTTCTCACATATCAAGTCCAGCTTCAAATTTATGGTGGGGTCACCATTCAAAGTTGAATATAAATTTGTCATCTTGAAAGTCTCAGGCGCAGAAACTAAAATTCTTACTTATGTTAGAAGGATATATACATCTAAACTGATTTTTAATCCTATTGTTGAATCCATTTGCCAAACTTTAGCATTGAACAATAACTTGAGTTTTCATGAAGAATTGAAAGCAGCCTTCAATGAAATTGGTATCCATGGTACGATTGTCAAGGCAATTTATGTTTACGGAAAGTTAAGCCATTCTGAAGATTTTGAGGATGTTAAAGAAGATGAAGAAATCGAAAAAAACCCACCTTTGATGAGGGTTAGCTTTTCACACTTGACGAGAATATTCATTCAACGAATGATGTTTATGGTTTTGGGCTATTTCCTTACCTTCTTACAAATTATTGCTGGAGGTGTTGTTTCACTTTATAAGAGCTTGAGAATGCAAACCATTTTGATTGTAATAATCTTTGTTTCCGTCGTTTTCAATTTATTTTTGATGGGGAAAACTTCTCATTCATATTGGACAGTTAGAAGAGCCAACAAGATTGCATACGATTACATGACTAAGGATCCATTGATGCTACAAAGAGCTATCTACTTGAGAGATACTCAGGAATTTTTAGAGCATGACAGATTAAGCAGATTCAGTAATTTTGAGGATTCAAATACTACTAATTCAGGAAAGGGAGATATCAAAAAATCAAATGTTTGTTTCTCTACTTTCAAAAACACTTCGTTTGTTATTAATTACAAGGATACAACATATTGGGATGAAAATTATGGAGACGAAGAAACAAAGAGAGTTGCAAAGGAATTGAAGAAGGCTTTCCAAGAATTAGGCATCAAGAGGCACAAATTATTAGTTGAGCTTGAAATCTTGAAACTGATAGAAGAACTGATTGCAAAGGCGGAATGGAGAAACTGGTTATTGAGCGAGATTCAAAGGTGTGATCTCGTTAAAGGCACCATCGTGAACAATCTAGAGATTAACAAGAAAGATAAGGAATCAAGTGATTTGAGAAATGGAATACAAAAATTGATGGATTATTGTGATGGATGTTCCACAGAATTCAAGCAGATAGATATTTTGTAGTACTGAAATAATTAACTTGGCAGCTAAAAAATTAGATTAAGTTTTGAAATCATTTCTTCACGAAACGACTAAAATATATACATTAATACTTTTTGTTTCTAAATATACCTCAAATTTTGACTGAAATGAATGTATTCGTAATCCTTATTTGAGCCAACGTAAGGGGCTTACAAGCCTCTTTTTGCTAACGCATCAGCAATGTGAAGATATAAGGCAATTGCATTGAATTTGGGATCTTGACTGAACATGTACTTATCAACGATTGTTCTAGCCTTATTGGTCCAGTTAATTAAATCCAAATGGTCAACCTGATTTAGGGTTCCCAAGTATGTACCCCACTTTGCGCTTTCAACGCTCACCATCCCATCATTTTCAAGCTTCGAGGGTTTAATCTTCTTTAAGTCTTTATAAATGGCGACATTTTTTTCCTGATTATCACCTCCTAAAAACTTTTCTTTTTTAACCTCTTTAGCTACCTGATGTCTAAGTATTCTCCAAGTCAAATTAAAAATATTAAACCATTTTGGAACAAACTTTGCTCCGTATGAGAAATATTGAACATGAGGATCATCTTTAACAGATTCATTAAACTTCTTCATATTTTCTGTAGAAAGTTCGTGAATAGATTTTGGACATAAAGAATCAAATATTGGGTTCTTTTTGACAAAATCAACTATGAAATCGGCACATTCTGAACCATGATGTGGAGTGGAGATGGTAGTCAAAGATAAGACTTTGTAGTTCTTTGTATCAGGAAGCATTGAGATCAAGTACCTGCTATCTAACCCACCCATTGAATGACTAATTAAATTGACCTTGATTGGATCTTTTGTTTCTTCGAACGTAGATTTTTCATTCGAATGTGATCTATGACCATGTAAATTGTCCAGGTTATAGATCGTTGCTTTTGATTCGTTCTTTCTGATTATTTCACACTCTTTGTTGATGAAATCGTTCAACGTTTTAGCCCTTTCCTCAATTGTTCCGAATGCTGGCACTCTTCCTATCAATACCGTGGTACCTAAGCTTTCTAGTGATTCTCGTATTCCATACCAGTAATCTAATTGAAACAAGCTGGACACCATAATTTTTGCCTTTTGGTGTGAAAGCCATGAGGTGGGCAAGCTGAGTCTATCAAACCCTGAAAAACCATGGCATAAAACGATTGGATAGTGCGGTGCTTCGTAGTGATCTTTCAATCTCAGATAATCAACCTGTTGTTGGTTATTGCTTGAGGTGTGATCATTTTTGTGGGGTACTTCTTGTTTTTCCTCTTTCTTTAGGTCAATTACACGAGATTGATACCTAACTGGAACAATATACCGAGTCGATCGTAATACATTGAAGCTAAATGCTACTGGTTGAGTTTTCACCAAATACATGGCATTGTTGATTTACTTAATTTCCTATCTACATCTTGTGCGCATCATCATGGTTTGTCACTTAGGCAAGTGCAAATAGCAATATCAAACACCAGACTAAAAACCAGCCGAAATCATAGCAAATGCTATCCATTTCCTAGCTGGGACAGATACCAGAAGATTTTCAATTTTTTTATGTGCTTATCTAGCCATTGATTTCACCATCAAGTCCTTAACTACGTCAAGCATGTTAAGTGACTTCATACCTACTCCCCTGAGGAATACCAAAGGATAGAAATCCGTGGAAAAGATCTTGTGGAGTTTATCACAAACACCCAAAATCATACTGTTGTTGGGCCAAGCGTTAGAGACATAACGTTCGAGAACCAAGGTGGAACCAATATCCATACCTCTCTCTACACCTCTTTCCAATGCTTCAACAAGTGCAGCAACGTCAGATTGGCCCATGTTTAACCCTTGACCTGCCAATGGGTGAATTGTGTGAGCTGCATCACCTACCAACGCCACTCTTGGAGCCACGTATGTGTCAGCGTGAGACATCTTTAAAGGAAACTTAGCACGAGAATTTTCGATCAATTCAACCACTGGAAGCGGGTATTTTTCTTCTAATTCGGAAAGCTTTATCCTTGACATTCTCCATTCAATTTCTTCGATCACAGAGGTATCATTTGGATTTTCCTTCAATACTTTGTAAAAATAATTCAAATCTACTTCATCTAAAGTCATGGCAGCATTCACAAGATGCACAAATATCTCTGGGTCCACCTTAACGAGAATATCCGATAACTCGGGAGTACTTGACCAAACAATTGTTGCGTTGTCTTCAGTCAATGGCAAAATGGCCAATGGACCTGTGGTTAAAAATCTTTGCCATCCAATTGCTCTAAAATCCTCGTATTGCAATTTGATAGTGGCAACAACTCCAAAACGGTTGTATTGCCATCCTCTAGAGTCAATTCCCGAAAACTTTCTGACCGGAGAGTTGTATCCATCAGCACCGACTAACAATCTGGTTTGTATGCTTTCGCCATTGGAGAGTTTTACGACAGGCCAATCCAAACCTGGTGAAGTTGTAGGCTCTGCCATTAAATCATGTCCCACTTCAATTGCTTGAGGGTTGACGATATCTAACACTTTGGTTTTATCTAAAATGGTTGCATCACCAATTTCATCTACTCTTGCCAAAAGAGAACTTTGGATATTAATGTTTTCACACATTACAGCCAATACGCCACTTCCTTCGTTGACACTCGCATCAAATTGGATTCTTGCATCCTTGTCTTGGGAATCGTATGCAATGATCAGGTTATAGAACTTGACTCTGTCTTCATTGATATGTTGCCAGCTTCCTATTCTTTCTTGCATGAACTCAACTGATTGTGGGGTTAATGAGACAACACGATTAGTGTAATTCTCTGGTGGGTCTTCACCGAACTTTCTAATTGGCTCCAAACTTCCACCTTCAATCAAGGTGCACTTTAAGTGCCGGGTCTTGTGAGAGCTTTTTAACGAAGCTAAGAGTGACAATCCTGCTGGTCCACCTCCAACTATAACCACATCTTGTAACTTTGATGCTGCTGCTGCTGCTGTAGTGGCTGCCGTGGCCAAACCCCTTATGGCTTTCAACATCTATGAATAATCTAATATAGTGGGTCTTACGATTTTTAATGTGTGTGTCATATGCACTCCTCATCAGTTCCAAAGGTTAAAGTCGTCATCAATCCAATTAAACTTCCAACCTGGGTAACAAAAGTTTCACAGATAATACCTAGAGACACATAAATACAATTTTTTTATACTTAGGTGGAATTGGGTTTATTAATTTGATGATTTTACTATATTTTTACTATATTTGAATTAACAATTTTACTCTCCCTTTATAAGGATGTTATTTTACTAGGTCTTTGGAATGTTTTCCAACTTTACCTTTCCACTCTCAATCCAGTATGGGTCAATCAATTTATCCTTTTCTTCATACATGATCTTGTATGAAGTTTTAATCGTTCCGTCACTGACACCAGTTTTATCAGATATTTTTGAAGGTGGCAAGTCTGCCCCAAAAATTATAGCAGCCATGTAAATAACAGTGGCAGCAATGGTTGTTGGTGATCTACCTGCCAAAACACCAACCTCCTTACACCTTCTTGCAATATACTCGGCACCGTTGGTGACCTGTTGCCCGAGACCCAAGTGTGAACAAAAACGACGAATCAAATCTTCGGCAGAAGTCTGAGTCGTTTGCATATTGTCTACGCCAAACATATCATTAGTTGGATCGTGAGCATTCTTATCTTGCATCACCTGTCTAATGATTTTGAACACCTTACCAATCTCCTTACGATGCACATTAGTCAAAGCCCAAATTTCCTTAAACGATCTTGCCACCTTGGCTTTACGACATCCAATGAAGATGGCAGCAGCCATAATAGACTCTTGTGATTTACCTCTCAATGGACGCTCGTCGTACACCATTTTGTACACTTCTTTGGCACTGTCCTGAACGATCTTAGGAAGCTGATACCCATCACACATTTGGGAGATCTTTGCGTAAGCGGCTGCCAACGCATTGTCCTTCTTATCCACGATAGATTTGGATTGTGCCCGATTCAACTCCTTTCCAGCACGAGTGTTATCAGGATTGTACGAAATCATCGTGGATAAGTTTTCTGAGTCCAATAATGGGTTACCTGCATCACCCACACGGCTAGGGTCATCACCATTTTGGTCATCGTTACTGAAGGTTCTCCATTCGGAACGGGTATCAACCACACGATCACTAAGGACCAATCCACAACTTCCACAGACGATGTCTCCTTCACTAAAACGCTCTATCAAGTCGGGTGGAAAGATTTTACACTCAGGACATACCAAAGTGACGTTAAGGTTTGGACCCTGGAAGGCATCCTCCGCAGGTGCTGCCAATCCGGTTGCTGGTGACATGGTTTCTCTATACCCCTTGCTAGTCAAGTGATGAGATAGGCTAGTTACTTAAAAGAAGCCCTGAAGACAGTCCAATGCAATCACAATCAAGTGATGCTGCAGCGTTTGAATATGGCGTCCGTGCTTTGCAGTGTAGGAGTCCAGCACAAACTACTGTCGTTACAAATTTTTATCACTTGTGTTGGTAAGGGGTCGGTGGTGCGTGCCGGAACCATTTGCTGAGTCAGCAGCGACTGTTACAATTGTGTTGTAATACTCATAGGAGAGTCTTTTCAGGCACACAAGAAAGTTAACCACACCAGACTTGCATGGTAGACTTTGGAACACATTTCTGGCGTCAGGGTGGCATCCATCGGCATTAAAAAGCAACGGTATTCGGCCATAGCATGTGAAGAGTGTAATTATAAACATTACCGGCGTTAGGTGCGGAATCTATGTGGAGGACTGCAGTGTGAAGGATCGTATATGCGAAACAGTTAGTTTAGCGAGACATCAACGGAACCCATTTTGCAAAATCCGCCACTTCCTTTGGCAATATTTCTCATCTTGGACAACGCCCCTCAGTAAATTCATTGCAGAATTCCAGTGAGGTGGGCGGCTTGGGGGGTTTTCAACAACTGGTGAGTTGTGGTTCATCAAATCGTTAGCCCACTTCCTTATAGAAGCGTCACGGTTTCCATGCATGTCATGCGGCTAGTACCACCTTCCAAAATAGGCGTTCAGTTTGGGCCATTATCCAATTCTGTCAAAAACTTTTACTTTACGACGCCTCCTCAAAATTGCTATTGTCACACCTGTGACCCAAACCTCGATTGCTATGCAAGTGGCTGGTAAATTAGTGGAAAACCACCGCGGGCGGTGAAACTACAAATACTCCATAGTTCGTCCCCACTCTCGTAGTGCATCCAACCCAATTCCCCAACCGTTCTGTTCACTCCAATTCTCATATTTGAGGATTGTTAACCCCTTGTTTAACCTCGCCCTGAACTATACCTGCGATTCATCCATCTTAACCATATCAATCCAATATGAGCGTCGCCACCATCACCACCAACACTACACCTTTAGATGACTTGACCACCCTCGAGGCCCCAGTATTGATCAACGAGGCAAAATACCTTCTTGAATTGATCGAGCAACACTGGAAAAGCGGAAAGAAGTTTAAGTACACCACTGAGAACGGACTCCCCATTACCATTCCTACCTACAGTAACAGCAAATTGAACGATGACACTTGGTACGCAAGAGTTTATGACTTCCACGAGTTCGGAGACCCATTGAAGGATACTTATCACGACGCATTGCTTCAGTACGTGATTGGTTCTCTCTCCGACCCCAAAAGAAGTCACACCGAGTATGAGAAGCAATACGTCAAGGAACTTTACGACTACGAATTGACCCCCTTTCAAATCGCCGGTGCTGACGCAAACCTGTACACCTACTTGGTGCAATTGTACTACAAGTTCGGTTTCCCCTTGAAGAGAAGAGTATTCTACGAATTGGTCCATATCTATAAACCCTCCGATGCCGAAGCTTATGTCATCTCTTTGGCAGTTAATTCTAAAAACTTTCAACGCCCTGGTTTGGATGCCTCTTTCGTCCCTGGTCGCTACACTTCCATTGAAAGAGTAACTTATGATGCAGAGTCCAAAAAATTAAAATGGGTTATGGCCACCTGTTCTTCTCCAGGTGGTAGCGTACCCAATCTTCTCACCCATCATAGTGTTCCGGGTGCAATTGCTAAGGATGTGCCTTATTTCCTCAATTGGGTAGACGCATTGAGAGCAAAGAAAGCATTGCACGGAGAAGGTGCAGCCAGTCCACAGGCAGTCGCCAGTCCTCAGTTAGTTGCTAGCCCAATTTCCAAGGGCGCCAGTCAACCAGGATCTCCAATTTCTGAGAAAATCCCACCACTTGCCAATTCCGGACCAGTTCATGCTGAACCGGTTGTAGTTGGTCAGGTTGAGACTCCAGTTGTTGTCCAAGCGGAACCTGAAGAACTTGCTCATCAGTCTCAACGCCCATTGGGTACTGTTTAAGTTTCACCACTTTGGGTGAAACTCTCAAGCCAATACTTCACATCCACTCCCAAATTATCGAGAAATCCTAATTGAGCAGAAGTGCTCTCCTTATCATTGGCATCGTTATTTATTTCCAGATTTGTATTTTCTGTTACCGAAGTCTGCTTATAATTTGCAGCAGGTATCGTTGCCTTCTTGTTAGCTTTGGAATTCCGGTTGTGATTCTTAATAATAATGATATACTTTTTGTTATGTCTAATGTAGTAAAACATCCAATCGTTAATCTTATTACTCGTGAATTTATGGAAAAATTCCCCCATACTTTTTTCATTGAACATATCTTTGTTCTTTGACATTAAGAACACAGACGATAATTGTTCATGTAAGAAAAACATTGCACCCTGATACTTCAATGTGGATTTTTCAGCCGATGACAACTGATCAGGTTGTGAAGTAGAAATATTGATATGTGGCAAATAAGGTAAAGATGATTTGATCCAATTTTCGTCTGAATCATACACAATAAAGAAGAACTCGCTGTCAATGTCAGTGTTGGGTTTTAATATTCCTTTGAGAGATTTAAGAGATCCAAGACTATTGATGATACTACCCCCAGAAATTAAATTATTGATATCTTCAATTGCTGGATTCAATAGCTCATTGGACAATTCCTCATAGAATTTGAACTTATCAAGTTCGGGTAACGAACTATCAAAAAGTAATGTTATGCAAATATCTTTTTTGGAGAAGATGACCAACAGAAATTCCTTTTGTTCGTTGGATTGTTCATTGCCTTCTGCGGCTTTTGTTGGAAGATACACTAGTTTACGATGTATCAAATAGTCGTTTGTTCTTGAGTCCCATTTGGCACCAATTAAATATTCACCTGAATCTACCTCAGTATCATTTTCTTCATTTTCACTTTCTTGATTCTCATCCTCAATGATTGCCGCGGTTTCATTTGAAGTTGTGCCCAATCCTATTCTGAAATTTTTGAACATTGGAGGCATGCTTATCCAGCTTGAATCGTCATTATTGCTGCTATCAACATTCCCAACATCGCCAGCGATTTGGTCACCTCCTCCACGAATTTTGGTTGTGACTTGTTCCCCAATATTAATCATACTGTTCACTGTATAATTCAAAGGCAGTACAACCAAGTTGTTCGTTAAAGTTACTGGGTTCAATAGCTCAAGTGCAGTTGAGGTCGCAGCTTTAAAACCTAAAGTATCACCCTCTTCACTGGGCGGTGTATCTGACTCAATATTGATTTTTGGTTGTGGTAAGTTAGTGGTAAATACTTCAGAAGGGTCAAGTTTAACTAGATGATCTGTTTCAAGTTTGGAATGATAATCATAGTATTCTAGCCAATTGTATATCTTTATCAAATATTCTTTCTCTACTAATTCTTCTTTCGAAGTTAAGGCTTCGAAGTTGTTCATGTAAACCATCCCATACTTCTTAGGACTCAATTTATTGAAATGTGAAATGATGAGTCCTTTTGGTTTTTGATCTGCTGAAGTAAATATCATGTCAATTTCTTGTTTTGCTGAAGGCAGAAGTGAAATAGAAGACTTTTTATAGGTAGAATTGGGGTTATTACTGGATGGGAATGGAATCAAACCCAAAAAGCCCTTATTATTCATCATATGAGCCCAAGTAAAACCAGGGGGTATGATATACTGCTGAGTATTGTATTTCTTGAGAAACCCGCCCCAAAACTGTTGAAGAATATCCTTGAGTGAATCTATTCCGTATTTTTCTAAGATGCTGCCATATCTTAAATGGAACAACACAAAATATTGCTGTGCATTTTCAATCAACCTAATCAATTGTTGGTTTACCAAGCCTGTAGTATCCGAAACAGAGCATGCTAAATAAAAGTCGCTTTCCAAGCAATATAGTATTATTGAGGAGTTAGATGACTTGATGATGTTTGTTTTGCTATTAGATGAAGTAAAGTTGCGAGCAAACGAGTCCACACCACGAATCAACCCAATCAACTTCAATTGATCGATTCGAGTTTCCTCCGTATCTACCTGCTCATCACCGTTGCTGAAGCATAAGATCTGCTTTATGAACTCTTCGGTGCTTTCTTCCTTGTCATTCACTAGTGAAGGGTTAAAAACCCCAATGTATTGAAGCTGTGGAGTTGAATGTTGTTTTTGGTCGGATACCAACGGTTTTGACTTCGAGCCATCAGATCCAAATTGAGGTATGAATTGGGAGAAATAATTACTCATCTTCAATTCAATTTGAAGCTATTGATAGTCTCGTTTAGGTCAAATTGATAAGATCATTTTTTGGCTGCGCACAAATGAAATCAACTTCTTTGATACACGCTAAACGAAGCTGCTGTAGAAATACGGAACATTCTTTATACAAATGTGAATCTGTTATATTGAAGGGGGTGGGTGTTTCGGTATACAAGATTAGATACTTAAGTGGCTTTATATAAAATGATTTTTGAAAACTCACTTTCTTTTATACTAATAAAATTAGGAAAAAATAATAAAAAATTAAGAGCTTTGGAAAAAGGCGTGGTCAAATCAATGTTTTGCAAGTTTACTTTGAATTTATCCAAATTGGAACTTCAAATTGTTTTTCCATGGGGATTGTTGATCAAATACATCTACTTTTTACTTTCAAACCATTTCAAATGATCGGTACTAAATCTCACTAAATGTTTTCTGAAATAAGGCAACTTGTCCGAGTGGTTAAGGAGAAAGATTAGAAATCTTTTGGGCTTTGCCCGCGCAGGTTCGAATCCTGCAGTTGTCGTCATTTTTTGATCTATTCTTTTTATTACATCTTCAGAAGCTCACGTGTCGTCTTACTTTCAAGTAGTATGTGATTGGCCCCCCACAAACAAGTTTTCGAGGCCTGTATCGCAATTGAAAAATGCCTGTATCGGAAGGTGAAAAATGGCCAAACGCACGACCGCCGATTGTCAAGGTATGATTCATAGTGTGAAGTTAGTTTATATTCTCCCACTGTTTCTCTTAAACAACATGAGTTATCTTAGTAAACCAAGTGCGGCAATCTCCGCAAAGAGATTGGCCCAAAAGGTCGCTTTCAAGAGAAACTTGGTCCAAACCACAGTGTTGAAAGAAAAAAAATTGAACAAGTATTCCTCCATCATTACTCAATCTCCATCTCAAGGTGCTTCCCAAGCTATGCTTTATGCAACCGGTTTCGACGAATCCGATATGGACAAGGCCCAAATTGGTGTTGGGTCCGTTTGGTGGTCTGGTAACCCTTGTAACATGCACTTGATGGACTTGAATGATCAATGTACCGAGTCTGTCAACCGTGCTGGTTTAAAGGCCATGCAATTTAATTCCATTGGTGTTTCTGATGGTATTACCAATGGTACCGATGGTATGAGATACTCCTTGCAATCCAGAGAAATCATTGCTGACTCTTTCGAGACCATGGTGTTGGCTCAACAATACGATGGTAACATTGCCATTCCTTCATGTGATAAGAACATGCCAGGTGTCTTGATGGCTATGGGAAGACACAACAGACCTTCTATCATGGTTTATGGTGGAACTATTTTGGCAGGATCCCCAACTTGTGGAAGTGCCAACCCAGCAGTTCCTGAGAAAATTGATATCATCTCTGCTTTCCAATCTTATGGTCAATACTTGTCTAACAGTATTACCGAGGACGAAAGAAAGGACATTGTCAAGCATGCTTGCCCAGGTCCAGGTGCCTGTGGTGGTATGTACACAGCCAACACTATGGCTTCCGCTGCTGAAGTTCTTGGTATGTCTTTACCATACTCTTCTTCTGCCCCAGCTGTTTCCAAAGAAAAGGCTGAAGAATGTGCCAATGTTGGTGAGGCTCTTAAGAAGTTGATGATTATGGACTTGAAGCCAAGAGACATTATGACTAAGGCTGCCTTTGAAAATGCTATCACTTACATCATTGCTACTGGTGGATCTACCAATGCTGTTTTGCATCTTATTGCAATCGCCTCATCTGTTGGAGTTGAATTGACCGTGGATGACTTCCAAAGACTTTCAGACTCCACTCCATTGTTGGCTGATTTCAGACCTTCTGGTAAATATGTCATGGCCGATTTGCAAAACTACGGAGGTACTCCAGCTGTAATGAAGTACTTGTTGGCTGAAGGTTTCCTCGATGGAAACCAACTCACTGTTACTGGTCACACTATTAAAGAAAATTTGGAAAAGTTGCCAGGATTGCCAAAGAACCAAGATATTGTCATGAACATTTCTACTCCATTGAAGCCAAGTGGTCACTTGCAAATTTTGAAGGGTACTTTGGCTCCAGGTTCTGCTGTTGGTAAGATCACTGGTAAGGAAGGTACTTATTTCAAGGGTAAGGCTAGAGTTTTCGATGATGAAGGTGCCTTTATTGTTGCTTTGGAAAACGGTGAGATTAAGAAGGGCGAAAAGACTGTTTGTGTTATTAGATACGAAGGTCCAAAGGGTGGTCCAGGTATGCCAGAAATGTTGAAGCCATCGTCTGCATTGATGGGTTATGGTTTAGGAAAAGACGTCGCTCTCTTGACTGACGGTAGATTCTCTGGAGGTTCCCACGGATTCTTGATCGGTCACATTGTTCCAGAAGCTGCTGTTGGTGGTCCAATTGCTTTGGTGGAAGATGGTGATGTAATCGTCATTGATGCCGAGAATAACAAGATCGACTTATTGGTTGAAGAGAACGTTTTGGCTGAAAGAAAGACTAAATGGACTCCTCCTGCTCCAAAATATGCCAGAGGTACTTTGGCTAAGTACGGAAAGTTGGTTAGCGATGCATCCTTAGGATGTGTGACTGACTTGCCATGAGTTTTTCACTTTAAGAACATTGTCGTTTGAATGACATTAAATTTATTCAATTCTTATTTTTTTTTGTTAAAATAGCATCTAATGTATATATAATATCCCACGAAAGGATCCCCTCAATTAATCTATTAAACCTTGTATGAATTGTAATATATGCTCCTGATCTTTACTCAAGTCAGGATAAACGTACTCTTTAACCGTACAAAAGAATGGTATTCTCCATTCCTCAAATTTGTACATTGTTTTTGTGCTGAGATGTTTGCATGTGGTGATAACGACTGAATTGAGCTTGGCAATTTCTATGTCATATTCTTTCTTTAGCACATTCAATGTGTTTTGATTATTTGTTCTAAGCTTTTGAAGTTTCGAGGGATGGAACCCTTCCATGGACCGAGATATGGACTTGGTTACTTGTTGTACTTTCCGGTTATATTCTTCATCCATCCGTTGTTTCTGGTCCTGCCATAGTCTCTGCTGTTCAAGCTGCTGTTGTATAAGTGCTCTGATTTCGTCCACCTTAGCCAAGTCGCCAAGAATGTGGTTACGAATGTATCTCTCGGCATGAAATCGGTTCGTGATAACTTTGGGATCAGGGCCATCGTATTTGATGACATTAATGCTATTATTGATACTGGTGACGGTTACTGGAGGAGTGACGACGTGTTTACCACCTACCTTGTCATTTAAATACTCGTATACTTTTGCCGTGTAATAATTTCTCTTCTTGATGAGCTGGGTGAGGTGAGGCTCTTGACGATTCTCCTTTATAATGCGATATAGACGAGGTTCATTGAGTTTGGTGAGACCAGGATACTGTGAGCTTGGTCGTTCGAGGCGTTTCTTCAATAGGTATATCGCTGCTTGTTCCACCTCCTTACTATCAGACATGTTAAAATTGTGAGGTTAAATTCTCAATTGAAAAATTAATCTGGGGTTTGATGTGAGTGGAGGTCCAGGAATGAGATTATACAGAAGTCAAACCATTCTATTGCCAATACGCGTCGAGAATTTTTGGGACAAGAAAATTGCGGTGATTCAGTAAAAATTCTATGGTTAAAGTGCTTGGCTACATTGACGTCGAAAGTTTATGAAACTTATTATTCTATATTCACAAATATAGTTTTGGTATGCTATTTTGTTCTAACTGTGTAATCGTCACCACTCTTTGTGATATAACGAACCCATGGATAAGATTGATATTGTAACTTGGGTTCATTAATTCTTAAGTATCTTACTTGGATACCACTGGTGGTGAAGTAGGGAATTGAAAAGTTGACCTTGATAGGTTTCTTACTAGCCGACAAGATTTCTTCGGGATCATTCACTGCAGGAAGACCCAATTCCGCTCTCATGTGGTACAGCTTACCTCCAGGGAAGGTCTTGAGTTTCCACACGATATGGGACTTTTCGGGAATCCATTTGACAGAGCCATATTCCGGAGTAAACTTAGGGGTGTCAGCATCTTCCGGAATGGGGATTATGACCTCCACGTTATTGGCAGTAGATTTCTTTTTGATTTGGGCCTTTACTGAACAGATGATTTCGATTCTGGAGTGCTTGTGGATTTTTGTTTTGCATTGGACTAAAATAAGAGGTTTCATCAAAAACTGGGCAGCAGACAAACGGTAAGACATTACGGTAAATTCACCATCTGGAGGAATAAAGGTGATGATTCTTTCATTTTCAAATTTGGATAATCTGACACATTGATGGAACTTGATGTCTTCCATTTCGATACCTTTGGTGTTTCCGGAGCCGGAGCTTGCTCCGGCATTATCATCGGCACCTGGAGGTGAGGTGAAGATACCCTTATCGTTCAAGCCTAATCTGAGGTCGGGCATACCACTGAGATGAGACTTGACGTTCACCTCACCGAGGATTTCGGAATTGAGCACTTGGCCGTTTGCGTTGATCAACATGTTGATGGACTCGACCACGTCCAAGAAAGCTTCGTTCTTCTTGTAGAAAATGCCATCCTTTCTCCACGACACTGCGTTGGTGAGTGCTTGAGGAGGTTGGACCAAATGATCTGCAGACTTTTTCACCAACTTGTAGTAGTCCTGGGTGATGTACTCCTTCAAGATCTTTGTATCGGTGGTTTGGGGAACGCCGAAGTCCATCATTTCATCGAGCAATTCGTAGATCACCACGAAGTTATCCCGGATCGATTCCTCCTCCAAACTCTTGAAATATTGTGTGAGCACCTCAATGAGCTTGGACAAGAAGATGATGATGGCCATGATGTTTTCGTTTTTCCTGGACAATGCACAGAGGTACAAGTTGTTGTGATGGATGTAGATGTAGTTGATCCCTTGACTGTTGATGAACGGCTTGTAGTCGCCGTCTTCCAGGCTGTTTTCCAAATCGAGAAGGAGAAGCGGGAACTTTTCTATGGCGGTGGAAGGGATGTCGCCCTTGTAGTCCCGCAGAAGGAGAGGCTTCCCCTTAATGTCTAGGAAATGGATTTGAGACGCCATGGGTGAAGAAAGAATAACAGCACAGTTTCAACAACTAAAGGCGGCATCACGTGTACACGGAGCACGTGACTCAAAACACACGTGCCGCCACCGATTTTTCCAGGGTTTTGCTAGTCCTTGCCACGACCACCCACCACCATCACCATCACCGCTACCACATAAATGGGTGGTTCGCGCACGCCCGGTTCGCGCACGCCCCCAGATTTGGATCCCGGTGCACCCCCACCTCCAGCGGGGTGTCGCATTTCCCCTTTTTTCGCCAGCGCCCAGAGTTGCTGCATCGCTTATGCAGCCCCGACCCTCATCCAACAATGCCACGCCGCCAACCAGTTCCATGCTTCTTCTCGTGTAAGCCAAGAGACACAACACTGCAAAACCACAATGCACGTGTGTCATCAGGTGGCTGTGCTGGTCTGGGCATCACCGCCTGTTGCCCGCCCAACTCACCACCTTCCAACGCGCTATTCCCGTGTGTTGTTGTCGTCTGGTGGTCGCCTGGTGGCGGTTTCGGCGGAAATGCCATTTGTTCCCGATCGGGACTGCGCCTGGTGTGGTGCATCTGCGGCCTGTACCAAGGTATATCCGCCTGCACACAGGGGTATCGTCCTGCAGGGTGCGCGGCTTAGCCTGCGGGATGGAGGGATTGTGTCATGAGCACATGCAGTGTTTGTTTTCATGTCAGGGATTGCAGGGCAAACTGACGCTATATAAAGTTGCAATTTCCGTACCTGGGCAACTATTCATCCCATCAGTTGTGTGTTTTCCTTCGCTAGACATTTAGAGTGTGCCAGTCCCATCCACTTGCTACTCTTCCTTCCTTCCCTCGATATCCAGATCTGTAGTTCAGCCTCCCGAACCAAGATCGTCCTTTCGCTAGTGTCCTCCATATCATATCATGAAGCTCTTCAACACCGCTGTTCTCTTGGGCTTGGCCTCCGCTGTGTCCGCCATCGACCCCGTGGAAGTCAAGGGTAACGCCCTTTTTGTCAAGGGCTCCAGCGACCGTTTCTACATCAGAGGTGTCGACTACCAACCAGGTGGATCCTCCAAGTTGACCGACCCTTTGGCTGATCCAGACACCTGTGAGCGTGACATCAAGTACTTCTCCGACTTGGGCATCAACACCATCAGAGTGTACTCCGTCGACAACACCGCCGACCATGACGAGTGTATGGAAAAGTTGGCCGACGCCGGCATCTACTTGATTGTGGACGTCAACATCCCCAACGCTTCCATCTCCCGTTCCGACGCCAAGTGCTCTTACAACACCATGTACTTGGAGCAGGTGCTCGCCACCGTCAAGATGATGGCCAAGTACGACAACACCCTTGGTTTCTTTGCCGCCAACGAAGTCATCAACGACGAAACCACCACCGCCGCCGCTACCTACGTTAAGGCAGTGATCCGTGACATGAAACAATACATCCACAACAACGACCTCAGAGCCATCCCCGTAGGATACTCTGCTGCCGATGTGTCTGAGAACAGACTCGAAACCGCCCATTTCTTCAACTGTGGTGACGACGAAATGGCCAGATCTGACTGGTTCGGTTTCAACGATTACTCCTGGTGTGGAAAATCCTCCTTCACCACCTCTGGTTACGATCAAAAGGTTGAGGCCTACTCCAACTACTCCATTCCTTTATTTCTTTCGGAATTCGGTTGTAACAAGGTTACCCCAAGACCTTTCAGTGAAATCAGCTCCATCTATTCCGACAAGATGTCTCATGTTTTCTCCGGTGGTTTGGTTTACGAATACTCTGAAGAAGAATCAAAGTATGGTTTGGTTTCCCTCGATGGTAACAGCGTCAAGACCAATTCCGACTACGACAACTTGAAGTCTCAATACTCCAACGCAAAGAACCCACAAGGTGACGGTGGTTACCAATCAGACTTGCCACATTCAAACTGTCCTTCAAGATCTTCCAAATGGAACGCTACCAACGACCTTCCACCTGCTCCAAAGGGTGCTTGGAAGTTCATTAATGGTTCTGCCGACCCAGAAGGTGCAGGTTTCAACGCTTCTACCCAATGGGCTTGTATCGCCAAGGGTAACGACGATGATGACTCCTCTTCTGGTTCCAATAGTCGTTCTGGATCTAGATCTGGCTCTTCTACAAGATCTTCTGGCTCTTCCTCTACTGGCTCATCTTCAAGATCTTCAAATGCTAACAACATTAAGGCAGAATCCATTAACTGGCTTAATTACGTCAGTCTTGCTGGTGTCATGGTGGGTTTCAGCTTACTTTGATTTTGATTCTTTGGATTTATTTAGGTTACATATATATTGAATGGATTTTATCACTTGTATATTAATAGAAACTAGGCCTTAAGATTTAACACCTTGCTTAATACCATACATCATTTCTTCCTTGTTAATCAAATGACCAATACTGTCAACCTCTTCCAACAACTTGTCCACATCGTAACACCAATCGTTCAACAATTCGTTCAAATGGACATCAGTTGTTCTCTCCTTTCTTTCTTCTCCGTTTTCAAACTTGGTTTGTACCTTGATAGGTGCCTTCTCAAATCTAATGATTCCTTGTGGTCTATTGATCTTGGCATAAATCATCCCTTTGTTCACCAATTCACTAACATATGATTCGGAGTCTGCAGTACTCAATTGCAATAAGTATGCCAATCTGTCTAACTTGATACATTGGTAGTATTTGTTGATTGTTCTTAAATTGTGCTCAATAATTCTATTCTGTAAATTCTTGTAGTTGGTTTCCAGTTGGAAAATGCTTGATTTATCGAAATAATCGACCTTGTATAATGACTCAATATTAGACCAATGAATCAATTCATTTGTAGTGAAGATTTCCAACAAATCATAAACCTTAGAAGGAACAGTCTTGGCGAAAACAGGATTTTGTTTAATTTTAGTAATCAAATCAAATTGATGTGGATCGTGTGGAGATAAGATGATGTAGTAGACTATAGAAGTCAAATAATTCAAATAATCCTTTGTGGTTGTCTTTAAAGTCAAACCCTTGGTAGGGTCAGCAGTAATTTTGTCCTCCTCTGGCTTATTAACCAAGGGGATTTCGATTAACAACAACATGTTCTTGACAATAGAAATGTAGTCATTTTCGTGGCTATTAATTTCAATCAAAAACTTCAAGTAAATGGCTTTGAATTCTTCTGCTCTGTCAAAATTCTTCAAAGACTTGAGAAGAATCTTTCTACTCAAGATCTTAGCTTGATTGAAGTCACCCTTTTGCAAGGTCAATCTGATTTGTTCCAAAATGAATTCAATCTTCTCACTAAATGGCATCAATGAATATGTTTCCACTTGAAGATCACACAAGATTTCCACGGCTTTGTCTAAATCCTTGTATTGATGTAAGTAGATCTCACTCAATTTCTTAGAGACAATGGCTCTTTCGACTTCCACAAAGATCTTCTTGTCAGTTATGGTTCTGATGGTCTCAATAATCTTAACTTTGAGCTCCAATTCTTTCTTCTTATCATCGCTTAATGTGGATAAATTGTCAATTACCGCCTTGATTAACGTTTGAATAGCTGATTTCAATTGGCCATGCTTTTTGGATAAAAGAATTATGAGATCGTTCAAATATTCCCAGTCATCATTCTTCACTAAGATGCTTATAATTTTCTCCAAGATTCTTTTGGATGAAGCAACGTCTGACGATTGACGTGTTTGCTTTTCAAGCACCAATAACTTATCGATAGCGGATTTGTAATCAGAAAGGTCATCAATAATTGGAAATTGTTCGTTCAAGGTTTCACTGAAATCCTTTTCAGCTTTTAATGGATCTTCTCTGGACATAATAGCAGGATACAAACACTTCTAAATATTAAGATAGGTGGCAACGAACTTAGTGCTCATGAAGGTCGTGCGCGCTACATATACCCAAAAGTTATCCCAAGAATTATTCCCATGCTTTACATTAAACTAAAGATCAGAAAGCAGATTGTATCCACCAAATAACTTATTCGCTGTAAGAGTTTCCTATTTATAAAGGCCAATAAAGCAAATATATGTTTAGGATGTGACAATACAAAATATTATTAGTTTACTTGGACAAAACTAAATCAGTTAAAAACCCGGCACCATGCACATTGCATAACTGGAATCAAATTTAGTACATATTTTATATTTTTCAAGATACTTCGAAGTAATTCAACTTTTACTTGAACATGATCCAGAGGGTAGACGTGTATAAAAATTCAAATAATATTTCAAAAAAAATGCCTTCAGCCAGATTCGAACTGACGATCTCCTCATTACTAGTGAGGTGCCTTACCAACTTGGCCATAAAGGCTTTTCTTGCTAAGGAAAGTTAACGTAGTAAACTCACCAACTCAATATGCATTCAATCATTGTAAAGTTAGGTTACCGTGATAATCAAAAGCAATTAATTGCAATGAATGTCTCGGAGGGAATCTTTACGATCTACCTTATAACCATAACTATTCCCAAAACCTTGTTAGTATATCCTGCATATAAACAAAATTCAGATGCCCATCACAGTCACTGTTAAAGGGTTTAGGAAACATAAGTTTGAATGTCATCGCCATGGCTGCTGATTCTAAATGTTGTTTAGGTAAACTATCCGAACTCGTGCAGAAGCATCTAGGTGTTTCTGATGAAGATTCTACTATTGCACTGTTTGTGAAGAACTTATATGAATCTATGCTGGAGACAGGTACCTCAAAAGAGAATGATTACATACGATTTAAAAAGATTATAGCTGACAATGGTGGCGATGAGTTTCCTGATGATTTTATTAAGGAATGCTTCAAAGTGCTAAATGTAAGTAGCCAAAACAACTTGCAAACTACCAAAGCACATCTCATTGAATCAATGGACCAACCAGTTGATGTTACTTCGAATTTAGAGTCAAAACCTAAAGAATCGGCTTATTCTAGTTTGAGTATTGCAAATCAAGAGCACAATATTAAACTGGATACAGATAAGTATCAGAGAGATCACACCGATGTTGGCGGGCCAAAGGATTTGGTGGTGGGTAATGTTTACAAGGGATACGTTAGCAGTATGACTACATATGGTGCATTCATTAGATTATTCAATCCCAGATCTCCACAATCTGGATTATGTCACATTTCACAAATTTCATTCGATGGAAAGATCCGTATCCGTAAGGTCGAGGATGAGTTATCATTTAATCAAGAAGTGTTTGTCAAGATTACATCAATTGATGAAGCCCCCAGATCCCATACTAGCAGAAAGAGCAGAGATAAAATATCCTTGACGATGAGGTACATTGACCAAGTCACTGGATTAGACAAAACAGCAGATTTTGAACAACGAAGATATGAAGATAGAAAGGGGAGAGAACAACATAAAGGAAATACTGACTATCGTGGCGTCAAACGTAGATTAACGTCGCCAGAGCGATGGGAAATCCGTCAACTAATTGCCTCTGGTACTGTATCAGCTGATGACTACCCTGAGCTTCGTGGAGATGAGGACCCTAATGCAGCTTTTGAAGATAATTCCAATTCCAAAAATAATCTTCAAGAAGTCGAGGTAGAGATCGAATTGAACAAAGATGAACCGAAATTTTTAAAAGGGCAAACTCAAAACTCCATACAACTAGCGCCAGTTGAAGTTTTCAAGAACCCCGAAGGGTCTTTGTCCAGGTCAGCAATGAATGGTTCTAAGTTTTCACGTCAATTCAAGGAAGGCAAAATTAAAGAAAAGATAGAGAAGGAAAAAGCACAAAGAGAAAGTTCTAAGGGTGTGGATTCTCATGATCCATTACAGCATAATAAATCCTCTAATGAAAATGGATTAGATACAAAAACCAAGGATGTCATAATGGAATGGAAGAAAGCACAAAAGAATGCATCATTAGGTAAAAGATCGAAGTTATCCATGAAGGAACAAAGAGAATCATTGCCTGTATTTTCGATGAGATCCGAGTTAATTGAAACAATCAGGAATAATCAGTTTGTGGTAATCGTCGGAGAAACTGGTTCTGGTAAAACCACACAAATTGTGCAGTACTTGACTGAAGAAAGGATGAATATTACGTCAAGTGGAGAAGCTAAGTTGGTGGGTTGTACTCAGCCAAGAAGAGTTGCAGCCACGTCGGTTGCAAAAAGAGTATCCGAAGAAGTCGGCTGTATTCTTGGAGAGGAAGTTGGTTATAATGTTAGATTCGACGACCGTACTAGTCCCAAAACCGTGATTAAATACATGACGGATGGTATGCTTCAACGTGAGGCATTAAATGATCCATACATGAAAAAGTACAGTGTGATCATGTTGGATGAAGCTCACGAAAGAACAATTGCAACTGATGTCTTATTCGCCTTGCTAAAGCAGGCAGCACTCAAGAATCCAGAACTAAAGGTGATCTGTACTTCTGCTACTTTAGATTCTCAAAAATTCTCGAAATTCTTTAATGATTGCCCGGTGATCAATATTCCAGGAAGAACATTTCCTGTGGAGATCTTATACACCAAAGAACCCGAATTGGATTATTTACAGGCAACTCTTGACTCAATTGTTCAGATACATCTTTCAGAACCTCAAGGTGATATTCTTGTATTTTTGACAGGTCAAGAAGAAATCGATACTAGTTGCGAAGTACTATTAGAAAGGATGAAGGTGTTGGGAGATTCAGTCGCTGAATTGATCATTCTACCTGTTTATTCCGCCTTACCGTCCGAAATGCAGACCAGAATCTTTGAGCCCACTCCACCCGGTTCCAGAAAAGTGATTCTTGCCACGAACATTGCAGAAACATCCATTACTATCGACGGAATCTACTATGTCATTGATCCGGGGTTCGTCAAGATGAATGCTTACGATGCCAAAATCGGGATGGATTCATTGATGGTGTCACCTATTTCTCAAGCACAGGCACGTCAAAGAAGTGGTAGAGCTGGTAGAACCGGACCTGGTAAATGTTACCGTTTATACACCGAGGCTGCGTTCAAAAACGAGATGCTACCAAATACCATCCCGGAGATCCAAAGACAGAATTTATCTTACACCTTGTTAATGCTTAAGGCCATGGGAATCAACGACTTACTCAATTTCGATTTTATGGATCCCCCCCCAGCAAATACCATGTTGACTGCACTTCAAGATCTCTATTCGTTGTCAGCACTTGATGATGAGGGTTTATTGACCGATCTTGGAAGAAAAATGGCCGATTTCCCCATGCAGCCGGCATTGGCTAAAACACTTATTGCTTCGGTAGAATTTGGGTGTTCCGAAGAAATATTGAGTATTGTGGCAATGTTATCGGTGCAAACGGTATTTTATCGTCCTAAGGATAAACAGGAAACAGCCGACCAGAGGAAAGCCCGGTTCCATCATCCCCACGGAGACCACTTGACCTTTCTCAACGTCTACAAAGCTTGGTCCTTACATGAACATAGTAAACAATGGTGTCAGGAGAATTTCATTCAAGAGAGAAGCATGCGCCGGGCTCATGAAGTACGCCGTCAGATAGCAACAATCATGAAACGTTACAGACACCCCATTGAGCTGTGTGGTCCACAGCTTGACCAGGTTCGGCGAGCTTTGGTGGCAGGGTTTTTCAAGAACTCGGCCAAGCGGGATCCTCAAGAAGGTTATCGAACTGTTAGCGAACAAACTCCGGTATTTTTGCACCCATCGCTGGCACTTTTCGGGAAAAACCCTGATTACGTGCTTTACCACACCTTGCTTTTGACCTCCAAGGAATACATGCACTGTGCCACCACTATTGAGCCTTCCTGGCTTACGGAGTTAGCCCTGTCTTATTTCAAGGTAGCAGATCCTACGCGTAAGAAAGGAGGAAAGATTGTTCCATTACGCGGAAAGACGGACTGGAGGCTCAGCTCCCATCACGAAGTCAAGAGAAGAGCCATGGAAAACATGTAGCTGGATTATGATGCTGGTTCTGAATCAGCACCAGCCCTCACTAGCATTAAACATATATTTTTACCTAAATAGACAATTTAATTACTTGGTGCGCATGTCATTCCTAGATTGTTATTTCTGTCATTTCTTGACAGAGTAGTTTAAACTTTCGAAGTGGCAGGTACACTTTCCGCATCTCATGCTGCTCCTGCATTTCGGGCCAGGTGGGGAATGTGAATGTGATCGCACCACCACTGTGCCTACCACCACTTGTGTGCCTTAATTTCCCCAGTTTCACTTACAACTACATCTTTTCTTGAAAACATTGACATTCCCAACTTCCTCATTTTTATGAGAAAATTATCCATTTGTGGTTGAACGGTTGTAAGAGTTATTGCCCGATTTGATACCCTGCTGCAAATATGAAAAGTGTCAGGGACACTAAAGATGCCATCATCAATCGGCTCAGTTTGTACAGTGCCACTTCGGGGGTTTCCATGACTGGAGTAAGACCATTGAGACGAAAGTTTCCCGAAAGCACTACCATAACCCCCACCGATGGCTCCCTTACAGACACCAGCATTCTGAACTGTTGTCGGCTTGAAACAGATGGAAAGGGCAATTTGGTAGATTCGTGTGGCAGGAAGGTAACATTGAAAGGTATTAACGTTGATGGAGCCATGAAGCTCCCCACGGAACCTTTATTGCCCAGTTACGAGGGAAATTCAAGTAAGTTTGACGACTTGTTTTTCGATGGTGATAATGTTACGTTTGTGGGCCGGCCATTTCCGTTAGAAGAAGCCCACTCTCATTTTCTCAGAATAAAATCCTGGGGTTACAATACAATCCGTTACTTACTCACCTGGGAAGCTATCGAACATGCTGGGCCCGGAATTTACGACGAAGCCTTTGTTGACTATACCATCAAGATTTTGTCGATTATCCATCAAATTGGCGGACTATACGTGTTTTTGGAGTTTCATCAAGATGTGTGGTCGAGGTTTTGTGGAGGTAGTGGTGCACCAATGTGGACTCTATATGCCGCTGGCCTTCAACCAAAAAGATTCGTGGTGACTGATGCTGCTGTGATTCACAATGACTCGCGCTACCACCAAGAGCAAGACCCAGAAACTTATCATAAGATGATGTGGGCTTCCAATTATAAACGATTGGCGGCAATGGTAATGTTCACCTTATTTTTTGGAGGTAAAACATACTTCCCTTCTCTAGTAATAAATGACCAAAATATCCAGGATTACCTTCAAAGTCATTACCTTGACGCTATTGGATATATTTGGATGGCAATCAACCAAAGATTACCAGAGATGATTGAAGATGGAACTATCCTTGGGTTTGAACTGATGAATGAACCAAACAGAGGATTATTGGGTCACGAAGATTTAGCATTTCTCCCAGGAAATCAACAACTTAGAGTTGGAACTACTCCTACAGTTTATCAATCAATGAAATTAGGTATGGGTTTTGCTTGTCTGGTGGATGAGTATAGAATTTCATTGACTGGACCTCAGAAATTCGCTACAAGGATAATTGACCCGAAGGGACAACGTGCATGGTTGAGTCCAGAAGAAGCTGCAGTTGTTGATGAAAAGTATGGTTGGAAAAGGTCTGTAAAATGGAAGTTAGGAGAGTGTATTTTTGCTAGAGAAGGAATCTGGAGGTGGGATAGAAGTATTGATTTTGAGAATTTAGCCGAATTATCACAGGATAAAAGACTCGACATAAGCGTCGGCAGATGTGAATTACTTCTTCCGAACTTTTTTAATCAAGTATCATCAAGACACGAACACTGCTCATTAAGTGGGACTATACCCCATTCCATCGACGCTGAATATTTCATCAACAATAACTTCCTTGATTACTATTTCAAGTTCAAAAAAGTTATTAGAGACATATGCCCGCAAGCTTTTGTATTCATGCAGCCACCCGTCTTGGATGTACCTCCATCATTAAAGAATGATTCTAAGGGAATTGTGGATGATCGAACAATCTATTGTCCTCATTATTATGACGGAATGTCATTAATGTTCAAAACATGGAACACAAAGTATAACGTTGATACCTTGGGTATCATGCGGGGTAGATATTTGAACCCAGTCTTAGGTATTGTTTTTGGAGAGCGAGCTATTAGAAATTGTATCCGTAAACAATTTATGGAAATGAAGAAAGAATGTCAAGAATTTTTAGGTCAAATTCCTGTTTTGATGTCAGAAACTGGTATGCCATTTGATATGGACGACAAACGTTCATACAGAAATGGTAAGTATATTTCACAGACTGCTGCTTTAGATGCGTTGAGTAATGCATTAGAAGGTCTGAATATGTCACATACTTATTGGTGCTATACTAGTATCAATTGTCATGAGTGGGGTGATCATTGGAATAATGAAGATTTTTCTTTCTGGTCTCCAGATGATAGGAATTTTGGAATCGATGAACGTTCATCACCTGGAACTCCACAATCCATGAGTAGAAGAGGAAGCATCATCAAGACTATTCATGCTGTCAAGGCTGGGAGGGCAATTGACACAGCCAAGCTGATCAAAACTAAGATGAAAAGAGCTGGTTTGGCGGCTAAATCTAAAAGCTCGAGCGACAATGAACACCAGACTTTGACTGAATCCTCAGAAAAAGAATCCGAAGATGAAAGTACAGATTCTCGATCTTTGCAGGATTCTAGTTTGATACTGAGTACAAGCGATAACGTTCACCATAGATACAACAAAAAATGTTTTCCTTCACCGGATGGTGTTAGGGCCCCAAATGCAGTCATCAGACCATATGTTGTTGCTACTATGGGAGAAATTCAAGCCGTTGATTTCGACTTAAGATCAGTCAAGTATGGACTTTCTCTATTAATAGATAAAAGAGATTTGAGGATATCTACAACTCCAACTTTGATTTTTGTCCCTAAATGGCACTTTCCACATTTGAATTATGGAGATATTTATTTAACGTCTGGAAATATCAAGTACAATGATAACTTGGAATGTTTAGAATGGTACCATCATGAAGAATTAGATGAGACTTCAGTTGCCGGATCAACAGAAGTCAGTTGTGAAACAATAATCATCAAAAATAACAGCGGCTTGCTAATTTAAATCCTAAAGAAACTTTATTATTGAAGAAGTATAAAATTTAGTGCAAACTAGCCGAATTTTTTTCAGAAGTAACATCAAATATTTTGCGAACTAGCTGAAGGAAATCCTGTAAAAATACTATAGCCACGGCGGTCCAATTTTCCAAATTGAGACCCAACTTTCGAATTGACAGAACAAGGATCAAATTCATCAATAAAAGGGTGATTTCCTATCTCGCTTATCTTGCTAAAGAACGGAACATTATTATGAAGACTTGATGTAAACACTGGTTTTGAATAATAACATTGTGTTGTTGGGAAACAAGTAAGCGAAGCATTCTGTAAATCAGAATGAAGAAGAAGAGTTTCAGATTTGAAGATGTTTGAAATATTTCTCAGTGCAATCATACCATCAAAGACTGCGAGTTCATGCTTGCTTCCGTCTTTGTCATCAATCATATACATCAGATAATACCTCTTAATTCCGTCCCCAAGTTTGTCAACTTCAAAGGTGTATCTAACATTTTCCTTCCAATCATACGGATATTTACAAACGATAACATAATCTTCTTTAACACAGCTTTTCTGGAGGCTGGTGTCAAGGTAGTGAAATAATCTGACTTTGAAATATTTTTCATTACCTTCGCGATACAAACCAAAGTCTAAGAGACCATCTCCGATATGAACTTCAGAGCCAAAAAAAAATTTTCCCACTTCTGAGGAAACTGATACATTGATGTTTTGGCTAAATCCTTCGTAAGACTGAAGACGCCTTGCGTTAAAATAGACCTCTTGGTTAGGTAGCACATAATGTTCCCCATAGTATGCTAATACCATGCAGGATAATAATGTTAATTGTAGAATTAAATTTACTTGCATTTCACTGGATTATTGATTCTCGATATTTAATGAATAAAAAGGGCTAGTAAACACCTTGGACAATTTATATACTACTTATCATTTTTGCTTTAGGTGATGAGACAAAAGCAATTTGTGGAATTGAAGTCGAGACCAATGAAGTGCGATCCATCAATAATACCATGTAGGAGTTAAATGTATCATGGCTTAAGTACCCCGAATGTTGAATGTTTAGAATAACAAAAAATAATGATGTCGTCCTTCTTAAAAAAATGATAAGTGTAAACAGCCACCGGGGTATAAAAAATAATTCATCATCCCCTAGTTATTTTCCTACGAATGAGCAGGACTTCAAGAGTGTGCTAAGCTGCACTGTATGGATTCAGATGACACAATCTACTTCGAACATAATCTTACCATGTAAAATTTGGTCTCCACATATTAGGGAGTGACAATAAAGGACCCGTTAGAATAGTGAACTTCACCTTTTCAGTTCTACAGACTGATTATCATTCAAAGATCTGATGTGAAGATTCAAACATGCCAAGAATCCCTTGTAATTAGTTAAAAAATGGGGTTACGGTTTAAATAAAAGTTATTGTGTTAAATCTGCCTATTTGAAATAATTAGAATGAAAGGAACTGGTAAATATTTCGTCACATACAGGTTCTGGTCTTGAAACCAAAAGCTAGGTTATAGGTTGTGTTTAAAACACAGGAAACCTATCTCATTCCGAAAAGTAAATCAAGTAATGCAGTTGGACAAGTATAATCTATTTGATAATAATAAGATAGCTACAAGATCGAAATAATATTGGGATAATAATCATAATTGATATGGGATATTTGAAAGTACATAGCAAGTTCATAAATTGCAAAACGATTTAGATTGAGAGTATATTAACGTGATCGATGGATTCCAAAAACTAAAGACGGGATAAGCAAAATAGGGAAACTTCCTGTTACATGTAACATAATTTTAAAGTTTGAAAGAATTGCATCTTCTTATACAGTTGATAAGGTAAATAGGATACTAAGCATAAATTTGCCTCATGTAAGTGCTGGACACCAAAACTGAACTAGTGTAGTTATCTACATAATCGAAAGATGACCGAGAAGCTTTCCTTTATGAATACATTCAGTTTCTAAAATTTTTAAATGTTGATTACCAAATTTTTAGTGTCATATTTTACAGTTTAAATCATCACCTTGGCCAAAATATGTTCACCACACGAAGTGAAAGAGAGTTTAATATACACTGCCACCTATGGGAAATTGGAATACACAACCACTCACATAAAAGTATGCTTATTTATCAATTATTCGAAAGATATATTACCCTCAAAGGTGTACCCTTTATTACATTAAATCATATTATACATACCTAAAAACTCAACTCATCCTCTCTTGACCTTTTGGAAACGCCCTTCAATTCGTCTGCAATCATGTCGTTGATAAATTTCGAGAAAAAATCAACGTATGGTTTTAAGCTGGTTTTTTCATAATCTGGAAGTTTATGTTCTGAATTCGAGCTTGAAGGCTTGGTTTCCCATGCATCCAATTCACGCTGTAATAGTTTCAAATTTGGCGCGGTCATAGGGTTAAAGCCATAATCATCGTCCAATTGATTTCCGGAAATATTCTTCGTGGGGTCAAATGGAACACAAACATTCCCGGTTCCAGGGTGTATACAAAATGGTGACTTCAACAAATGGATCACTTGTCTGGAAACTTCAATATCCAATCTTGGGTATAAATAATAAAGAATGATATCTTTTCTTGACTCGAGTAATTGATTCGCTTGAACATTATTCTTCAAAACAGATTTTGCAACAGTATTTATATCTTCCCACTTGTCTCTTGATGTCGAGATTCCTGAATGATTTTTCCATTTGCTCTTGAGTTCTGCTTGAAGCTTGGCATCTGGAATAAAGGTCAATAATTCATCTATTTGTATCCAACTTTTGGCGTCTGGTTCAGTGTCCGGAGCTGTGTACCATGGATCTTGATCATTCAAGATAATTTCTACAAACTCTTCGCTCAAGATTTCTAATGATCTTTCAATATGTGGATGCAATGGCCTTCTAGTCAGGAAGGCCTTTTTTGAATTGGATTTGGATTGCTTGGATGCTAACACATCCATATAGTCAATGATAGACTTTCTAGTGGTTTCGTTCATTTGACGGGCTCTGGAATCACTGATCCAACAATGAGCACCTCTTCTACCTGAGAATACCCATACCAAATGTTTGAATCCAAAGTCATCACGTAAAGCCGAATCAATGACTTTAGATCCAACTCTAATGAATTTCCAACATTTGGTGCAAATGTTGGTTTTTTGACAACAGGTTCTGATATCATCATAATCTGTCAAATCGATATCGAATACCAATTCCTTTCCTAAAGGTTTCATGGCTGTTTTGGGAAGTGTTTTTCTTTCTCTTGGATTCACAGTGTAAACTGCACCAATTTCAAAACGGGTAGGATTAGCATTAATAACGGATTCACGGAATTCTTCAAGACTTCCATATGAGTTATATCTCTGATATGCCCCAGTACGGAATTCAAATGCAAACTCTCTCATGGTAAAATCCTTGGTGGCTTTTGGTGAATGGGATAACCACCGAAATACTTGCTTAAATGGTAAAAGTCTCTTATAAAAGTGCAACATATCTTCCGATGAAGGTTTATACGAGCCGAAGGAAGGATCTTCCGACGAAAACGTTTTCATCATCGTAGTTGCATTGGAGCTCTCTCCAGTAGTCATAATGAGTTGATGATGGTGATGATTAGTAGGACGCGACGCGTTCTTGATAATAAATGTACATATTAGGTAGTGTACATGGACATTATGTAAAGTATGAATACTTTGTCTGAAAGGATGAAAGCATTTAGCGGAGTATGCATAGCAAAGCTCAGCACGCATAAAACGTTAAGAAGGTAAAGTCCTTAGGTCGTGAAAGTTGTGACTCTCTTTTTGATTTGGACTTGCAGCTAATTTTTGTGTTCGAATTGTATAGAATGAGGGAACTTGAATATCTGAAATCAATCCGTTTAGCTACTGTGCTTTCCAGGTGTAAGCACGATATATTTGAAACAATGTACTATTCCAAATAAATTCAGCTCAGATTATCTTGATCTTAGGCTTGATTTTACGGTCTTGTTAATTGTGTTTAATTTTGATCATTATAGAACTAGCTATAAAGTAGTATACATCTATTCATGTTGGAAAATGAGAGAGACACCCTCGTCTCCGGCAGTAACCAATTTTTTTCCATTTTCAAGGATGGCGAAATCTAAGACTCCCATGTTGTGACCGACACCTGCAAATAATTCATTACCGGTTCTTGCGTCCCATTTGTAAATCTTACCGTTCATAGAGGATCCTACCAAAATAGGAGAGTTGTCAATGAATTCCAACTTAGTAATAGCATCGTCAACCTTGATAGACTTACGCAATCTCCACTGAGCGGTTTCGAAAAGTAAAAGATCACCTGAAACCAAACCTACTGCCATGAGATTGATTTGAGGAGCAGAACTCCAAGCAATTGCTTCAATGGAAAGCTCGGCAATGTCATCAACATTATCCAAGGTCTTCAATGTGTGAACTGGCTTACCGGTATCATTGTTTATGATGGTTAATTGACCATCACGACCACCGACGGCAATGACATTTTTGAGAACCTTAATGGTAACCCATGGACTTTCGATGTTCTTGAAGTCATGTGGCAGTAATTTGTAGTTGACAGCACCGGTGAAACAGTTCCAATTGACTATAGTTCCATCTTCAGAGATAGTGATTAAAACCAATTCGTTCTCATCCTTTCCTTCAATGAATATACCACCGTTACATTCGAGACTGTGTGAAAATCCTGACATGATTTGAACTAAGGAACCAGAGTCTTTGTCTATTTGATAAACCCAAACGGAACCATCGATGGCACCAAATGCAAAGTAAGGTAAAGATGGATGAGCGGTAATCCACAAGATTTCTTCAACTTCTTCTAATTCTCCGAACTTGACCCACTTTTCTCCACCCTTGGTAGCCTTATGCACTTGAATGAATCCGGCCATGTCACCAGTGATGACAAAGTCGCCAGCAGCTGTGAAAGAGCCAGCTATCACAGACTCTTTATGCCCAGCAAGTTCTCCAACAAATCTTGGAGGTTGGCTGTGGGTGGTCCACATGTATGCGGTATCATCAGCACCTCCAGTAACAACTAATGGGAGCTTTGGATGCTTGAATACAGTGAAAATACTGTCCTTGTGTTGGTCGAAATAACTCCAGGAGTTGTTAGACATATCAATTTCCAAAGTCTCTGTGTCTTCATCCATGTCTTCATCGTCATCTTCGGGGGCGGGAGCATTTTCATCCTCATCGATCTCTTCAGCTACTTCGTTAACATCCAAGAATTCTTCTTCTTCTTCTTGGTCTTCGTAGCGTTGTTCTGGGTATTCTTCGGACATTATGAGTTAAAATTAAGAAATAGGAGCCAGATCAACTGAGGATAGGCCAAGTTTTATCTTTAATCCAGTGGCGAAGACTTAGTAAGCTTGTAGATGAGCGAAAATTTTGAGATGATATAATCCATCTGTGATATTTCCATATGCAGGTCATAAAACAACCTCACATCTTCTTTAAGATGGGGAAGTAAGAGTTCATAAACGTTACGGCGCTATTAAATTTCCAAGCAGTAAAACAGCTAAATGGTCAATATGTTTCAAGTTCTTTGCTGTGGATCGAATGGTCTGTCCCAATTGGGTTTGGATAACTTAGATGATCAACAGGAACTTGTGGCTGCGAAGTTCGAAGTTGAGGGTCAGCCAGAGACAGAGTTGGAGTTCAGGCCAATCGACATCTCATGTGGAGGAAACCACACTCTTTTGCTTTTCTCCAACGGTGAGGTGTATAGCTGTGGAGACAACACATTCGGCCAGTGTGGACATGGCGTTACTCTGCGAGTCCCAGTATTCAGAAAGATTCCAGGTCAATGGACTAATATTGCTTGTGGGTGGGAGTTTTCCATTCTAGTTGATACCAAAGGCGACTTGTATTCAATGGGAAATGGTCTTAAGGGCGAATTGGGACTAGGTAAAGGAGTTCAAGCAAGAGCACCACTGAAAGTCATGAGTGTTGGTCAAAATAACGTCAAGTATCTACGTTGTTCTATGAATCATACCGTACTTCAATTGGAAGACAGTCGTCTTTTGGGGTGGGGAAATTGCAGAAAGGGTCAATTGGGCACCAGGCCCGAGGTCGGTTCCAAGTTGGAGTCGATATTTTGGGAACCCCGAGAATTGAAGTTTGAAGATTTGGATATTAGCAAGATTCAATTTTTTGACTTGGGAAGAGATTTCACAGCATTCTACACCGATAGATATATAGAATACGGGAAACCCATTGCTGGCAATGAAGTCTCCGTGCAGGGTACTGTCAAGGGCTTGAAAACCATGTGGACTTCGGCTCACATGCTTGTGGAAGACGGGCGCCACCACCAGCTAGTTCAGTCAGTAGGAAACGATAGTCATGGTCAGCTCTATGAGAACCAAGGGGTTGAAATCGATGCTTATGAAATTGGAAGCGAACATGGCCTTATTCTTTCTGGTCAGAACATGGTTTACGCTTGGGGTTGGGGAGAGCACGGAAACTGTGGAATTAAGGAAGGATTCACTGAGCACAATTTAAGTGTGGAGGCTGTGACATACTCGGCAAACCTTATCTACAAGGACGTCCATCCGGTGATCCTTTTGGGATGCGGATGTGCCACTTCTTGGATTGTTATAAACAAAATGTAACGAGGTATCTTTCCCACATTCATCGCAAAAAGCTCAACATGGAAAATATGTTCAACGTATCAATCTGGGACAACCGTATCGATGAACAGCCAATGGTCGGAACTGCCGGCATGTCGAACCCTCGAAAACGAATTTTCGGGGGCTCTGCCGGTAGAACCAACATGAATATCCACCTTCTTAGTCGTCCAACGAAACAGTGTTTCCACTGGTTCGCATAATCACATTGAATCCATAGAATTTTCCTGAAGTACATGGAACCTTCTCGATGGCCGGGTAATGCGCAATATAGGTCACATGACGCGATATTATCAACCCTAATATATAACCAGTGACCATACAAAGTAACCAAGTGGAAACCAGCAGGATTGTGTCACAGTTTAGGTAGTATGTTTGGAGCAGTCTGTTCAGGAAGACCCATTCAGTTGGCAGAACAAGTGGAACCAACAAAATACGTTATCAATGTTCCCAATGCCAGCAATGTCAACTTCATCACCATTTTCCTACTCCCCAATTCCGAATTTATAGATGCGAGTTACACCGCTTTAATTTACTTTAAGTTACCATCACAGGAGTTCCAGTTATTGGGAGGGATCAATCCTAATAAGCCTTCCGCCATATATAGGTTGAACACTGGATCCAAAACTGGCTCCACTGATGATATGACCCTCGATGACACTATGGTGAATGCCAATGATCCTACGGTGATTCAAATAGGTATCTCTATCGAGCCCACTGCGCAGGCGGAAGCTCAATTGGTGCAACTGACGCAACAGGCTACCGCTGGCTCCAATGCCTTAGTGCCTTCGAAACCAAGTGCACCTAAGAACCCCAACGATATCGCCGCATTGGCAAATAAAATTGTGGGCCATGCTTATAATTACTTAGGGAGCTTCATCGATGATGGAGGCAAAGTGCCGATGAAAGCATTCGACAATTGGTGGGACAAATTCAAAACCAAGTTAGCAAACAACCCAAACTTTTTGGACACACTACAATAAAAATATAACGACTTGATGACATTACAATGAAACTAGATATTCCTCTCTAAATAAATGATTATACAACATTACATCACTATGTACTATTTTGCAAATGTTTATGATTGCAATTCTCTCATTTTGAACCCGCAAAAATGAAAAGTGGATGTAATGCCACAGTTTATTCACTTGAAGCTCTAAAAGCCACTGGAGGAATTTGTGTAGGTTGATTCGTTGCCAAGTTGGCGACGCTCCACGTTTATGTCAGCGCCCAGACTTCTTTTCCAAACTCCAGTCTCATTTGCCACTTTTGCCGAATCATTCGATTGGAGTGACGATAAGCTGCTATTGAGGGGTTGGTCAACGTTCTCTCTCTTGACCAAAACAGCAGAAGAGTTCTTGTAACCAGAGTTGAATTGGCCTAACACTTTAGCGGGATTGGCCGATCCATAGTAAGAGTCTGCACGCTTAGCCATATCAAAAAATTCCAAAAGTGCTTTTGGAACAGGCGAGGTGTAGACTCCGGTAGCAACGAAAGCGACGATAGCGAGAGAGGTGAATTTCATGGTTGATTATTGAATTGATATAAGATTAGTTTGATTGATGAAGGAAATACTGGAAGGATTCATCGATATTTATACTGAATCGAGCCACGATATATCACATAATTGAACGGTGGACTAACACGTCTAACTGAGCATAATTAGATGCATCCAAGCCTCAAATTGTAGAATAACTAATTAATTTTTTTGTAGCTCCTCAACATCCTGACGTCGGAGCTATTGATGCACGTCAAAACGAGTTTTCGCGTCCCGAGGGTTTAGTGCATTGGTATGCATAATAAACGCAATAATCAAAAATAGTCTTATCAACCTCCAATGTTCAAAGGTTACGGGGCTGGATTGAACCTGAAAATGGTATCCGCCGGATACTGAATCATCAAATTTTGACTCTCTCGATAATCCTCGATTTCTTCGCAGCATTATTGAGTTGTGTACCTGGAAATTTGACTGCGAAAAACAATAGCGCCAAAATATAATGTATAAAACAATCGGAGTCCAGACCTAATTAGGACAGCGAATTGCTTGAAAGGTATAATTCAGCATGAAATTGATACCCTTATTAGACGAGCAGGGTGTCAAAAAAAATCAACGATTCTAGATGTACCTAAGGGAACAAATTGAAGGGGCACAATATGTTCTACACCGCCACTGATTCCTTATCTTTCCACCGTTCCGAAACCCCCTTGCGGTTCCTGTGTTCATATCGTAGATTGAATATGGCAAAATTGGCTTCGCTTTGAAACACATCCAATCACGGCTCTTTAGAGTAGGTCGGAGCAATAGCACGTTGATGTACAATATGTGAGGTGGGTTGAGGGGCCATTTTCTGTTGTGTATTCGTTCCGAACAATCTTTGTGAGCAGTAAGTGCTCGAGAACAAAGGGATGGCGGTGCAGACACCAGCCAATTATTAAAGTACAACAATAATTTAATGATGAAGAGGTTACTACAATTGTTCTTTGACAGAAACGACCTCTTCTGTAGACAGGGGAACCTATAGTGAACTGTTGAAAAATGGAACTTGCTCGTTCGTGCGCAGTCCATAAAACTATTTGGGACACTTTCAACCAGCAGTGGTCCTAATTTAGTTCCCTCGAGGTATCAATTTCTAAGATGGTTAATAATGAAGTCTAGTTTGGGAAGAAAACGTGGCTGGGGTGGTTCTGGGCTGTGTGGTGAACCCATCAAGGTAGCGATAACTAAATTAAAAGAAAATCTACATACCACCCTGATTTCAAGTTGTGAATGTACTATGCAAGGGAACTAGTTCGACTTGAGGCTGGGAACGACCCGATTTGGATAGCGGAATTTTCGACGGAACTTCTAATCTAGAACGCTAACTGTGAGATTCGCTGCACATGGGCAAGGCTGGCTACCACCAAGAATAATTGCTTTATGTTCTATTATGGCCACCGGTAGTAAACTAAGATGACGTTATTATTAATCAAAGTTAATAATCAAGGTACAGCCCAAAAGTTTCTTAGTTATCAATAACACTTCGCCCGCTTCGCTTGATTACATATAGATTTTTTCCTCCACATATTACCCGATTTGCCATATACCCAAAGGGCCCAAAAACCCAAAAAGTGAAAAACCCCCAAATCGTCTGAAATACTAAAAAATCCAGTAGGTCGAATCTTTCTTCATTTGACCCCAACACCAAACACTTGTGATGAGTTGCTGACATAGATCAGCAATACAACCACCAACATGATGTTGTGGAGATGTCCCTAACCTAACCATGGAATTCTATGGAAATTGTTGCCGACTCAGGTGATCCCCCACGTGAAGACGCCACAGTTTTCTTTCCATGGGTATTATTCTCCGGCACGTGATTGTGGCTCGTTTCTTTTTCAAGTTTCCTCTCGCTTATAGGCGCCAACTATGTGAAAATACACTGTACACAGGCCAATACCGGTTGCTTCCATCGGCATCTCGTAAGCAGACACCACAGTTTTCACACAAAGCCAGAATATTTAAAGAACTAGTTTCCGTGTCGGTGAAATTGCAGTTTATACTAAAGTCCAACCTTTAATAGTAACATCGGATAGTTCCAACAACTATACCACTACCTTCAATTCATTTCCATCAAGCATGACTGTCGACACTACTCAAAACCAAGGTTTCGGTACCAAGGCCATCCACTCTGGTGCTCCAATCGACCCACACACCGGTGCTGTGATCGAGGCTATCTCCTTGTCCACCACCTTTGCTCAATCTGAGCCATCCAAGCCATTGGGAATCTACGAGTACTCCCGTTCTGCCAACCCAAACAGAGACAACTTTGAAACTGCAGTTGCTGCTTTGGAAAATGCCAAGTACGCTTTGGCTTTGGCTTCTGGTTCTGCCACCACCGCATTGATCATCCAATCTTTGCCAGTCAACTCTCACATTGTTTCCGGTGGTGACGTTTACGGTGGAACTCACCGTTATTTCACCCAAGTCGCCAACACCCACGGCGTTGAAGCCACTTTCGTCGGTAACTTGGTCAAGGACTTGCAAGCTAACATCAGAGACAACACTCGTTTGGTCTGGTTGGAGACCCCATCCAACCCAACCTTGACTGTCACCGACATCTCCAAGGTTGCCACCATCTTGAAGGACCACGAATCCAAGACCGGTAACAGAATCTTGTTGGTTGTTGACAACACCTTCTTGTCTCCATACCTCTCCAACCCATTGAGCCACGGTGCCGATGTTGTCATCCACTCTGTCACCAAGTACATTAACGGTCACTCCGATGTTGTCATGGGTGTTTTGGCCACCAACGACGACGAATTGCACAAGAGATACAGCTTCTTGCAAAACGCCCTCGGTTCCATTCCTTCTCCTTTTGACTCCTGGTTGGCTCACAGAGGTTTGAAGACCTTGCACTTGAGAGCTAGACAAGCTTCCACCTCTGCTCAAAAGATCGCCGAGATCTTGGCTGCTCACCCATCCGTTTCTAGAGTCAACTACCCAGGTTTGAAGTCTCACGAAAACCATGACGTTGTCTTGAAGCAACACAGAGACGGCTTGGGAGGTGGTATGATCTCGTTCAGAATCAACGGAGGTGCTAACGCCGCTTCCCTCTTTACTTCTTCCACCAAGTTGTTCACCTTGGCCGAATCTTTGGGTGGTATCGAATCCTTAGTTGAGGTTCCTGCCATTATGACCCACGGTGGTATTCCAAAGGCCGAGAGAGAAGCCAACGGTGTTTTCGATGACTTGGTTAGAATCTCTGTTGGTATCGAGGAAACTGACGATTTGATTAACGACATCAAGCAAGCCTTGGAAAGAGCTTCTGCTTAAACTTTGTATTTATAGTCTATAGTTCTAATTCGGTTTCTTGGGTAATTTTTAGCAGCTATTGTAGTATGACGTAGGGCATGCTGGTTTGCATATAGCGTGAAGAGCGCACATAGTGCAGCTAACTGCATCTATAAAGTCCTAGGAGTTGCCAGCTGTCACATTACTCCTAATGAAAACTGCTTATTGGGGAATAATATTGGCAACTGCCTTGTTAATTAACGGTCAAATCGTCGACACCAAAGAAGAACTCATTTGTAACAATCCTACAGATCCAACAGATTGTTATTCAAAGACATTTCAACCTTCGACTGAGTGGCAAGTGATTAAAGAAGGACAGGAAATTCCACCAGGATTACACGTCAGACTTAATATAGATACGTTGAAGAAAGAAGCTAAACTTATGGATCCTTCAGATAATACTTTGGACAGCAAAGCTGGAGACTTGATCATCACTGAACAACCCAGTGAAGATTATGAGGAGTTGAACTTGAAGCGTCAAGAAGAGGCTACTCAAAAATTGATTCAGGAGAAGATACAACAATTCAAGAGCAAAGAAAGATCCAAGAAAATAAATGAGGAAGATTTGAATCACTATCTGGGAGCAGTTTATGCCGTGGAACACTTCAATGGAGATCTTAAACAACTCGATACTGCTTTGAATACATTGGATGAATTGAGTCATGACATCGAGTTCGGTGTGAGACTTACTGCAAATGATAATGTTTTCAATAGTTTCAAGAGTATCATTTCAACCACCAAAGACGCAGGCATCCATGAGAAGATCTATAGAATCATGGGTTCCACACTTCGTAATAATCCAGAGGCGGTGACCAATGTCTTGAATAACATGTCAGAGTCATTTGTGAGTGACCTTAGTGCTGACTTATCTGACCCACATACTTCTGATATCATTCAGAAACGTATTTTGGGTGTCCTTCAAGCTTTGAATCAGGATCCTCATTTCAGCCTGAAGTACTTCAATTTAAATTCCAAATCAAAATTGGGATTATCTCAATTGATTAAGAGCTTCCCTAAATTCGGCAAGGAATCCAAAACTAGATTCTTAGCTATGCTTGAAGATCTTCGTCTTGTTGTACCCATCATCAATCAAAACGATAGAAGAACCATTGAAAACTCACAAGATCCTGATTACCAAGTGTCTCAATTATTACAATCCCAGTTAGCTGAGAACAAGGTCGATTCGGATCATTTGAAGATTTACTTTAATCTGTTGAGTGAAATACATTCAAACAATAAAAAATTACAGCCAACAGACGAGTTTATCAACTTTTTAGTCAAGCAATTGGATGGCCGCAAAGAGAGAAGAAAAAGGGATTCATATACAGAAGAAGATAGACTTTTTGATGATCAAATGCTCGAAGCCAGACATTTAATATTTGGGAATCCTAATGCCCTCAGAAAGGCTCTTGCAGATGAACTTTAAATACACATACTAAGTGAATAACATTACGTAGATTTATATTAGTTGATGATGTAGTTGCTAAATAATCTAGTCGAACAAACCGAAACCCATGTCGTCGTCAGATTCTTCCTTTTCTTCTTCCTTCTCTTCAGCAGCTGGGGCGTCAGAGGAAGAAGCAGCAGCACCAGAAGAGGCAGCAGCAGCACCGCCGGTTGGGACGGAGGACAACTTGGTGTTACCTTCGGCGATCAATTCTTCAACGTTCTTACCTTCGACTTCAGCCAACAACTTGGTGATCTTGTCTTCTTCGACTTCGATGGAAACAGATTCCAAGACAGCCTTGACGTCAGCAGCAGATGGGGTGGCGTTACCGGCGTTAACCAATAATAAGTAGGCAGCTAAGTATTTCACTAATAGTTAGTATAGTCCAATAATGATAGTGGCGAATCTCAAGGGTTGTTCTATGGGGTTTCCAACACCTTGGATGGCTGGCGAGGAAGGGTTCGTAAGTTCAAGGGGACATTTCGTTTTAGATCTTTTTGTTTGAATATTTCTCTTCCTGGTCTTTGTCACATCTAATTCCATTTCACACAGCTATTCACCACGTCATTTGATTCAAATCACATACTTGTTGTTGTCTATGTGTAGCAAGAAAATTATGCGGTGAAAATCACTTTTCAGGCTTGGACTAGTTGAAAAATTTGTGAGCACCAAAAAGGGTAATGAATAGTGCGCCGCTCCAAGGGCTAGAGCCCTAGTAATTATAATCACATCACGTGGCTGTCTATGTAGAAGTAATATGTTGGCATAGTTAGTTGTAGGATACGAACTTGACATCCATCCTCTAAACTATACTAAGTTTTCTTTTATTTAAATCCAACTATTGATTTACCTTTTGAGGTTTACTTGTTTCTTCACTTTCATGTAATCCCAATTCATTTTGCTTGCGGAAATAGCTTACACACATTACACCAGTAGAGCAGCAAATATATATTATGGAGATCGCCAAAAATTGAGAATAGCTGCAAAACTGTATCTTTTAATGCTAAAATTGGTTTTGACCTTCTATAAAATATTATCCCCGGAGGTAGCTACCGAGTAAACCACTAGGGGAAGTCCAACGAGTATAACGTCATAAATACACAATCGATTTCAAAATGCCGTATTTTATAATATTGATTAATTGTTGATAATACTTTGCATTTTATCTACTTTAGAAAGGATGGCTTGATTTCTCTACAACATAATAACTATTACCACCATCCTGATGCTTTCTTAGTAATAATAATTTGTGTGCAGGAAATGAGATCATCACCTATGGCGTTATCAGTATATCTAATCAAGCTGGGTACTGTTTACCACTATCAAGCAAAACACACATTGACTTAATGACTTTTAAACCTTTCCCTACACTCAGCCAAGATGATGAGGATAAAATAAAGGAGCTTTTGTCCCAATGGTCTTTGGCCAATGGCTTTGTGATGTATCCACAGGGTTTCAAGAACTATAGTGCATCTACTGCTCCAACCACTTTATTTCCTACTCCCTTCCCTAAAATTGCATTCAACAACGCGGTTCAAGTTCAAAAAGACTTCAATGAGCTATACATCAATGTAGTTGCAAATCACAAGGCATGGTTGGTTGAAATTCTCGAACAACTTTCTATTTATGATGCAGGATTTACTGGTAAGTTATTCGAAGCATACAATAAATCATTAAACGAAAGCCCAGGAAAAAGATTTGTCCAGCCATTATCTTTGGGGTTGTTCAGAAATGATTACATGGTTGATAACAAAGACGGTAAACCTAATTTAATTAAGCAAATCGAATTCAACACCGTTAGTGTTTCATTTGGAGCTCTCTCAACAAAGGTGGGCCAGTTACATAATTACCTCAATAAGTACGGCATCTATGGTAATAATTACTATTCAGAGGATGAATTACCCATTTCCAATTCATTAGAGGAATTAGCAAATGGTTTGGCAGAGGCTGATTTACATTATAAAAACCAGCAAAAGACTAATGAAACAATTATCTTATTCGTTGTGCAGCCTAATGAAAGAAACTGTTTTGACCAAAGGCATATCGAATATTCTTTGATTAACAATCATGGTATCAAATCAATTAGATTGACTTTAGAAGAGATAGAGGCAGAAGTGGAGGTAAGACCTTCAAACAGCAAATTGATCATAAAATCTACATCGGAAGAAGTATCGGTTGTTTACTTAAGATCCGGCTACGGGCCATCAGATTATGAATCGAATCCCGAACAAACTTGGAACGCAAGAGTTATTCTTGAGAAGTCGGCTGCTATTAAATGTCCATCTTTGTTGACACAATTATCAGGGTCTAAGAAAATTCAACAAATTCTAACCAAAAAAGAAATGATCAAAAAATTTTTGCCGAAGATAAACGATGGGGACTTAGAAAATCTCTTATCTACGTTTGTAGCCATATACCCACTTGACGATAGTGAAGAAGGGAAATTGGCTAAAAAGTTGGCCTTTGAACAGCCTGAGAAATTTGTTTTAAAACCACAAAGAGAAGGTGGGGGCAATAATATCTACAAATCCAACATTCCACCATTTTTGCAAAGTATAAGTGAAAAAGAATGGGATGCGTATATTCTCATGGAGTTAATTGATGCTCCTACCCACAAAAATAAGCTCATTAGAGATGATAAGATTTACAATGAAGAAATTATTTCAGAGCTTGGTATTTTTGGTACTATTTTATTCGATGAACAGAATGGACATATTTTATCTAACAAAAACGCAGGATGGTTATTAAGATCTAAATTTAGTACTAGCGATGAAGGAGGTGTTGCAGCAGGCTTTGGATGTGTTGATAATATTTACTTGTACTAGACTCCAAGATCCAATTCATAGATGTTGAATCAAGGAGTACTTTTTGTTCTTCCTTGTTCTAAATCAATAGCCCAAAGAGCTGAACCCACGTTGTTTGTCAACATGAATAGCACATTAAATAGAGGAATGGACTCTAAGGTATATGCGATAAGTCCAAACGCAACGTAATCTCCTGGAGTTTTGCGGTACACTGCTTTTATTTCATTGAAATCATATTCAAGCAACATAAAGTATCTCGAATGAGCTTTTAGACCCTTTGAAGAGGCTTGTAAAAGTATTGTGATCCAACCAATGTATGGAATTGCCCCTATTAAATTCATAAATATTATTTCGGACAAAAGATGACATGGGATCAAATAATCTGGAATGCTGGTGAATATTGGGCCACACTTGACCACGAAAGGAATTTTCGTTACCGATTTTGTCTTCTGAATATTGATTAATTTAAACGATTTCTCATTTTTATTTAACACCAGATCGAAGCTAATTCTTTGAATATATGACATCAAACAGAAATTTATGATAAATCGAGAAAGATTACCTGATACTACTAACAAGTGATACCAGGCCCAAAATATTCCAAAAGGTCCCAGAAGTAGAAAGCAAAATACAGAATACCATGGAAACACCAGTAGTAACATCAAAGAGTAAATTATGAATGTAAGTATTAATTGAGGTGTCACTATGGTTAAGTAAAAGCGCCATAATTCTAGACTGTTCAATAAATAGTATATACCCTGTTGGTTAGTATTTCTTTTTGATAATTAATCTCAATGTTAAAATACATACTGTGAAAGGATAAACATAACTTTGGGAGGTGATAATTTGTTTTGGTAATTGAAATAACCTAAAGAACAGATTCCAGCATTCTTTACACCAAAATTGAACCCACACTTTGATGAAATTCATAATCAGAATTCTCAAAATACCAAAAGCAACAGTTGAAAAACAAAAGATGCAAAATTTTTCAAAAATTAGTTTAAAAGGGTGGATGAAAAAATTTCAACAGAGAAAATAAACCCAAAATAAACCCAGTGAGACGGTGTGATGTTACTATATGGTTAAGAATAAGAATTACTATCAAATTAACGATTATATTCCTCTAAAGTGAAAAGTTGAAAGCGTTAATCAAATGTTTGCAAGTGTCTCTAAGAACAAGAAACAGGTCCCTTGGCCCAGTTGGTTAAGGCGTGGTGCTAATAACGCCGAGATCAGCGGTTCGATCCCGCTAGGGACCATTTCTTAATCAGGGCGTGTGGCGTAGTTGGTAGCGCGTTCGCTTAGCATGCGAAAGGTCTCCGGTTCGACTCCGGACTCGTCCATATATTTTTATAAAAATATATCTACTCATTATTGAAATATGTGAATACAGTTCTTTTCGCTTTATTTGTCTTCTTAAATGACATAAATGACATAAATTGGACTGGGTATTCTAGTTTCAACAACCAGAACTATTAAATTGGATTTAGTATATCTTATGATATTCTGTCCCCATTCTACACAGAAGTGAAAAGTTCAGTACCCGAAGACAAAAAGTTGTCTTGTTTAATTTACATAAGTTCGCCTACTGTTAGCAGTTTTCATAATATAGTAATTTTAAAGATATGTACAGGTATGATACAGTTGCACGTTCCGTTCTGAACTAGCAGACTGGAAAGATACAATCAACTAATCATGATGCTTAGATCTTGAATCTTGGGATTCTGTTCAATCTCTTTGCAGTTTGACCGTTTGATCTAGTACCTTGACCACGAACCGGTAAACTATTAGCGTGTCTGTATCCAGCGTAAGATCCGGTGTCTCTCTTGAGTTGGATGTCGTTATTGATTTTTTGCTTTAATTGTCCTTCGACCATCATTTCTGAAACTTCCTTGTTCAAATCCATTATTTGTGGCTCGGTCAATTGGTTCATTCTCATGTTTGGGTATAATCCAACCTTAGCACATATTCTTTCGGCTGTATGGTAGCCAATACCAAAGATGGCCTTTTTTAAGCCGTGCTAGATGTTAGTAACTTTGTTTTTGTGATTAGCAATGATTATCTTCACATACGCTGACCAAACTGTTGTGCTTGACATGTTTACCGAAGATGTGAACAGCCATGGTGATGGTTCAGGTTATAGCTTCAATTAAAATTTTCTATTAGTGAGTGAGGACGAAAGTACTATCCCTTAACCTGCAAAATTAGACTCAAAATGCAACTTGAAGTGGAACATGTAAAAGTGAATTACAGGTTTGATTATAGTCACATATCTTTTTGAATAATGATCGAATTTGTATCAATTACTTATTCTTCATCATGAATACTACTATTCCTCACCAAGCTAATCCACTGACATCTCTATTTACTTGCAACACATGTGGTATCCGCTTTATGAATGCTGAGTTGCAAAGGCAACATATGAAGACCGATTGGCACAGATATAATCTCAAAAGAAGGGTAGCACTGTTGCCTTCAATAAGTTCAGAGGTATTTGCCGAGAAGGTTTTAAATCAAGAGGTGTTAAACTCTGGTGTCAGAGAAAATGAAGATGAAGATGGGTTCCATGTTTATCGCCGGAAGGTAAAGAATAATTCCAATAAATCGTCTTCGAAAGCACCCAATGCAAAGATATCTAATTTGTTGAGAGGAAGAATTTTCGAATCTGAACACGATTTTGAAACACCAAGATCTGCCAGTCCAGCATCAGTGGTGTCCGAATTTTCTCAGTTTTCCCTCGGGGATCACAGTATTCGTGAAACTGAATCAGGCCACGAAACCGGATCAGAATTAAATTTCTCTGAATCTGACTACGTGGAAGTTGATGTAGATTCTAACCATAGCGATGAAAGTGGTTTCGAATCTAGTGATGACGATTCTGTGGAGAATATTCACTCAATTCCTATCACCAAATGCTTTTACTGTGGAAAAGATAATGATGAGATTGAAAATAATATCAGGCATATGTACAGAAACCATGGTTTGTACATACCGGAAAGATCCTATTTGACTGATGTTGTAGGACTTCTCCTGTTTTTAAGTGATGTGATTTCAATCGATCATGAATGCTTAGTATGTGGATTCGAAGGTAAAAACTTAGAGAGTATTAGACAGCATATCATTTCCAAAGGTCATTGCAAGGTTCCCTATGAAACAAAGGAAGAAAAGATGGTCGTTTCCGAATTTTATAATTTCAACGACGATGAAAGTGTGAAGCATAAGAAGTCGAACAAGAAGGTTAGTTTCACTGTTACTTCTGAAAAGAACGACCAAGAGCAGATAGATTCTCATGAGCATATATCAAGCGACGAAGATAGCAGCAATGACCACGGCATAAATGATAACTACACATTGGTCCAAGTGGACAAAACTGGTGTGGAAATGACCCTTCCCACAGGTTCTAAAATCGGACATAGATCAATGGCTAGGTATTATCGTCAAAATATTGCTTTGGCTCCAGAACCTACAGACTCCCAAAAAACTTTGGCTTTAGTTGATAGAAGATTCTCACCAGGTATAACATCCCAAGTGGTCACTAAGCAAGAGAAGCAAACCAGAAGACTTGAACAGAAAGTCAAGAACCATGAAGTGAACAGATCAAAGTCATACAGAGCTAACTATCAAAAACATTTTGTTGATGAAATGTTAGGTCATGCTTGATTAAACCGTTTTTGGAAAAGATTAGATAGGTCAATCTTAGGATCGAATTTTTATGAAATAATGCATGTATACCACTCTATGTTGTGTAACCAGAACAAATAATAGTTTTTTTTTCTTTTTTTTCTTTTTTTTGGCGTTGTGATTTTGTATCAATCTTGATACTCTGTATGTTTGCTTATTTTACATATAAGATCCAAAAAGTTATGACGTGATGTTACTTGTCATCCACGCAGTGGCAATTTCATTTCGCATCCAAATTGGTATCAGTACCATGCTGACGTAATCGATAGAAGCTTATCGAACTTTCTGAATTCATCTCTGGAATGTATGCAGGACGTGTCACATACAAACCACCTTAGATATATTAATTGGATCTAAAGTATCAGTTTGTGCTTACATATTCAAGATCTTCTGTTAAAGAGATGGTACTAGAAACTGGTTTCTATGATATACTATCGGTGCCATCAGATGCATCCCCCGAAGAAATCGGTAGAGCTTACAAAAAGTTGGCACTTAAGTGTCATCCGGATAAAACCAATCACAATCCAGAGTTGACAGAGAAGTTCAAAGAGATGACACATGCTTATGAGGTATTGAAAGATAAAAAAAGTAGAGATGTTTATGATATGTATGGAATCGCAGGTATCGAAGGTACATATGAAGAACCTGTTAAACCATCAAAGAGAACATCAGCTAATCAAAACGTGTTTTTCGAATCAGGTATGGATATGGGCATGGGTATGGGTATGGGTATGGGTCAAAATGGTTTCAATAACACCAATATGTTTACTCAGGTATTTAATGATATTAACAGCATGTTTGCAAGACAATTTAATGGTTTTGCTGAGAATCCTTGCATGTCTTCTGCAAGTATGAGAAAACATGTTGAGCCTGTGGGGTCTCCATTAGACCAGGAATATGTCAGAGGTCTGGATATTCATCATACGTTTAATGCCACCATATCGGACATGTATTTTGGAAAAACCATCAAGTTGCAATTACCAAAAAACAGTAAATGTACGAAGTGTTTTGGTGTTGGAGGAATGAACCCTAAAACTTGCAGACAATGCCAAGGACTGGGTAGAGTCAAGACTACATATTACAATCATATGTCTCAATATCAGCTGGTGGGTTCATGCAAACCATGTCGTGGAACTGGAACATTCATTTCTCGGGTTGATGTTTGTACCTACTGCCTGGGCGGGTACGTGAAAGAGAAAAAACTTATAAAAGTTAACTTGCTACCAGGAACCGGTAATGGTGATAAAATCATTCTACAGAATGAAGCTGATGAAGGGAGAAATATTGTGCCTGGTGATGTCATAATTCATATCAAAGAGGTTGCTCATGAATATTTGGTAAGGAAATATAACGACTTATACATGGAATACGAAATTGATCTACGCACAGCATTACTAGGAGGTGAAGTTGTTATCGAAAACTACATCAAACAAGATCAAGCTTTGAAAATTTTTGTCAATACTCATGGGGTAAATGAAATAAACAATCGAATTGATGGCAACATTCAATACGGTCAGATATTAGGTACAATCAATAACAACGAACCGAAACTTGTAAAGGGTTTCGGAATGCCGATTAATGAAATGGTGTCAGGTGGTGAGTATTTTGAGTCATTAGAAGAAGTTGATGAAATACGCAAAATTGCATTTGACCTCAAAAGATATCAAAGAGGAAATTTATTTATTAATTTTAAAGTGAAATTACCTGCGATCACTGATTTTGCTAATGGAATAGATGATTTGAATCAGTTATTACAAATTCTTCCTAAAAGCACAACAAAGAACACTTGCACCAATACTATGGAGACTTATTTATCCAACTTACCTGGAGCTCCTAATTTGAGTGAAAGCCCTATAAAAAACACAGAAAAACGTACATATGATGAAGTGGATGACATTGTCGAAGCAAGTTCTGAATTTAATTATGATGACATAGACATCAGCGATCATCTGGAAGTGGATGAAAGGGAAGATGAGGAATATTACGCGCTGGCATGGGCCGATAACCCTAATCAACCTCATATTAAAAACAAACGCAAAAAAGGGAACACTCCCACAGATGGGCCTGGCAGCAAGGATCAACCGATTCAAATTTAAAGAATGCCATGACACATGAAGCACATATATTTATTACACTTAACGACCAATAAAGTTTCGAGCCAACGAGACCTAATGACTTGCATACTACTTAATTGTCAAATTTATTCCAATTTGGTAAATTATACACTATTCTTGGTATATAGGATATATTCAACACACCAACGAAATTTTGTAGCAATTCTGTCAAAAAAAATTCTGGCAGAAATATTCAAAACATTTAACATCACCCACTTTTGGGTTTTAGTGAGTTTGTTTTGTTTTGTTATTTAGAGTTCGTAATCAAATCGTCTACTAATTTCAACTTGTAATCCACGTGATGCGTATATTAACCTATTATCGCGATAATCAACATATAGTAACACCACAAGATGGGAAGTGTTAATATTTTAGAGCCCTCCTTAATTAAAGACCTTTCCAATCATATATATGAGAAGCGGAAAGCCACTGCTTTTCAGATCGAGTCCTTAACAAAGTCTGCGTTGGCCAGAAATGACAGTCAAACAATATACAAGATTATTAATGAATTGACTGAGTTGACGAATGGTGGGACCAATTCTGCGAAAATGGGAGCAATCACTGCATTAGGAAGTGTTTCGGTTGCTTTGGGATCATTTGCAATTGCTTACTTCTTGGAAGAAATCATCAAACCTATATTTGCTACATTCAGAGATACAGATGCAAGGGTGCGTTATTATGCTTGTGAATCACTTTACAACATAGCAAAAATTGCAAGAGGAGAGATGCTATTATATTTCAACGAGGTATTCGATATTCTATGTATCCTAGTTGCAGATACCGAGTCTTCTGTCAAGAATGCTGCAGACATCCTAGACAGATTGATTAAAGATATTGTCAGTGCAAAGTCAACCAATTATGTCTCAATTTTGCAACAACAAGAAGTATCTAATGAAATACAGACCCATTTAGTTGATGCTAATGGAGTTGCAATACAAGTGAATCAAGTCCAAGACTCTCAGAAAGCATTCTCGTTGCCTAAGTTTATTCCCACTTTATTAGAAAGAATGTATACCATTGATCCATTTTCAAAACGGTTTTTGATCAGTTGGCTTGAATTATTTGATGATATTCCTTCGTTGGAATTGATAACATTTTTGCCGAATTTTTTGGAGCCTCTAATCAAGTTTCTCATGAATAATTCACCTTCTGATGTCCGTTTAGAAACTGAAAATATGTTGAACGTTTTTTTAAAAGAAATTAAAGCTATTTATAAGGTCAAGTTTGAGGTGAAAAAGAATCAAATGATTCGTGATAGAAAGAAAGCTGAAAAAGAGAAAGCGGCGTTGGACAAAGAAAGTGATATAGAAGGGGTAGCCGATGAAGTAAAGGAAATCAAACTACATTCTTCAGAAGAAGCGGACTCTGAATCAATCAAATCAAATGATACGACGATTGTCAGAAAGCGCGATACTACCGATCGCGATATGGAATCAGAAGTATTGGATTTTAGTGATGGGGAACCCCAGGATGGAATGTTCCTCAATGGCCAGGACATTTTCATTGACTATCCTAAAATCATTGATATTTTATTAAATTTCATAAGAACTACAGATGAAGGGAATAAAAAGAATACAGACTTATCAAATGAACCCCACGAAATCTATTTAGAAATTCAGTTTATTGTTTTGAGGTGGTTAACTGAAATTCTCGAGACTGCCCCGATAGGTTTCGTCAAGTGTCTTCCAGAGTGTGTATCTATTGTGCTTTCAAATATTTCAATTAGTGATGAGGAGAAAGATTATGAATTAAGAAATCTGTTTTTGGATTTCAATAGGGCTTTACAAAATTTGTTATTGAAGTTCGGCGATGATTCTGAAGATAGTAAACTGATAAAGGAAGAGATAAATGATAACATCATCAATGGACTCACGAAGGAAGTATACGATGAATTTGTGGAATATCAGTTGCAATACACCTTAGATAGGATTGCTAATAAGTACTTGACCTCCACAAATGAACTATCAAGAATTACTTCATTAGAATGGCTCATATTCTTGTACACAAGAAATTCACAAAGCTTTTTCCAATTCGTTGCAGAAGGAGAGAACAAATTTGATCTCACTGATTTATTGAAATCGTGCACAGATGCTAGCAACGATGTCATTTCAAAGGTTCTTCAATTATTATCGAGAATATCTGATGCAAATCAAGATTTTTTCAAGGAATTTATGATAAAGCTTATTAAATTATTTGAGAACGAAAAGCAAAGTTCACCAACTTTAACTAAAGGAAGAATCGAATTCATAATAAGAAAACTATGTGTTACCCTCAATTCTGAGAAGATTTTCAAAACTTTATCTGAAGTATTGGTTTCGCATGATGATTTGGATTTCTTGAGCTTTATGATTGTGACCCTAAACGATATTTTACTAACTGCACTGGAATTGGCAAGCTTCCGTAAAAAGTTGAAAAATCTTGATGTATACAAAATTGAAGACTGGTCTTTATTTGCTACTCTTTTCCAAAGTTGGTGTCACAATGCACCTAGTGCATTGTCACTCTGCTTGTTGACTTCAAATTACGAGCTTGCATACTTAATCATCAAAAGTTTATCAGAACTGGAAGTTACTTTTCAACTTCTTACGCAATTGGATATTTTAGTGCAATTGATTGAATCTCCAATATTTTTAAAGTTACGGTTACAATTATTAGAACCAGAAAAGCATCCTTACTTGTACAGAACATTGTACGGATTACTCATGATCTTACCACAATCAACAACTTTCAATTCACTCAACAACCGTCTTAATTCTATTACACACATTCATTCTGCTAGTCCAATCGCTCCATCCGCACCAGTAACATTGGGAACCCCTGTTTCAACCCCTGGACCCTCGGGTGCTACCACTCCTGGTGTGAGCAATCAACTATCGATCAAGAGAAAGAGAATCTACGAAATGTTAGACAAATTTGCTAAAGTTCAGGAGAAGCATGAAGATTTGGCTGTTGATCGTAAACTCAGAGGAGCATATGGCGAGCCACAATCTGATGGATATCAGAAGGACAGATTAATAAGTTACAACATGAGTATGCCAGAACGGAGAGATTACTTTTCGAGTGAGGCGCCAAGTAACCGAGGTTCTAGGTACTAGTCGTCAATTGCACCTGGGGAGTGCGCGAACCAAAATGCTGGGTGGAACCTGTAAACAATCACGCTACAAAATTTGAAGGTTTTAAAAGTGTAACCAGCCTTTTACCACAGGTTAGTTGTTTACATTTACAACTTATCAGACGTGTTTTATGCCATCTCCTGAAAGCGTAAGGGAATCGATGCAACAGGTTCAAGTTGATCAACAGCAAGCTGCCGAAGCTTTGCGTATTGCTGCCCAAACTGCTCAACAGCAACAGCAACAACACCACCAAATTCAACATCAACTGGCGCACAAAGTTGACCATCAGCTCCCTCTGGATGATCATCACCAATTGCTTTTGCAACAGCAGCAACAACAACAACAACTGCAACAACAACTGCAACAACTGCAACAACTGCAACTGCTGCAACTGCATCACCATCATTTACAACAAGCTGCACATCATCAAACCTATGGAAACCAGAATCAATTGAAGCATACAGAGATTCCTGAATTGACTGAATATGATCTTAAATCACGCGATTCAAAATACAGAAGATGGACACCGAAAATGGACCAATTCTTAATCAAGTTATTATCTGATGTGGTTCACAGTTATCAAAAAGGTGCTGAGGCAGAAATGACCAAGAAAGCATGGGCGTATGTAACTGGTCAATTGCGAGCAGCAAACCCAGAAACAGTTTATTCTACCTATACCAAATATTCATGTCAACAGCATCTACTTAATGTCAATCATCACAGATATAAAATTTGGTATGTACTAATGTTGCATCTGAAAAATAATCCTTCATCTACTGGCTACTCCTACCGCTGGAATCCAGATATTGGAAGATTCCAAATAATCGACAATACTACAAATTCACTTGTTATCGATGAGCGTCAAATAAAATCGCTTCTCTATAGCGAATCGCTATCATTACCTTCCTTAAGTGCTTTTAATAAGGGTAACTTGATAGTAAACGATTTCTTTTTGACTGACAATCTCAGATATATGTCTGTGTACCATAACGAGGTATTGCCATTATTGATTAGATTGGATCCAAAATATGCCGAAGGATTAGGCGATATATACAATGAAATACCAAAGTTTGACTATCTTGAAGCCACAAATGAGTACTTTAAACCATTAGTACCTGCTAAGGCCAGTAAACCACTTCTGGTAAGTCCTGGCCATGTAACGAAACAGAAGAAAAGATTGCATTCGGAGGATTCTACAGATATTGGGATTCCATTTTCCAAAGCGTTGTCTTCAATCACCAACGATTCTTCTAATGAAGCAGACGTTGGTCAGTCTCAACCCACCCAAAACGAGGACTCGGTAGATCCAGCCTTGAAAAGGTCGAGAGGTATTCAAGATGCATCAAACAACATCACTTTTGAGAATGCATTAGCCACTGCGGCAATTGACGCTATAAATTCTCCTTCTGTCACAAATGGACGTGACCCTACCCCATTTTATATCAAGGATCGCAAATGGTTCAATAAATTGATTTCACTTAACGAATCTGCACATATCGGCGTCGAAGAAGTGCTATCAGTGTGTGAAGGAGTAAGAGATGGTAAGATCCCGTTGTTTATGTTAAATGTGTTGGACCAATCTTACTATCCCACTCGTAATGGAGCACTGATATCAGAAGAGTTACCCGATGAAGAAATGGCTAAAAGAATAAGAGAATTTATGCTTCCTATGGTGTATAATTCTTGAAATGTTTGTAAATTATAGTTAATGTATAATATGTATGCTTGAAAATTTTTAGAGTGTAATGCTAAATTGTAATGAAAATTATCCTATTTAAAATTCCCCCTGAATAAATTTCTGAATCACTCCACAATAGTGTCTGACCTATCCTTTTCATTGGGTTTATATCTCGTTGACACATGACTTGTGGATATGGATGGAGCAACTGAATTAGACACCGATGCTGATTCAGTTGGACATGCTGAGCCTACCATCGAAATAGATCCCCTTAAAGATAGTATATCAACTCCTGCGTTATGTTTTTCTATAATTTCTTGTTTGTTAGTGTGTTGGATATATGGTAATTGTGTTGCACTTCTTAGAGTATCAAGAATAGTGTGACTTGACGATTTTTCTTTCAAATCCAATTGATAATCCCTCAGCTTCCTTGTCGTATGATCAAGCGATGATAAGGAGTGACTCTTTAAATGACCTTCTGATGGAATCGAAGAATAAGGTGGACTTATCTGGTGTTTTCCCTTGAGTTCCTTTTCATGAGATAGATGGTCGGCAATAGAGGAAATTTCACTAGAAAGATTTTCGAGGTTTTGGAATATCGAAGTATTTGTAGTTGACTGTGACTTTCTTTTCGTTCCTTCTGATGTAGGTAAACTGTTACGTTTGGATTTAGTAGATGTCGAGATCTCAGATTTTTGACGGTGTAGAACCAGCAATTCTTCATTAGATATGTTATGAGGAGAAATCATTGAACCAGATCGCTGGAATAAGGCGTTCGACTTATCTGATGTAGATAATGTTGCCACTGATCTTTGCATGGGCTTCAATTGATAGACGTTTGAATCAAATAAAGCTCTTTCAAAATCATTTCCACCTTTTGCTCTATATTTGCTGAAGTATGCTTTGTTAAAATCATTGATGTATAACAGCTCAATCGAACGTTCCTGGTTCAAAGACTTGAACTTTGGAGCCTTTCTAGATGATGTTGATTGGTTATCTCTTTTCAAAACTGATTTTGGTTTCTTTTCTGGTTTGATTAACGAATCACTTGAGGTGTCCAAAACACCATCCCTTAAATAAATACTTCCAAATATATCTGAGGTGTAGCTTATTTGGGGTGAGGGTAATAACTCTGAAAAAAGAGAAGCGTTTTGCTGCATCAATTTTTCGGTAGTGATTGATTCTTGACTTGAAGTTTTTTCGGTGCTATTGATAGTATGTGCTTTGTAGGAGTTGAAAGAGCTCATTGGTCTATTGATTTGTTTTTCTGGATATGAACCGGAACTTGAAGAAGTCTTCGACGTATTAGTGCCGTTTGTCTTGGTTGAATCCAGCCTTGGTAAAGATAAGGTATGTTGTTTTAAGCGGTAATCTATCTTCGCAGATAATGTCCTTCTAAGTAAAACTTCGAAAAGCAACTTTCTATTTATCAGATAAATTTCTTTCTTATTCAATAAATGCAAATCATTTGGGAATAGATCTTCGAATTTTGGAGCTTTATTATGCTTCTGTGAAAACACTTTAGTTTTATATTTCTGATAAATTATATCAGTAAGTGGAATTGTACTGTAAGCTCTTTTGTGTTGTGGATGGTAACTTGGAATTTTCCGCACGGTAGTCTTCTTAATCTTTTCGGAGGGAGAAATTGGTTCTATGGAAAATTGTGCATCCTTAGAATTTATCTTGATATCTTTGTTGACAGCCTTCAATTTTGGGGATGGAGGAAGTATGCTATCATAATAGAAGAAATTTGCTTTACGAGGTAATAATTCTTTTAACAAACTAGCGGCATTTGTGACTCGTAAGAATTGTTGTAATTGATCATTTGTTTCAAACTTGGGGACTTGTTTCCTAACTGATGAATACCTCATTGACTTTCTTCTTTTAACAGGGAATATGAACATGAGCTTGTCTCTGAAGGAAGTTTTTGGGATTGAGCTTGCATGGCTGATTGTGTCAAAATCAAGAATATCTGACTTTTTCAACGTCTTGTTCCGCTTCTTGATTCTTCTTCTGTTCCTAAGTTGTGCAGATGTGGAGATGACTGATCCTGATCTTCTTATACTGGGTTGGTCGATGACGGTAATTATAGGAACTTGTTGCAGAATTGCAACCGGTGGTTCCTGATCCATATTGGATGCAAATGAATTGTTGGCAATGCGTCCTGGATCATAGAGCACATCGAACGGGTTGGATATTGAACGCCTATGTTGCATTGCAGGACTTAGGAACAGGGTATGCAGAACTGTGGGGTTGATCTCTTCGATATTGGTGACGCTATCAGGGGAAGAAATGGAATCAATAAATGATTTGGTATGGTAACTTTGATAGTAATGATAGATACTCGGTATATGGGAAGTGTTAGATGCTCCAGATGCTCCAGATGTCCCCGATGCTCCAGATAACCCCGATGCACCAGAGTGGGGGAAAATCCCAGGACCTCTTCTAAGGTCAAAACTGGAGGCTGCGGTCTGGAACGAACCAGTTGACGAGCTATCAATCACCTTGGTCGCCATAGTGAAATGAATTGCCAGAATTCCGCTTTCGAATGCAGAAGATTTCTTCTAGTGGATGAAACTCAAGTGATAGAATGGAAAGGAAAGGAGCAGTCTACATCGTCTAATTATGTAGCAGACAGAGAATGCTGCAAGATGGCTGGCTAAACTATCAAAAACCGGCCATTCGCGCATCCTGTGCCTTAACGCCTCCAAGCTGATGTCGCATGTCGCATGTCGCATATATCTCGCGAGTTCCCAGCTAGGTGTCGCGCGTAAACGATTCCTGTGTCGCACCATGTGTCGCATGGCCTACCCTAACTAAAATCCTGGTCTAGGAACCTGGCTTAGTGAAGACGGTGTGACTATGTGATTCAGCTTGATGACCCTCCATTTGCGTCGAAGCATTTCATTTGGTTATGAACGCCTTGGTCTGCTAATTAACCCCTGTGTTAACACTGGTCGCACACGCCCTTTTGACGAACATCCACAAAACCGCACCAACAAATTGAACAGATCACAACAAATATAAACACAGATCGAGTAATTGATAGTCACTCTTCTTTTTGACACTACTAATACATCATCAATCATGGACAAGCTCAGGGAGGTATGTTATATCAATGGATTCGGTGCCAATGGCACGTTAAGTACTTAGGGGTGTGGTCTAATGATTGATCCCAAGTCGCCTCCCTAATACACTGGGATTGGCACATGTTCAACATGCTAGACGTGAAGACAGTGTATTTTGCCTCTGGAAAAACTTGGGGATCACTCTTAAGGTTTCGATCAGACTTCTTCATCAATCCCATGATTGATTGACAGGGTTGGATGTCCTCTCCACCTTCACCAGATCCAGTTACCCCTAAAGTAGAATTGTTGGCCACTCAGTCCCCCGGCAGGCAGTGACAATTGAACCCATACTAACATCTAGAAACTTAACAACTTGAAGTTGGACGCCGAAAAATGGCAAGAAAAGTCTGATGAATTGGCTGAACGTATCAAGGAATTGGAACAAGAAAACTTGGAGAAGGACCACCAAATCCAATCCTTGACTAGAAAGAACCAAGTTTTGGAAGAACAAGTTGAGAAGTTGGAAACCGACTTGGACGAAATCAAGCAAACTGCTGACGAATCCCACTCCTTGAAGACTTCCAACGAAAACTACACCAAGAAGAACCAAGTTTTGGAAGAAGAATTGGAAGAAGCCGACAAGAACTTGAAGGAGACTACTGAGAAGTTGAGAGAAACCGACATCAAGGCTGAACAATTGGAAAGAAAGGTTGCTTCCTTGGAATCCGAAAAGGAAGAATGGGAAAAGAAATTCGAAGAGTTGACTGAACAACACAACTCTGCTAAGGCTGAATTGGATGAAATCAGCCAGCAATTAGAAGCCATCTAATCTTAATACCGTTTATAGTTGCATCCGCTCTTTTTTATTGAATAAAAGGGACCAAGTAAAACTCCACTGTAGTGCTCGTACACGTTCCTTTAAATCGTGGTTAGATACTATCGCATCGAAAATCAAAAAATCCTAATCAAAATATCACCCTCTATACCTCCAGATAGACTTCAGCTTAGTACTTTGGCCTACCATCAATCACTTAACTTGCTGTCTTATTCCACAATCTACAATATTCATCGAAATTATCTATTAAAACGTTGTACCACAATTAGTATTTTTTTTTCCTATCATAAATGTCATTTATTGACGGGATTCGCCAACGGTTCAACCACGAACTACGTTCACACCAAGTGGATGAGGATTACAGCGTTCCTATCCGATCTTCAATAACGCCGGTCAGCTCAGAAGTGCCCGATTATGATCCAAACGAAATTGTACCTTCATATGAGACCTCTCAATTAATCCATGAACGAAATGTTCATATGACCCAGCAGACGCTGGATAGTCCAGGAATACCTCGTACAGATTCAGCGAATCAATCCGATTCCCCAACCAACTCTCCTGCATCAATTAGTGGATCCTCCACTCCAGGTGTCTCCCACCCTCGAGACGTATACAAAAGAACTTCCATCAAACAACTTGGCCTTAAATTCTTAAATGCCAGGCAACACTTTGCATTGGCCATTTGCAGGGACGTTTCATTAATCCCTGCCCTCATAGGTATGTTCCAATCGTGGAAACGAGTTTTCTTTGATGCTGAACCACCAGTTCCATTGAATCAACCAATCACCCGTGGAAGATTGTCAGAGCATTTTTTAACCGGAGTATGGTGTTTAGTATCAGCATATCTATCCTATTCAGCATTGGATGGCCTTATAGTAAGATGGATCGTTACTTATCTGACTGCTGCAGCAATCGTAAGAGTGCTATCAATGTCCACTATCATGGTCACAATAGAATATTATTTGGTCACTACTTTCACTGCTGACGGCTACAAGTATGGCTTGCATATCTGGATTTTAATCAGTTGTTGTCTTACAGTCACTTACATAGCTCAAAACTTTGTTACTTCGAACCTCGACTTAAGAAAGGGTGCTCACAAAACAGCAAGATTTTTTGATATTTATAACATTGTGGTTTTTGCTGTTGTACCTGTGGGCTTGGCGAGCTTTATAACCATGATAGGATTGCTTCGGTCTCTTCTAATCTTGCGTATTGATATTGATCAATGGCAATCTCACTCCATCCAAGGATCTTAATAATTTATAAATATAAGAGGATGCACTTCTTTGACTCAAAGAAACTTCTAAATTAACTACCTATCAATTTAGTTGTAGCTCTTACAAGATCAATTGAACAATAATTTCCCCCTTGCTTAATTGATTTATCTTGTTCATGTTAAATACTGTACCTTAGGGTATCTATATAGTTTGTCCGGGTAACTATATCGGAAATATATAATGGCAAGGATTCCCTCACCCAGTTTTCTTCTCTAATCAAAAAGCTTATTAAAGCAAGGGAATATTTGCCACGACGAGATAATGTAAATTGTCAAGTTATACTCGTTGCCATTTTAATATTTTTCAATTCCCGAGAGTGAATGTCCCTGTTAGGAAGTTTGGTGTCTGTTGGGTCTCTTCGGTGAGGCGATGGGCACGGAATGTCGATTTTATGGGACACATATGTAGTCATCTCTTAGTTTCTAGCTGTAGCTATGTTATCAGCAATTTCACGGTAAATTTGTACTACATCTGCTCAGTTTACGGCATATTTTAAGGTTTGTCAGATACGATCTATGATTCTTAAAGCAACGTGATTGTGGTTTCCGTTGAATAATACGATAACCTAGTAGCATTTTTCTGGCCAAGTAATAAGCATGAAGGTGTTATTTACGGTTATTTTAAGAATCAGATACACGTAGTATTATCTATGAAGTACCTACAGATTTCTTAATCGAGTGTTTATTAAGTCGTAAGTATGACTTGATGTGATTTATCAACAAGAACCCATTATTAAAATACAGCTATCATCTTTGTGTGGTTGAATTTAACGGTACTTGTGGAAACCAATGTCAGAGGCTCTTTCTCTGAAACATTGACGGCAGATCTCAATACCGTACTTTCTGATCAAACCAGAGTGGGAGGAACAGACACGACATTGTCTAGAACCTTTACCGAAGTTTCTTGGGTGGGAAAACCAAACAGATTCGTGAGCCATATTGCTATAATGTTAGTATCGAAGCCATAGGGTCAAGACGGTGAATGACAAACAGATTTCATGTTTATTTACTTCTGATTCTCCTAGTGAATCGATCATTCGAATATCACGTAATATGGATTGTATTCGTCTTTCAGATAGGTATTGCATTATATTTAAACCCTCGTATCCATTTTTCACTCAAAAGAAAAGTTGATGAACTCCAACGACTTCATGCCATATTCTGGAGGTAACGTCATTCATGGTTGCTTGATGGTAATGCTCTTGATGTTTCTGATGTCTATTTCACTATCATTGTCCACTTTACATACAATTACTATAATATGTTTGTAGTATACAGAAGGTTGGAACAGATTTTGTAAATTGAATTTTCTCGCTGGCGCAGAGAGGGAGATTTTTACTATGGCCTGTATATGGAAGATGGTGTGTAAGCGAGTAAAATGTACACGTGATATTATTGATAGCAGTCATTTGAAATTTAGGTCTTAGCCCTAATTATATTCACGTGTTTCTCAAGTGACCCTGAAAAATTAAGGCATCTCATCGCTAAGATTACTATACAGATCATTGGATAAAGGTAATCATGGCTAAAGGAGGGCATTCACACCGCTCTACGTTAAAGAATGATCACAAGCCATTCAAATCTAAACATGCCACCAAGGGCCAATTGAAGAACCAATATAAAGGAAAGGTTGAGAAATCCGCTAGTGGTGGAAACAAAGTTAAAGTGGTTACCAAGACCGAAAGAAAGAATTTGGCCAAACAATTGAAAGATAACAAGATCTTGGAATCTAAATTGACCAGAAAGCTATTCGAGGGATCCCAGGGTGCTGAAAAGATTGTAACAGTAATTGCATTAACCAAGGACTTGGAAGTCACTGATATCGTTCACAGATTATTCTCTGAAGAATTACCTGAGCCAATAAGCGTGCCTTCAGTCACCAACTTCAAAGTTTCCAGATTCAAGACCAACTTGAAAGTCATTGTACCTGATCCAAATGACATGCTCTCAATTCTTGATGCTGCTCAAATAGCCGATTTTGTCATCTTTGGTATTTCCGCTACAGAAGAAGTAGACAAAGAATATGGTGAGCAAATCTTACGTGCACTTACTGCACAAGGTATAGCCTCAGTGATCGGTGTTTTACCTAACTTAGCCACCGCCTATCCAAAGAGAAACCTCCAGTTGGATGTAAGACAATCTTTGCAATCTTTCTTCAATCATTTCTTCGTAAACGAAGATAAACTTTATGCATTAGAAATTGAGTCTGAAAATATCAATTGTTTAAGAACTCTCTGTCAAAAATTTCCTAAGTCTATCAAATGGAGAGATTCAAGAGGTTATATGGTTGCTGATCAAGCATCCTGGTCTGGTGACGAATCTGGCTCCTTAGTAGTTGAAGGTACTGTCAGAGGTATTGGATTCAATGCCAACAGATTAGTACATATTCCTGGATATGGAGACTTTCAATTAGAAAAGATCGAAAAAGTCCCCAAGGGACGTATCAACATGGAACTCGATAACGAAGGTTATTACCCAGATGAAAATCAAGAATCATTAGAGGAACTCAATCCAGAGGAAATTCCAATGGAAGATGACATGGATTTTTACGATGATAACGATGACCTCGGTGTCAGAATGGACGGTAGAAACTACTTCGATGATGATGGTGTCAAGAGACAGGAAAAGAAGAAATTGCCAAAGGGTACTTCTGAATATCAAGGAAGATGGTTTGTGGATGATGTCTTGGAAGCAGCATCTGATTTGGAAAGTGATGACGAAGTCTTAGTTGAAGATGAGCAGATGGAAGAAGATGTTATTCCAGAAACAACTGCAACAGAATATGCCCCTACCGAATTCACCGAGATGCATGTTGATTTATCCCCAGAAGAAGAAGAAAGACAATTGGCAGAATACCGTCAATTAGAGAAGGATGACCTTGAGTTCCCTGATGAAATAGAATTGAATCCTCAAGAGTCAGGTAAGGAAAGATTGTCTGCATTCAGAGGTATCAAATCCTTAGGTAATTGTGACTGGGACTGTGATGAATATGATTTAGAAGCTCCAAATGTGTGGAAGAGATTATTGCGCATTTCTAATTATAAGGCAACTAAGAATAGAGTGAATAAGGAAGCTATCAAAGAAACTCAGATCAATATTGGTGAAAGGGCACGTCTCTACATCAAAGCACCTGCATTCATCTTGGAGAAGATTAGTTGTTCTACTAAGCCTTTGGTTATTTATGAATTATTCCAATATGAACACAAATTGGCTGTTTGTAATTTTTCCTTCCAATCATGGGAAGATTATGAAGCACCTGTTCCATCCAAAGAATCTTTGGTTGTCCAATATGGTCCTAGAAGACAAATCATCCAACCTGCATTCAATCAAGCTTCAAATAATGCTAACAATGTTCATAAGTACGAAAATTTCGTTCATCAAGGAAATACTTCAATTGCTACTGCCATCGCTCCAGTATTATTCAACAGTGCGCCAGCTATTTACTTCAAACCTACTGAGGATGGTACAATTGAATTTATTGGTCAAGGTACATTCTTGAATTGTGACCACACTAGAGTTATTGCACAAAGGGCTGTATTGACTGGACACCCAATTAAGATCCATAAGAGAGTTGTCACCGTTCGTTACATGTTCTTCAATCCCGAGGACATCAATTGGTTCAAGGCCATTCCGTTGTTCACAAAGTCAGGAAGAAGTGGTTTCATCAAGGAAAGTCTTGGTACTCATGGTTACTTTAAGGCACAATTTGATGGCAAGTTGACCTCACAAGATGTGGTCGCAATGAGCATGTATAAGCGTGTCTGGCCGGATGCCTCTTCTGCTTTTGAATAAGAGTTCAGTTCCATGTACAGTAGTTATTTAATGTCGTTTGAGCAACCACACATGTAGTCGGTCAGTTTAGTATATGATTCATTGGATGTCTCTTGTACAAACTGAAAGAAATAAACTTAAATTGTTTGAAATTTCTATAAAAAAAGTGATAAGGCAAAAACAAATTAAACGAAAAAGCAGTGCCTTAATATGACGAATGAAAATATTACATAGATTTAAACAGATTGCAAATTGGAACTTCGTTCCATGGATTCAAACACCGAAATTTTACAACATCATTCCCAACAAAACAGCACCAAATGCTGCACCGTTTACGAATTTGGCACCTGCAGCATTATCGGTGGTTGGAACTGAAAATGTACTAGCATTATGAGCAACACTTGAAGAAGAAGGTAAATTGGTTGGTGGAGTAGTTGGAATAATAGTAGTTGGCTTATGTGTAGTTGGTTCATGAGTAGTTGGTTCATGAGTAGTAGGACCAAGGGTGGTTGAATTAGTATAGTGGATCTTTGAGGTGCTTGCATGTGGAGGAGCAGGTTCGGTAGTGGTTTGATTGAGTCCAACAACCTTAATCTTAACAGGAATGGCATCTGGACTTTGTTCTCCATCCATGTAATAAACTAATGCATATGAAGTGGTTGAGTAATGGTATGATCCTAATTCTTGAATATTCTTTTGGGCGAAAAAGCCGTTTGAGCTACCATTAATTGCCAAAAATCCATTGATGATTGATACTGGGTTTGAACCGACCACAGAAATCCAAGCCACATGATTAATTATGGAAAATTTGAATGAAAAGGGTGGGAAACTTTGACTCAATACTTTAGATTGAGAATCATAATCAAAGCTAGCCGAATTTTGACCAAAAAACATGAAGTTAATACCTGCACCTTCATGAATTGAACTTAAACCTTGGCCATTGATATTTGGGTCTGCAGATTCTGCAAAAAGTTTAACGTTGACAGCCAAACTATGAGAGATGATAGTCACCAAAATGGTAATGACTTGAAAAAAGAAATGCATAGCGAATGTGGTTCTGAAAATTGGTAGTTAGAACTGACAGTCCTCTCTTTATATATTACTTTTATCCTCATCCACATAACTAATCCGAACCATTTAGAAGCTTTAATCCTTCAATAAGAAAAACATACGTCAACATTGAGTTAATTATAGGAACGGTAAACACTACAGCCTTGGTTGCAATCGGTGTGGAGATAATATTCGGCAAAAAATATTTTTTAATCTGGAGACCCCAACGGCGTTCTGTCTAAGTAAGAGGCAATACCTAACAAAACCGGTGAGTGAAACCTAAATTACAGAGTAACTACGTCATCGCACCGATCTGCTCCCCGATTGTGGAGCAATTTAGGTAGTATAAGGGGATATGAGAGTGACTGGATTAGGCTTTCGGAAGACCAAGGCAGGTTTCATTTGGTCTGGTAATTATGAGCATGACCGGTTCTCTCCACTCAGCCAAGTAGAGATCCTTTGATCTACAAACCATCATCAGATGACAAAATGCATCCTTGAACAAATATTCTGGTTACTTGTTCAAGTAGATACCATAATTTTGATGCGTCGTAATCATAAGTAAGTTGATTTACTACCATAAAGATGATTCGATGATCTGCATATCGACTTATCTTAGAAAATCTGTTGTCATGTTACATGCACTCCTCAATCGTAGATGTAACTAATTAAACTTTTTGGGCTACGAAGTTATTTTTAAGTATGCGCAATTGCGCACTATTATCGTAAGTTTGTCGTAAAGTAAACAGCAATTAGGTCATTTCATCGTATGGAAGTGTTCCGTGCCTCTTGTACCTCCAAAACGTTCGAAAATAGAGAGGATTAATCCAAATCGAAGACGGGTAATGCGTTTTCGATTGGGAAAAACTATTTTTAGATTACTGTTTACAAATACATTGATCAACATGGTTACTGATGACTGTTGCATTAGCTCAACTAAATATTCTGCATTAACCCCTGGATTAGGATCTTTCACTTTCCTTGTACTGTATAAATCTGCCCAAATTAATGAATGCCTCCTCCGCTCTGACTTTCAATTGGCCGTACTTGGATTTATTGATCTTTTTGTACATCGACTTCACCTGGGGCTCTAGTTCCTTCAATTTATTTAAGTAACCTTGTTGAACAAACACTTCATGGTCATAGGAGAAGTCTTTGTCACCAAAAAGATCGTATAATTGATTCAAACTTTCCACAACAATTTCAGTAGCTAAAGGATTTTCAGGGGTTTTGAATTTCTCGATTGAATCGATCAAAAATTGCCCGATTTGACTAGTCAAATGAGTGTTATTGACAACTACTCCCAAGGTGCCCAAAAATCCCACTAATGAAAGATAAAGGTCAATATGCTCGTCTTGAATATCAGAGTCCTTGAGATTTTGCGCTTTCGTGATCAATGAAGCAATCATCTCTTCATTCTTTGGTACTTCCGGTCCCAAACATTTTGCAATACCCCAGAGAATGTTCAAAGTTATTCTTTGAAGTTCAACATCCTCGAAAGAAGTTTGGAGAATAATGTTCCAAATTTCATTGCTCTTGTTAAACCACTCCACAGGAAGTTGTTCGTTGGTCAAGAATAACCAGACAAGATTGTTCAAACAAATCAAAGTCTTGTTTGTCAATTGAAGAATATAATCAGATTGGAGTTCGAACTTGAGAATTTCAGTAACGATGACATATGTTTTGTTCAATAATACTTCAATCAAAGTGTTAGGTAAACTAATCAGTGCACCTTCCAAGGCAGCTTTATCGCTCAGAGCCAAGAACTCGAGGATTGAAGTGATCAAGTCAAGCGATACTTCTAAAGTTGATAATTGCATTTTGCTATGAATAGTAACGTTTCCTTCTTTAGTAATATCCTCCATTGTTGTATTATTAGTTGGGGTAGTGTTAGATAACTTGATGTTATATGCAAGGTCTTGCAAGTTTATTCTTGACAAGATTTGGTAAATGTTTGTAAGTATTTGCTCGCCAAAAAGATAGCCATTGGCGTCACACAGGTTAAATTTGAGGCCTTCCAAATAGATAAGGGTAAGCTCATTGTATTGGTTTGGATTAGATTCAACATGTTCTAATAAGGGCGATAATTGAAATTGAAATTCGTTCGTAAGTTTTGCGATAAACTCATCTGATTCGGTAGAAAATTCATAGATAAATTCAAGCAATGAATTGAAAAGTTTGGTGGTGACTCTTAATGAAGATGATGAATTTAATTGGTTGGCAATGAGGTCCATCACTAATCGTAAGATAGGATTGATCTGGCTAAAAATTGAGTCGTAAAGCTCATTGGATCCACCAGCTAAAACCATCACAAGTGAGAGAATATTCTCAGTGAAGTCATATAAAAGTTGCACCTTAGATTTGTCCTTGCCTTTACCATTCTCAATCAAAAATTTATAAGAGGTTTCAATCTTCAGCAATCCCTTAGAAATTACTTGCCAAATATCTAATCTCCAAATGTGCTTTAATACCTCCAATCCCTCTTCAATTCCAAGATTACGAATTAATCCAAAGGATTCCACCACAATTTCATCGTTGTCGCTATTCAAGCAGCTTTCGAATAGAGTAGCGATTAGCTTTTCCTTCAAAAGCATTTTTCTCATTCTTTCATCATCACACATGACTGTAATTGCACCTAAGGCCATTGACTGTTCATTTTGAGGTGATGACTTGAGTTTATTAATGAGCGGAATTATTTTAGTTTGAACAGTATTTTCATCCTTTTTCACATCTTTTGGAGCTGAAGAAGATCCATCTGGACGGTTAAGAGGGTTAACTCTGGCCTTCTTGTTCTTGCTTCTTTTCAATTTACCCATAGTAAGAGTTTTTAGCTCATCGAAACTATTGATGCGAATGATATTTTGTTAAGAGAAGGAGCATTGAAGGTACACGACCTTTGACTATCATCATAAGATACAGCAGATGCAAAGTATACCTCAATAGATAACATAGAAAAACTGCTTTGAGTAGTCCTAGTAATCTCTTTTGTGCTTCCAATACTTATTTGCAATATTCTATTTAACATTTTTCCGAATATTTTGGCATTCATGGTTCTTGAACAACCACAAACAGTTCTCCATTTGAGCAATTAGCGTATATTCAAGAATTTGCCTGATTAAGGTATATCTTTCAGATGAAATTTATTGCACATCTTTTAACCTACATTCTGTTTATTTCCAAAATGGGCAGTAAATTTTTTCAAAACTCTTTCTTGAACCCAACTTAAGAATAATCAGGAATATTAATTGGAAACTTCTGTTGATTTGGGATCTATTTACATTTTAGATGATATGGAAATGAATGAATATTATCCTCCTTTCGAAAAATTGTCGAGATCATTGAATTATCATCTAAATTAGTTCGTTCACTGACTTACTTTTTATTAGTTTCATTGGCTGGGATCTCAGGATTAGTGGCAGATGCAGCCTTCCAAGAATCTTTGACCTTTTCTCTCAAGTCTTCCCAGGATTTAGGTTGCTCCAGTTCATCGTATTCGATCTCGATATCTTTTCTCAAACGATCCTCTTTCTTCAATTGTTCGCTAAATGTTAGTATCAAAATCATGAAGTTTAGTGAAAAAATCATACATTACAATCGGCTTCCAGAACTTAATTCCGGTATACCAACTCAAAACCGAAACAAACACTATTGTTAGAGCTTTTGCTCCTGCTCCAGGACCTGCCATTGATGGTAATACTACTAGCAAAAATATTGAGATACATAACGTGTCACGTGCGTGATTAAGTACATTAAATACTATATAAACTTATTCAACATCTGAAGCAAAAGTACTGCTTGCAGCGTCACTATTTTCATCATCGCTATAACCAGCGTCATCGCCACTACTCTGTGCGTCATCACTATCATACTCTTCAGTGGCACCTTTCTCTGGTGAAACACCAACAACACCCCATTGAATACCAGTAACTTCTTTCAATCTTACCAAAATTTCACTCATTGGAGTGTATAATCCAAACTGCTTGAATTCACCATCATATGAATGTAACATTCCCACAACACCTAACCCCTTTGAGTTGGGTTGAATATCTTCAAGTTTAGTTAGAATCCATGATCCACTATCACCGCCAGCAGCGAATGCAGAATTGTTTTCAACAGAATTTACAATAAATTCGGACGAATGAATGGCACCATCTAACCAGTAAACTAACTTTATGCCGTTCAAATTTCCTTTGGTGAATTTAGTTGTGGAACCGTACTTGAATACAGGTAACCCATTATAAGTTTCAGCACTAGCATCATCAGAAAATTCAGAATCTACCTCATCGACGTTCAAATCCATCTGTTTAGGAGTATGTCTCTTCAAGTCGACAACCTTTCTAACGTAGAGATTATCGAACATCAAGGCTGGATCGAATTCATTGAATGGAATGTCATCACCCAAAAAGTTTTGATCGCACATTAAATTCTTATTCACCTTGATGATAGCCAAATCTGATAATTTCTTTTCTGCTTCCTTCGAATCACTGTCTTTTTTCAGATTGACTAAAGTTCTTTCACCCCAAATGATCTGGCCAAATCTAGTCTTTGGCAAGTTTCTCAACTCGTAACTTTCTTGCTTAGTCTTGGGATCTATCACTTTGACTCTCTTTAATGGGAACATTTCCTCCACTTGCTTCAAAACGGATCCATATGCAGCTTTGGACTCAGCGATGACAATATCATCACTTGCTGTAGTCTTCTTGACCACCTTTTGATACTGGGCCATCAATGCTTGTTTATATAAATAAATCAAAACCGACAGGGGTGCTGAGACGTGAGGATATTCTGTTGCCGTAGTACCGGTGGTTCCATCGAGACAGACATGACCGCACGAGATGGCGAACTTGGAATTGGTGTATGATTCCAAATGTGGCTGCTTCTTCAAATCAATAATGGGATAAATATAACCACCCATCGTTCCTGAAGTACGGATAGAGTTCTCCACCGATAAAGAAAGAGACATTGGAGGTCTTTGGTTATCTGTGGGAATTCTGAATGGCAATTTAAACTTCTGGGGAGAGCTGAGTTGAACGAATCCAGAGTTCACAGTAGAACTGACATTTTGAGGTCCCGATTGATAAGATTTCAAGTGTGCGAATTTTGAGACTGGAGTATCCAGATTCAATTCTTGATTGAGAGTGGAAGCTAAGTCAATCTGATTCTTCATGACCATGATATGAATATCATCGTACAATCCATGCAAACTTTGAGTCAACTTGACATGGTAATCTGTTGGTGCAGGAAATCCAAAGTAAAGACAAAGAATATTCAAGTCCTTGCTAATACCCCTGGCAATAGGAGCGATGAAGGAGCCATTCTGCTCTTTCAACGAGATGAAAGTCTTGGAGATCCTTTCTATTATACGAGAAAGCACGTCTTCGTTGGGAAGTGATAGACCTTCATTAATACCAATGGCAAAGTTTTGAGGCTTTATGATTGATTGATTGACTTGATGGTCAGTGAGCGAGGTGTTCAATGATTTGGAGAAATCATTGAAATTCTTCACAAGCAATAATTTCAATTTGATGTAAACTTCATCCTTCAATAAGTTATCGTTAAAATGAAGGAAGATTTTCATGATTTTTCTTAAGCTTGAATTATTATAGGTGGTGAAATGCCAGGATGGATTAATGGAGGTAGTTTTGAGGTTTTCTGCATAAGTGATGACCTTTTTGAAGCATTCGATCGAGTTGATTACAGCGGTAGTCAAATTTATCACTGAGTTGTGAAATTGATGCATGATGAAAGCCAAATCGTCATACAATTCTTGTAACTTGTCGGAGATGCTTTCCACGGGGGTTTTATGCTTGGATTCTTCGGTGGCATCCTCGGCACCCATGCTAATAATCTGCAACGGTTGGCTGTAGGTGAACTTGTTGGAGGAATCGTTTTTGCCCGATCCCAGGGTGGCAGACCCACCGAACGAAGATTGCTTTGTGGAGAACGTCTTTCTGCTTTTGGAGAATATGGACTTGGCCATGTAGTCAGAATCCTTGGTGAACAACGAAGAAGGCTTGCTGCTCAGTATGGAAGGGTTGGTGAGTTTTGGATCGTTATTGAACTTGAACCGCAGCCCGTGGGATGCGTTCGGGTCCTTGGCATCTGAAGAAGTACCTTCGAATATGGGAGTCATTTCTGTTATGGAATCACGGGATTCCTGGGTGCTACCACTGTTTATGGGAGCCACTTCTTGATCGAGTTGGGGAAATGATCCAGAACCCTCCTTGGACTTGGATTTGTCCTTGTCCTTGTCCTTTTCTCTGTCATCCTTGTTTCCTCTAGATAAAAACCGTTTCATCGACATGGCTAGACATCCACTATTTGGAGTTCCAAGTTTATCACTAGTGTCAAGGAAAGATTCCCCTGGATACCCACACCTGAAGATAGGAACATCCTGGTGGGCGCACGCACAGAAAATCGCAAACCGGCAAAACGGCGAAACGGCACTTTGACAAAACCCGCAAACTGCTTATACAGGACAGGTGCGCCGAAGGGCCAAAATGGTCAAAATGGCCTAAAACGACAAGAACGACAAAATGCCAAACGCACAAAACGGCACTTTGGAACTTGGCCCCACCCACGTGACGTTGACGAGACGTTCAACAGGCTATTTCCCCAACGGCAAAACACGATCAACGAGTCACAAAGCCACCCACAATAGAATCCCCAGCGTTTAACGGGGTAACGTGATGTTTTGGTTTGATCATGTGCAAAAACGGGGGTTTCTGCCGGAGGTCGGTCCAGCAGTAAATTCATCGCTCCTGCCCGCACCTTCGACAGTTTTGGTGGTGGGTGGTTGCCCCCCTAACTGGGTTGGGTCACGTGGTTGTGTTGTCGCGTGACCATTTTCTCCACGGTGCACGACTTAGGTGACAGGCCACTACTATGACATGTTAACCCCGTTTGCCAGTGTATCATAGCCTAACCTACTACTTGTACTCTCCGTGTCGCTCCGAGATTGATTACATGCTCAACAGTACTGGAGTAGTGTGAATATTGCGTTTGTGCTTGAAAGCTACCACCTTGTTATCCAAATTCCAAAGCCTCTAGGTCCCACTTCATTCCCCACGAATTTCAAGAACAGCAACATTTATCATGCCAGTGTACTCAATCTCACACGTTGAGAACGTCAGAGTATGTGTTGTTATGGTCGGACTCCCTGCCAGAGGGAAATCATTGATAGCTCAGAAAATAGTCCGCTATCTTTCGTGGCTTTCCATCACATCGAAATGTTTCAACGTTGGTAACTACCGCCGTGAAATTTTCAAAGATGAACACTTGAATGCTGACTTTTTCGACCCCAACAATGCCGAAGGATTGAAGTCTCGTAAGGAGGCGGTGGATAGGGCCACTACCGACATGATGAAATGGTTTCTGGAAGAAAATGGTGTGGTTGGTATATTGGATGCCACTAATTCCACTCGTGCAAGAAGAGACCAAATCTTAAAGTTGTGCAGAGAGAATCTGATCGAACCAATGTTTTTGGAAAGCTCTTGCTCCGATCAAGATTTGATTTTACAGAATATTTTGGACGTTAAGACCACTTCCCCAGATTACGTTGACAAAGACAACGAGTTTGCTACTCGTGACTTTCTCCAAAGAATCAGCTTCTATGAGCAGACCTATGAAACAATGGATCAAGGTAATGACTCTGAACTCACGTTTATCAAGCTCATCAATGTCAATTCTCAAATCATCCTCAACAAGATTGAAAGTTATTTAGAAAGTCGTATCGTATACTATGTTATGAACTTGCATATCAAACCAAGGTGTATCTGGTTATCCAGACATGGTGAGTCTGAGTTCAACTTAACCGGTCAAATTGGGGGTGATGCCAATCTTTCAGAAAGAGGTTGGAGATACGCCAAAAAGTTACCAGAATTGGTATTGAAATCTTTAGGAGAAGAAAACCAACACACAAACTTAACTGTATGGACTTCTACCTTGAAGAGAACCCAACAAACTGCCTCATTTTTACCATATAAGAAAAAACTCCAATGGAAAGCATTGGATGAGTTGGATGCAGGTGAATGTGATGGTATGACATATGAAGAGATAGAACAAAGATTTCCTGAAGATTTCAAGGCTAGGGACGATGACAAATACGAATACAGGTATAAAGGAGGTGAGTCATATCGTGATATTGTCATTAGATTGGAACCTATCATCATGGAATTGGAAAGACAAGAAAATATCTTGATTATTACCCATCAAGCTGTTTTAAGATGTTTGTATGCATACTTTATGAACGTTCCACAAGAAGAAAGTCCTTGGATGTCGATTCCTTTGCACACTTTAATAAAATTGGAGCCAAGAGCTTACCTGACTCTTGTGAGCAGAATTAAAGCTGATATTCCTGCCGTGAGCACCTACAAAGAGAAGGGTACTTCTCAACTTGGTGAGTTGCAATCTGGAGATAGTATTAGTAAGAGCAGAGATTTAATTAAGGATAGTGAAGGTACTGTGTCTTTAAGTAATCCATAGCACTCAACATAGTTATGAAAAGTGATGCCATTTCTAATGTGGTCACTTGTTAAATAGTAAAATGCATAGCTTCTACATATCTGATTCTGTTTGTATTATTACAGGTAAATTACATGAATTGAATGTATGACAGTAAAGCAAGCTGCTAGCCAAATTTTGTCGGGAGGCATAATGATAAGTTTAACCTGCTGAAGCATATTTTTTAGACTGCTCCTTCACCTTCTTTTCGTACAATTGCTTATCTTTACTAAATGCCTTCCATGCAGGTTCTTGGGCTGGGGAGTCAGGATTTGGAGTGTCTAATAACTCTTGTATACCCAAAACAATTTGTTTCAAGGTGATTGCAGGTCTCCAATCCTGTTCTTCATTGAGAATGGAGAGACACACAGTACCACTGGGGTAGACATTTGGATGGTAAAATCCAGCTGGGAACCTCACTTTTGGTGGCTTAGAAGGATAGTCTTCTGGAAATATTATGGTGATAGGATAGACGGCCTCTTGCCAGAGAGTACCTTGTTTACCAGGTATACCTGCAGTCCATTGTGTCAAGTCTAAAGATCCGTCGGATCCTTTTGAAGGTTTGGCATAAAATCCAAAAGGATGGTCTTTTCTCCATTGCTTTCTCTCCTCTTGTAATCTAATTTTGCAAAGAGACATGATGATTGTATTTATTTGTAAGGTGATCAGATTTGCTTTCATATCTATGTGGTGCGCGCACGACATTTTCGTCTCCTAGGTTGTTCTTAGATACTAAGGATGAAAATATTAAAATAGATTATTGTTCGATCCATCTGAACAAGGGAGCCTAATTCTTTCAAATGGTGATTTGAATAAACAAATGTTTTATTGAATATTTTTGAAAAATGTTATATTCTGAATTTTTTGAATACTCAAATGACATCAAATGAATAAATTTATTCTTGGATTTAGAGGAAAAGAGTACAGGTCAAATTTGATAGGTTCATTTTCATAACACTTGATTGTTTTTATGTAGTTTCACAGTTGTTAGCTAATAATAAACCATTTAAGTATTCACAAGTATGCATGAAAGGTAGTGCACCAACCAATAAATATCTACTTCAGCGAAGTATAGAGTATGGATCCAGGTAATCATGCTGGTCATTACAAAAGAAATACTAGATCCGTCCAATGAGCTTACTTGGGATTTGTTGGACTTGGTTCATGAGAATCCTACAGTAAACAAGCTCAAAATCTATGAAAACTTGTTGAATATGCCTTCAGCCATCGGAAGAACCTCCATCAGATTCAAAAGATCAGGATTAGCTGGAGATATTACAGGATACAAAGAGGAATTGAGACTTGACGATGTAGATAATGCAAATTCCGCAAATTCATTATCGATAAACAGAAAGTATACCTCAAAGGGAGAATCACTCAAAGGTAAAACAAGTTTTTTACCATTTCAACCAGGAGGATTATTGGATCAGGCCCTGAAAGCAAACCCTCCGAAAGATGATACCATTTATCTTCATAAGAATGAATTTGGATTGTTCGATATACCAAATGGACTTTCTAGGGGCTTGAACATTCCTGTTCAATCAGAGTCTGATAATTCAGATAATATTATCCAATTAGGGCAAGATCCTGAAGAGGAACAAAACGAGGAACAGGATGATGGTAATGACAATCACATTGATATTAACGAAAATATTGATGAGATCAATGCGTCCTTGGACGCTCCATTCGACGTCAATGAGATTGATGGTATCGTTCCAGTGGATTATTCATCCCTCCGGAGAACTATGAAGAATTCAAACCAAGCAAAGAGGAATTGGGCTCATGTTGTTGATTTGGATCACAAGCTAGAGAATTTCCATGAATTAGTCCCTAACATGGCAAGAGAATGGCCATTCGAACTTGACACCTTCCAAAAGGAAGCTGTATATCATTTAGAAAAAGGAGATTCTGTTTTTGTTGCTGCACATACTTCTGCAGGTAAGACGGTCGTAGCAGAATATGCAATTGCTATGGCTGCTAGAAACATGACTAAAACAATCTATACTTCCCCTATAAAGGCCTTGTCAAATCAAAAATTCAGAGATTTTAAAGAAACATTCAAAGATGTTGATATAGGGTTAATTACTGGTGATGTCCAAATCAACCCAGAAGCCAATTGCTTAATTATGACCACTGAAATCTTAAGGTCAATGTTGTATAGAGGAGCAGATCTCATCAGAGACGTGGAATTTGTGATCTTCGATGAAGTTCATTACGTTAATGATGTTGATCGTGGTGTCGTATGGGAAGAAGTCATCATTATGCTTCCAGATCATGTGAAATATATCTTATTATCTGCTACTGTCCCTAATACATTTGAGTTCGCAAATTGGGTGGGAAGGACAAAACAGAAGGATATTTACGTCATCTCGACCCCAAAAAGACCCGTGCCTTTGGAAATATTCATATCTGCGAAAAATGAGCTCTTCAAAGTAGTTGATGCTCAAAGACGTTTCAATGATGGGGAGTTTAAAAAACACAAGGATTTGCTAGAATACGGCAAAGCTGGTCCTCCCAAAGCTTCCATGGGGAGCGGTAGTCGTGGTGGACCAGGGGGAAGTGCAAGAGGTGGAAATAGAGGAAATGCCAGAGGTGGTAGAGGGGGTGCTGGAACAGTGACCAGAGGAAAATTTCTGGGATCTCATGGCGGAAGGTTTAATCAAGATGGCCCTAACAAAAACACTTGGATAAGTTTGGTTCAATACTTAAAAAATCACACATTACTACCAGCTGTCATCTTTGTATTTTCAAAGAAAAAGTGTGAGGATTATGCTGATACATTGAGTAGTGTTGATTTCTGTAACGCAAGAGAGAAATCTGAAATTCATATGTTTATCGATAGGGCAGTTTCTAGATTGAAGAAAGAAGATCGTGAGTTGCCTCAAATCATGAAGATTAGAGACATGTTGAGCAGAGGTATTGCAGTTCATCATGGTGGTTTGTTACCAATTGTTAAGGAATGTATTGAAATTTTGTTTGCAAAAACATTGGTCAAGGTATTATTTGCTACTGAAACTTTTGCCATGGGATTGAACTTGCCTACTAGAACTGTTGTGTTTAGTTCCACCAGAAAGCATGATGGAAGGGGCTTCAGGAATTTATTACCAGGAGAGTTCACTCAAATGTCGGGAAGAGCAGGTAGAAGAGGTTTGGACGATACAGGAACTGTGATTGTAATGGCATACAATCAACCATTATCCCCGCTTGATTTCAAGGATGTGACTTTAGGTACGCCAACAAAATTACTGTCTCAATTTAGATTGACTTACAATATGATTTTGAATCTTTTGCGTATTGAGGCATTGAAAGTGGAAGAGATGATAAAGCATTCTTTTAGTGAGAACTCAACACAGGTTTTGATGCCAGAAAATCAAAAACGTGTTGAAGAGCTCACATTACAATTATCTAAGATGAAACTCGCTCCCTCTGCCAATTCAAACGAGTTGCGTGATGCATTTAAGTTGGAGGCAGAGTATGAAGATACTTATCAGGAAATTATCAAGGTGATCCAAGATCTGCCTATAATTAGAAATAATGTTTTCCGGATTGGTCGGATGATTTGTTATCGAGACAAAACAGAAGCAGCTAAGGTTGGTTTCATCTTGAAGCAGAATAATTCAGATGGATTACTAGTCGTAACTTTTGATCATGGTAAAGACTATAATACATTTAGTGGAAAATTTCAACTTCCCTTCTTGCCATTGACAGAGTACTTGAAGAAGCAGTTTGTACCAATTGAGTTCAATGGTGGAATGAAAGTTGAATCTGTTGCATTTTCTAGCATTCACTTCATTTGTCGTTATACTCTTAAAGCTCCACTTATCAAGGTGTTGAATAACAATGCAGCTGCAATTGCCGAGGCTCAAGATATGATTAGAACTGTCTTGAAGTTTCAAAATAAATGGGAAGAAGTCAACTTGCTTTATCTGTCTCAAATTGCATTATATGAACTTTGCTCGAAGAAGGATGAAATCATGAGCAAGATCGCGAACACTCCAAGTATTATAAGTATTGAGTTCAAAGATCAATACAAAGCATTCAGATCGGAGGAGCTCATTGAGCGCGAAATACAAGATCTTAATAGGGCATTGTCTGATGAAAACTTAGATTTATTGCCTGATTATGAGCAAAGATTAGAGGTGTTGCTGACATTAGGTTTTATCGATGAATTCCAAAATGTTGTATTGAAAGGAAGGGTGGCATGTGAAGTTAATTCTGGTTGGGAGTTGGTGATAACGGAACTAGTGCTTGACAATTTTCTCGCAGACTTCGAAGCAGAAGAAATTGTAGCATTACTCTCATGCTTCGTTTATGAAGGAAGAACCAATGATGAAGAACCACCATGTTTGACACCAAGATTAGAAAAAGGTAAGCAAAGGATTTTGGAAATTACAGGGAAGTTACTAAAAGTTTACTTGGACAAGCAAGTTCTCTTGACATCTGAAGAAGAAGAATTTTTGGAAAGGAAACGTTTTGCGTTGATGAATGTTGTATACGAATGGGCCAGAGGCTTATCTTTTAATGAAATTATGCAAATCAGCGTGGAAGCAGAAGGTACAATTGTCAGAGTCATCACAAGATTGGATGAAATTTGCCGTGAAGTTAAGAATGCTGCCTTGATCGTTGGTGACACTACTTTACATGCCAAGATGAGTGAAGCACAAGAAAAGATTAAGAGAGATATCGTATTCTGCGCATCACTTTACTTATAGGAGATAACCAAAAGTTACCGAATTAAATGAACTATTTACAATTAATATACATAATCTATTATCCTCTAGTCTCTGCTTCAACCCTTATGTTTACCAAACCATTTAAACCATTAATAATTTTATTGATGATGACCTTCTCCAAAATTGTGTCTTCAAATTTAACATGGAGCAAACCGATTAATGTGTAAAAGCTACCAATTGAAGTCGCATCCTTGATCGACAATTTTCTCGAAGAATAATAATGCTCTGAATGAATCGGGCCATATTTCATGGCTCCCTCGAATGGTATCACTTGGTTGTAAATCACATTTTTTTTCATGAATTCCAAGATCATGAATTTTTCAGCATCTTCGAAGAAAGCAACATCGCTTTTGACTTCACCTCCAGATAGAGATAAATATTGTTCATCTGTGAATATGGTCTGTAGGCTCAAATGGAGCTTTATTAACTTTTTTCCAATGTGTCTGAGTTTGGAGGTCTCATACACAACTTGAGAGATAGGAATCTTATCCTCTTCTTTCTTTAAACTTAGCCGTATATTGCTCAAGCCACATAAAATGCATAATCTTTCTCTTAGTGAAAGGTGAAATTCATCACCAACAAGCTTCTGCAAAGACTTTGTTCTGGCCTCAACATCACTTTCAAAATCTTTGTCTTGTTCAAGATGCTCAAAGATAGACATACCACCATCTTCTGGACCCATATAGACCGAATTAAAGTCATATGATGCTCTGCTATAGAAGTTGGGTTTGTAATCATTGTACGGTACTTTCTTAGTAAACATGAGTTTATCGTTACTTAAGCATCGATCCCTATTCAGTATGACCTCGGGCACATCGTGGTAATGACTTATAAGCCTTCTTTGATTTGAGATTAATACTGAAACAATAGCTTTCCCGTGTGTCAGTAATCGAAGTATCAGGCTCTGTCCTCGTATGTTCGGATTTAGCATGTATGGATCAGTGTTAGTATTAATCAATTCACGATTAAATTGCAACTATAAATGACATCTATATGCAGTACCAAGACTGATTTTATAAGTAAGATTTGATAATTGTGGGAATAATTTGAAAAAGTAAGAGGGTATTTGGAGATCTAGAGAGAGGTAAAGGTGGTAAAAAATGAAGCTATTGTCTGTTATAAAAAATTGCTGCACCAAATTAACAAACGTCAATTTTATTCAAGTCAATAAATCAGATGGATAATTACTATTTTTTCTGATATTTCTCTATCTTGATTGTACTTATACCTACCAATAGATTTGTACCAACTCACATATTCGTTATTCAGATTTAACAGGTGATGTTTGATTTGGTAAGTACAAATTGAAAGATGCCCATCGATTAGTAAGACATTACGTAATAACACATCAAAATCTAACCTCATCTTGATCATTAGAATAGCTCACCAATGTCTTCGAAATCGAGTCTGAAGAAGAAGTCCACCTCATCAGGTGGGTCTTCAACACCCAACGATGCTCCGGTTAAGAAAATAAAGCTTCCTAAATCCTATATTGTGCGTCCTTCATCAAGTTCCTCAAGTAAGTCAATTATGAAGATTCAAGTCAACCCTGAAGTATTGAAAGGCATGGATATGAAAGATGGTCAAATAGTGTTCGTGAATAAAGCAGATAGTGGTTTACCAGGAATTATTTTGACTATCTGCGCATCAACTGATTTAAATGACATGAATGTTATCACATTGTCTCCAAATGCTCGTGCCTTAAGTGGTCTTTTGCTAGGAGATAGGGTGAACATCATTAAGCATTTGAATCAACCAGAATATGCAAAGAATGTTTCTGTCAATCTAGAACAGGGGATTGAGCTCAATGACCAGGTTTCAGGTGTAATCAACAAATCATTGGACGATATAGGAATCGTTTACCCTTCATTAAAATTCACTATCAATTATAAAGATACGAAGGTTTCCGTACAAATTATCGACGTGAACGAGGACAATTTGGTCACAAGCTTTGATGAATTGAGTTTGGATGATGATAGCGAGGAAAAGTTCCAAACTACAACAATCTCGCCCTCTTACATCTTTCACCCAAATAAAACAGCAATTCAAGAAAGTTCCTTATCAGTTCCATTGCATTCGAAATACCCACAATTACCTCAATTATTGTCCTATAATCATGTTGGAGGACTTCAAAAGCAAATTGAGACCCTCCAATCGACTATCGAACTTCCGTTACACAATCCAACTTTGTTCTCGAACTTTGGGATTTCACCACCAAGGGGTATACTTTTGCATGGTCCGCCAGGAACAGGTAAAACAATGCTATTGAGATGCGTAGCTAACCAAACAAATGCTCATATCCTTACAATTAATGGGCCCTCAATTGTGTCGAAATATCTCGGTGAAACTGAGAATGCAATCAGAGATATTTTCATAGAAGCTAGGAAATTCCAGCCTTCGATTATATTCATGGATGAAGTGGACTCTTTAGTACCGAATAGAAATTCTGATGATAGTGGAGAGTCTGAATCTAGGGTAGTTGCTACCTTATTGACTATGATGGACAGCATCGGTGATTCCAGCAAAATAGTTATTGTGGGAGCCACAAACAGACCAAATACCATCGACCCCGCATTAAGACGCCCTGGAAGGTTTGATCAAGAGGTAGAGATTGGAATTCCTGATGTTGATGCAAGAGGCGAAATCCTACAGAAACTATTCCATAAAATGAATCAATCAAAACATATACTCAATAATGACGACATAATTTCAATTGCATCGAAGACACATGGTTACGTGGGTGCTGATTTGACTGCCTTATGCCGTGAATCTGTTATGAAAGCAATTGCAAGAGGAATCAAACAAGGTGTTAACCAAGACGATATAATTTTAATATTGGATGATGTTCTTTCAGCATTACCAGATATTAGGCCTTCTGCGATGAGAGAAATTTTCCTAGAGATGCCTAAAGTTTATTGGTCAGATATAGGTGGACAAGAAGAGTTGAAACAAAAGCTCGTGGAAGTAGTTCAGTTACCGTTAGAAGCTTCAGATGCTTTCAAGAACTTGGGAGTGCTGGCCCCTAAGGGTGTTCTCCTTTATGGTCCTCCTGGATGTTCAAAAACATTAACTGCTAAAGCATTGGCCACAGAATCTGGCTTAAACTTCTTGGCTGTGAAAGGACCTGAAATTTTCAATAAGTACGTTGGTGAATCTGAACGGACAATAAGAGAAATTTTCAGAAAGGCCAGAGCAGCTTCACCTTCTATTATTTTTTTCGATGAAATAGATGCAATCTCAGGAGATCGTGAAAGTGGTGGTACGTCTGCCTCTCAGCATGTTTTGACATCTTTGTTGAATGAAATTGATGGTGTCGAAGAGTTAAAAGGTGTTGTGATTGTCGCTGCTACCAATAGACCAACGGAGATCGATCCAGCGTTGTTGAGACCTGGAAGATTGGATAGACATATTTATGTCTCGCCTCCAGATTTTGAGGCAAGGTTACAAATTTTAAAGAATGGTAGCAAGAAGTTCAACTTTGATACGAACGAAATAGATTTATCGAAATTAGCTTCGATGACAGAGGGGTGTTCGGGAGCAGAAGTGGTTTTGTTATGTCAAGAAGCTGGTTTGGCTGCAATTATGGAGGACAAGACTACGACCAAGGTTGAAAAGAGACACTTCGAACATGCTCTAAAGGGAATCTCAAGGGGAATTACTGAAGATATGATTGAATACTACAAGGAGTTTTCTAAGAGAAGTGGTTTAAATATTTAATTTATTAATGCAACTTCAAGATAATTTATTGTACGATTGAATATTTACTGCTGCTTACAACCTTCTTCTAATTCCTTTTCAAGGTCTTTTGGAAGGTCTTTATCGTTGAAGTCTAAATCTCCATTCTTGCCATCCAAACCAAAACCACCTAAACCTGGAATTTCTCCGCTCTCACCAATGATTTCAGTTGGTGGTTGGCCCAATTCTTGCAAGGATTCTAACAATGAATTGATTTGATCTCTTTGAGCTTTGCTTTCATCGTTGTAATCTGAAGAGTCAAAGATAGCCAATATATCATTAGTTATTTCGTATTGAGCATTGTAGTTTTTATATTGATGCTCACTCAATGTTTCTTTGTGTTCTTTCAAGTATTCAGGGAACTTGGTGTTGAGGTCTTTTATTGGTTCATACAAAACTTCCTTGGAAGACAATTGTTCCAACATATCCACCAATAACTTTGACATATCCATATTACCATCCATTCCTGAGCCCGAACCCCCTAATCCGGCAAGCAATTCAGTGAGCATGTCTTCAGGGTTACCTCCGGTAGGGTCATTTTTGAGTTTCTCATCAATGTCATCTCCAGATTTTTTCAATCTCTCCATAGTCTCCTTCATAACGTATTCGAAATTGTGTGGTTTCTTTGCCTCTGTTTCAGCTTCTTCACGATGGTTCAATTCGAATTGCTTAATCAAATTTTCCACTTGATCCTTTGTATCGGGATCCTCGATATTCAAGTCCTTAATTAGATCTCCAATGTTTGCCTTGAAGTCATCAGGGAGGCCCTCTTCAGCAACAGATTTGTTATCAATTGTAGATCCTGGAGGTTTAGCAAGAATGTCGTCTGCAAAATCATCAAGAAGATCATCTAAATCGTCAAGGTTATCACCTCCAGAATTGGTCGACAGGGCCCTTTCTTCTTTAGCCGGAGCGTCTACCTTTTCAGTAGGTACATTATTGCTTTCTGGTAATTTGGAATCAGAAATGATATTGGCTGACTTTTCTATCTGTTCGCTAGACATTGCTGATTTAAGACACTGGTCTAGGGTAGGCGTCCATTTTATAACTTTGCAGTGTGGGGCATTGGCGGGGCCGCACACGACTCCGAATTGAAGCTCGGATGAATGTGATAATCGGCTGTGAACAGTGGAGTCTACCCAAGAGTTACAAATTATCATTGGATTGCTTTTGAAGGTCTCGATATGTTTACTGAATTTTATCTATTTATCACATATACTGACTTGGAAGGATACAATTTTGAGAACTTATCTTGCTGTAAAGTGGTATCGGACTGGAGAAAAGTGAATTAAACCCTTCACATCTGATATCATGGACGGGAATTGACGTTAAAGTTTTGGCTTCGTACTTAAACCTCCACCTGTAGCATCTTGATTTATTTCTAACTTGCCATTTTCGTTCTCTCCTTTAGCGTCTTCCCCGAAAAATACAACAGTCACGGTTAAGTCATCTCTATATCTTCTGGAAACAGGATTGGGGATTGAGATTAACATAGAGGTTTGTTCTCTAGATCCTCCGTTAGACAATGCATTTCTGATGATATGGGTTGAGACGTTCTTATCCTCTAATAAAAACGCACCAACTCCAGTTTGTTTTCTTCTAATTGGCTTTTTAGAGGTCTTATCATTTGTGACATCCGAAACTTCAGGTAACTTGTTTTCAGTTGAGGCAAAAGCGTTCCAGAACGATTTTTTGGGCTTAATCATTTTTTCTTTCTCCATCCACTTTACTACCAAACCAACAATTTCTTCATTGGTCAACATCTCATACAAACCATCGGAGGCCATGACCAAAAAGTCGTTGTTTTCGGGATTGATTTTAGTTGTGGTGATGACTGGCTCTGCAGTTACATACGGTGGAGACTTCAAATGGTTTGGTAATCTCCTACCAAAAAATTGCTTATAGATTCTTTCCTGAATTGATGCGGGTAATTTGTATCTGCAGTCGCCGAATGCTCTGGTTGGCTCAAGGTTCCCCAAAACTCTACCATTTCTAATCACATTGGGTTCATCTGGATGTTCACTAATGATTCTAGCAACTTCTGTAGGATTGGATCCAGTTTGATCAATACTTAATTGTCTAACAGTCCACTGATTGTCTTTGAAAGATCCAAGAATAGCTCTAGAATCTCCAGTTACGGCAACTTTCAACAATTTTGAATTAGTGTCGTAAAATGAGAGCAATGCACAAGAACCAGATAAGGCAGGCATCAACAATTCTGCTGCCTTTGCTTTATTGTTATCGTTTAAGAGCTTCTCAATGTTCTTGTTAACGATTTCATGATCCAACTTCAAAAATCCATTTTTGATTGCTTGATCGATTGTAGCACTGTTTGGTACATACCTCAAATTCTCTTCGTTAGCAGGTTTGAAAATCGTCCCCAATTCATGAATGATGTAGCTGATTAATTGGTCCCTTAATTTACTACCAGTAGTCCAACCACCGTGACCATCGAAGATTCCGAAAAACATCCAGTCGGTAGAAGTCTTGATGTTGTTATCCTGTAAAATAGGTACTTGCACAATCTCTTCCGCTCTATCATCTTCTATAGGAGAGTTGGAGGGCAACTGGCAAATATCATAACGGGTAACTCCCTTTCCTCTGTTGACAGTATAACTCTCCTCAAACTGTCTTAATTTGGTGCTAACTTGTTCTTCATTGAGAAGAAATACACCCTCCTTGTGTTGCTGGTGGCTGATGCTATTTGCCTGATGAAGTGAAGATGTAGATGTGGAAAAGTACTTTGCATCACCAGGGATGGTTGGAGTAACCCCCGTACCTTTCAAAAGTTTGGGGTTGATGCTCAGACCACTCCCGTTGTTGGAAGGGATGGTGTCAAGATTGTAGTAATTCGACAGACTGAAGGAGATGTATGAGCCCACAATGATGATACCTGAAACTAAGGCAACTTTTTTACCAAAAAGTGAGTTGTTATCGTCCTGATTTCTTTTCTTCTTGTTTACATTGGCGGGGGTAGTGGCACTAGGAATAGACGATTGGATACACCTTTTAACGGATGATGATAACATCCGTTTGCTTAGTACGTTTATTTGTGTCTGTGTGAGGTAAAGCAACCTGGGCTTCGCCGTCATTACCATTCCCATGATGACAGGTTGGGAAAGATGATGGTGGGAGATATATTGTTAAGGGAGCAAGTTAAGTTATTAAGGTGCGATAAGGCCTATTATGCACTACTGTGGTAGGATCTAGTTTTTGTAGGCAGTTGTACAGAAAGAAGTTCACAGTGCGAACAAGTAATACGCAGGTCAATTATCATTACCTGAAAGTGATTGGATATGGGGTTACATGGCTAGCATGGCTAGTCTACAATTTTCCGTATTAAAACCGTGACATGTATTATACAGAGGGCAACACAATGGTTTATTATACCAAATCCTGATAGCAACACCACAACGTCAGTGCATTACCTAAAATGCACGGTACGCCTAGAGCACTTGGATACAATGTTCCCGGCACCTCTTCCACACACCGTAAAGTCCGCGTAGCGTTGGTGACGGTGTAGTTAGCACATTTAAGCAGCAATGGTGACTTCAACATCCACTCCTGGTTCGATGGTGATTTGAGTGATTCTCTTGACAGTGGAAGCTGGGGCTTGCAAGTCAATAACACGCTTGTGGATTCTCATCTCGTAGGTGTCCCAAGTCTTAGAACCCTCACCGTTAGGGGTCTTTCTGGTGGTGATCTTCAAGACCTTGGTTGGCATTCTAACAGGACCCTTCTTAACCAAGTTGTGGTTCTCAGCATTCTTGATGATGTTAGCAGAGACGTTTTCCAACTGCTTAACCTTGGTGGAGGTCAAGGTGATTCTGATCTTGTGGATCTTTTCTTCTTCTTGTTCAACTTTTTCCTTGTTAATTGGAGCAGACATGTTGACGGTTATGGTAGACGTTGTTAAAGATTAGAAAAACTTTTGAACTTTTTCACCTGGGATGGTACCAGAAGATTTTTTCGCGTACTGCACAAGGACAAAACAAGGGCTGTAACCCTAAAAGGCACAAATACACGTGATTTATTAGGCTGATTTTGAGATGTGCGAGTCATCTAGTGTATTTGGTACAATCCAAGACACTTGAACTAAATTGATGACATATCTACATAAAAGTCCCTTGCATGGAAATTAATATGACTTTTCTATCAATCCAATAGATAATTTGTAAATCTACTCTGGTTATGTTGGGGTCTTTTAATGATCTATATTTTTACGTTATGGCATTCCAATTCGAACTAAAAGTGTATTTGTAATGATTAATGTAAAAATGGCCCTTGATATGAGAGAGTTTCTATGATCAAGAAATAGCGATGTCTGATCAATTACAATTTTTTTGCCAAGTAGTTCTCATAATAGGCAGTGTTAAGCAGAATTTCTAATCAGAAATTAAAAATGCACAACTCCGTAAACAGAATCACATAATAATTAGGTGCGATGACCATTTCTGATGTGGCTTCGACTTCAATTTTTACGACTACGATAGAATAATCAACGTATTAAAAGCTCAGGGTATAAATCATTTCTAGTTCAGTAGAAAATAACGCTTTGAACATGATCTGTCTATTGAAGTAATGTATCACTTAATTCGTTCCCACAACATATATCTAGAACTGCAATACGGTGTACTCCTACCAGGTAACATACAGACTCCTTAAATCAATACGGACACAATCAGTTCAAGGTGCAATAATCTGGATTACTGCTCTATTCGATCATTGGGAATTAATCAATCATACTTTCTTTTACAATATTCCAATCAGCTTGATACTACGAAGACCTTTTATTAGGTGACTGATACTTGGATTATAATCAGTATTAAGTGCCTTAAGTTTGTTAGTAACAATTAACAAAAATTGCCTGTCAGAAATCAATTATATGGTTTTCTCCAGTATAGAAGTTTTGGATTGTCAGAGAGATTCCCAATTGAAAAGTTCATCACATTGGCTAAATTTCACTTACTTTTGAAATTCGATATTTCCATTGAGATGCGGATTCGTGCTTTATATAATTGTTAGTACAATCCGGGTAATTTATTTTCAGGAGTTGGTGCAGTTGCGAAATGCTACATCAAGTGGAGATCATTTTGAATATTGAGTATACCCAAACGAAAGAATAAACTAGTTGATAATATTCCAGCAAATTCTTTTCTGAAGCAAAGTATGAATTATGACCTTTTGAATCGTTTATTCATTAGCTATATACATGATACATGATAAATTCAAGAAGTCAATTCTTTTTCTAATCCTCTTACACATTTCCAGAACAATTCTAATTCTTGTTCGTCGGCATATCCACTTGTAGCCCATCTAATCTTTCCCTCACCATCCAACAAATAAATATAACCCGAGCACATATTGTCGCAAAGTAACTTCTCTCTTATATCGTAACCAAATGTGTGATCGGGAAGAATAAAATAATTATCTTGTCTTTCTAATGGGATCTGTTTCTTAATGTTATTCTTAGAAAGACCAATGAGGAAGCCTTTCATCCAATTTTGGGGAATATTTATATCGATTATTTGAGAACGTGGATAGCTGGTCTTGAAATCATCATAGTTAGCACCAGCAAGATCTTTTCCATTGACATCAAAGTAAGTTTCTACACATTTTTCTCCGGAGACAGTCAGGTAAACTCTGACAATACTGATGTTTCCCTCGAGTTTCTCCCCCAAACTACTTGAATTAGAATTCAAGGTTGTCGATATGAAATCGGGAAAATACTTTGATTTATCAGCTTTAAAGTAAGAAATAGGTGGTGTAAAAATCTTTCCTTTGGTGTTTTGAAATGACTTGGATTCATAAAATGGAGAATGTACTATGTCATGATCTAAACGCTTTTGACGTAATTCCTTAGCTTCTGGACTGAAAAAATAATCTTTTGCGTTAGATAAAGAATATGATTGACCCTTATGGTTAAGCAAGATGGGTTTGTCGAATCCGAATGGCCTTTTAACCTCAATTGACTTAGTTAATGCTGGTTTCGCTACTTCCTTGATGGTCTTTGCAAACCTGGGCGCAAATGTTCGGGAAGCAGTAGAAAAAGGTTGGCTAAAGGATTTCATTTGAGTATGAATATTTGGGGGGTATTATGCAAAACCTGAAGTTAGCAGTCTTGATATACAACAGCCTAAACCTAATCGGAGTTATCAATGTATCTCACCTTCCTGTGAAAATCGAAAATCGAACTTGTACTGGTTGATGCTACTAGACTCATGGATCAAGATCTCACTTACCCGGACACTACTTTCACCGACGTACCAAGCTACAAGGAACTAAACAAGATACATAAATCACAATCCATCAATTTGAAGTGAACGTAAAGAAGAGAGAATGTCTATCCAGTTACGTGATGGGCTTCTGGGCCAAAATATTGATTTGGTTTTAGAGGATTTATTGGTCCGTTTTTTAATCAATGTCCCTGATGAGGACTTACTGTCTATCGAAAGAGTGTTCTTTCAAGTTGAAGAAGCACAATGGTTTTACACAGATTATGTCAGGCAGATCCATCCATATCTTTCAGGTATGAAGATGAAAAGCTTTGCCCCAAAATTTTTAGAAAAATGTCCATTGATATGGAAATGGGGAAATCCTTCGGACGCTATTCAAAGATTTGGCAAGTACAAATCCATAATCCCAGTTCGGGGTGTTGCTTTATTCAATCAAGATTTAACTAAAGTGGTGTTGGTTCAGGGAACTGAACTGAACACCTGGTCTTTCCCCAGAGGTAAAATATCGAAGGACGAATCTGACATCAGTTGTGCTGCCAGAGAAGTGTTTGAAGAAACAGGCTTTGATGCTAAACATTTGATAAACGAAAATGATGTTCTTGAAAGAACTATTAGAGGCAAGAATTATAAAATATACCTCGTGAAAAATGTACCAGAAGATTTCGTATTTCAACCAGCAAAGAATGAAATCGCTAAGATAGAATGGTTTGACTTGAAAGCGTTGCAAAAGAGAAACCGGACTAATCCAGGCAGTCTTTTCATTGTTGGAACTGTTTTGAAACCAATGATGAAGTGGGTGAACAAGGGTGCTCTCACAGAGGAAGAGATTATGTGGAATGCAGAAATTAAATTGAAGAAGCTTTTGGGTGTTAACAACAATGCTAATGAAAATGTTGATGCTGGAAGAGAATTGTTGAATATCTTGCAGAAGGTTACCACCTCAGATGGTCCTGTCTCAGCACAGAATTACCATGTCCCTCAAAACTTGTTGCATCATCAAATGGGAATTTATAATCCGCCACCTAACTTAATGCAACCATTTTTTCCACCTCAACCCATTCATCCTGTTTTCCATGCAACTCCTATACCAAGTAACCAACATATTGCATACCATCCATCCCCTGAACAATATGGAGATTTCACTCGTCAACAGCCGAACCCCCAGACCTTAGCAAAACCGATGATCAGAAACTCGGTGGACTCTAAAGAATTTTTATCAATTCTTCATCAACCTAAAAAGAAGAATGATGAGGACAGATCGCCAATCGCTCAACACGATCAAGCAAACCGTGCCAGGGCACAACAACTCTTAAGCTTGATTGGTAAAAAAGAAGAATCCAAAAGTGAGAATCCAGCACAAGCACTTTTGAGCATTTTAAACCAAAAAAAGGAAACAACATCATCCGAGAAGTCAACGCAAAATTTAATGAACATGTTGAATCAGACACCAACAGTCCACAAAAATGTTAATCAAGATTCACAAGCATTATTAAACCTCTTGAATTCCAAAAAAGATCTGCATAAAACAAATGAAACTCAATCTAATTCCAACATCTTATTAAGCGCTTTAAATAAAGAAAAATCCTACGAGCCAGCTCTCCAACCTTCTAACGAATTAGAAGGTAATATTAGATTGAATGATGCAAGAAACGTTAACAATGTTAGCGAACCTGGAAAAAAGCTTACTCTTTTGAAAAGAACCGATAGCAACAAAACAGGCTCACCATCCGAGACTCCCAAAATCAGTCATGCTTCATCTAAGGAGCTCATGTCCTTATTGAAGGGTCCAAAATCTGTCGGTAATGTTTTAAAACCAGAGGATGATACGAAAGTTGATAGACCTGCTCCTCATTCTAATCCATCACAGGAGTTATTGGGTCTTTTAAAGAAAAAGCCGGAAACTAATTCAGAAGTCATTGAGGTAAAGAATCCAGTAGATAATTTCAATAACCACGACATTCAAGAAGGATTTGACGATTTTGAAAACTTTGAGGATTTTGAGGACTTTAATGGACATGGAAATGGATCTCAAGGGAAGGCGCTGTACCGTAATTTCGACATTGAAAGTGATGAAGAGGATGTTGATCATTTGATTGAAGATTTCAGTTCTTCCTTTGTTAATACTGACCCAATTTTATCTTCACACAAGAATGACCAGCATCTTTACCATCCCCACGAGCAAAATCAACTCCATAAAAATCAGAATCATCAATTCCAGTCTGAATACCAGCAACAGTTCCAAACTCAACAAGGTCCTCCAGATTCAAACTCAGGCCCTATGAACGAACCTAAGAAGAATAAAATCAGATTACTCAAACCTGGGGAGACTTTAGAAAGTTTGAACCAAAATAACAATTTAGTGGGGGGAGTTCCAAGTACAAACAATGACGGTCAAAATTTATTAGCAATGTTGAATGGTAACAAAAATGGTAATTCATGGGAACAAAACCCTGTCAATGGCAATTATCAATCTATTTATGGAGCGGTTCCTCAGGACTCTTCTCCAGTTCCATTAAATCATGTGCCAGGCCCACATCCTAATTCTGCTGAAGTTTTGAAAGATTTACTTTGGAAAAGAAATATATAGTATAGACGTTGAATGCATAATATCTTACACATTAAAAAATTTGTTAACATTAGTTTTGATACTCTTTGCTTTCAAAGTTCTTTTACCTCTATGTTCCTCGTCGACTAGTTTGGGTAGGGCGTAATCAGTATTCATAATGTAAACATTTGTTTGTCTGCTTTGTTGATTTCGTAAGTTTATACGTGTTCGCCAACCTGAATCTAGTAAAATCATTTTGGAGTCAAATTCAAGATCGTCAGAATATTTATAATCAAGCATCAATATATCTAGAATGGGCCCTATTTTAGTTAAATCGTGCAAAGTATTGGTGAATCGGTTTAGCATGTATAGCTTTAGCCCCATTGGTAACCTGGAAAGAATTTTTGAACCTTGTTCATCGTTTTGCAAAGTATACCACTTGGTGCCATTCACATAGGATTTACCATCTACTTCGCATTTGGTAGTTGGTAGCTTGTGGTCACTTTCAACATAACGGAGGGAATTAGAATCTCCGTTAAATCTTTGAAGAAATGAATGTAATGCAGTTGAAGTAGTGTTCGGACAATTTGGAATTTGCATGATCACCAAATTATGTAATTTTCCGTCACTTATTATAGCAGAGGACAAATTTTTCAAAAAGCTATCATCAACAACTTTATTTGAAGACACATCCAACGCGAGTAATTTGGGGATATTAAAAAGAATGTAAAAGTCATCCTTAGGGATATTTTTGGCAGCTAATGACAAATTCAAAACATATGAAATCAATTTCAGAGAATTGAATCTTTTTGCCACCTCTGCTAATAAGACATTTGAGAATATATTCTCTAGGCGATAGTTGGTGCGAGTCGAAGGAGTTGATAACTCGATTGCTTTGCTCCTCAATATCCGAAGCTCGTAAATTGTCAGTACTCGCTGTACTATACGCAAAGATTCATCATATGGAAATATCTCATGTGCTTTGAATCCACGAAAGCCACCAAATTTCGAAGCAAATGTTTGATAAGTTCTAATCGAGTCTTTTCCTGATTGCAATATTTTGCGCCATACTAACGACCAGCATGACCACGGAGCAAAATCTAGATATTCTTGCTCCAAATTTTCAGCGTTTTTAGCCAACATTGTGGCACACAAGTTCTTTAATGTGGGGATTTTGTATCTTGAATGCTCTGGAGGTGTAATAATTTCAACCAAGGGAAGTATTTTGTTCCATGAGTACCAGCTCATTGGTTTCAGATCATTGTGTACAAGACTCTTACCGATTTTATTGACTCCATTATCGTTATATGAAGTTGATCTTTTGATTACCTTGTGAACTTTCCATAATTTCTTCCGATGTTTCCTCATGGCAGTTCATGCCAGTATTCGCGTTTAATCTAAATCAGTTCTATCGAAATAATATGCGATGCGATGTATAAAAAAAATCCCAGATTGAACTACACAACAATTAACCATGAAGTTAGACACGGCACATATGAGGTATTTAACCTCAGATGACTGGAAAGTTCTCCAAGCGGTTGAAATTGGCTCTAGAAATCACGAGTTGGTGCCAACAGATATGATTCATTCCCTAGGCGGAATGAAATCGCCAACAGGTACTAATAGGCTGATTGGAGACTTGGCCAAACTAAAGCTTTTATCCAGACTTCGGAATGCTAAGTATGACGGTTTTCGTTTAACATACTCGGGATATGATTTTTTGGCATTGAAATCCATGTTGAATAGAGAATCCCTTTATTCAGTTGGATCTATGATTGGTGTGGGTAAGGAATCCGATATTTATTCGGTAAGTGACCCTCGTGGTAAGCAAAAGGTCTTGAAGATTCATCGTCTTGGTAGAACTTCTTTCAAAACTGTGAAAAATAACAGAGATTACTTAAAGAATAAGCAAACATCGAACTGGATGTATTTATCGAGGTTAGCTGCAAACAAAGAGTACGAATTTATGGTGATATTATTCAACAATGGTTTCAATGTCCCAATCCCTTACGATTATTCTCGTCACTGTGTTATGATGGAATGGATTAGAGGTATTCCTATGAAACATTTGCGTAAACATGATAATTACAGAAAGCTTTATTCTGATCTAATGAATTTTATTGTAAAGCTTGGAAATCATGGATTAATTCACTGTGACTTTAATGAGTTTAATATTATTATACGTGACAAAGAGGATGCTAAGAACCACGAATATGACTTCGTGGTTATTGATTTTCCACAGTGTGTCTCCATTGACCATCAAGATGCTGCAGAATACTTCGCTAGAGATGTTGAAGGTATTAGAGCATTTTTTGAGAAAAAATTCAGATATAAACCCGAGCATGATTCAACCATGTTTGACACTGAAGGTTACGGTGATGGTTACAAATATGCTTACCCAGACTTTAAGAGGGATGTTGAAAGAATTAAAAGTTTAGATGTTGACGTCAAGGCTTCAGGATATGCTAAGAAGAGAACAGGCGAAGATAGCGATTTGGAGAAAGCGGTCCAAAATATGAGACTTCATGATGACAAAAATGATCAAGATGCTAGTGAAGACGAAGATAATGATGATGATGAAGATGATGATGAAGATGATGATGAAGAGGATAGCGATGAATACGATATAGAAGAAGATGAGGAAGAAGAACCTGAAGACCTTGAAGAAGAAAATGAACAGATCATCAAAGCATTGTCAGAGGGACAAGAATTAAAAATGGATAAATTAGGTAATTACATTTTAGAGTAAAAATACAGAAGCATGTTCTTAAACTCCCTTTCGATTTTTGATACTACTTCGTAAGTGTAATTTGTAACAGCCGCTTGTTACTAAAGTCTACGAACATATTCATATAACGAGATTTATTGGATACCCATGAGAATAATAAACAAAGTGAAAGATTTTATACAACAGATTAGTCATTTAATTTCCTAACGGGTGGACATACCTCTGGTGACAGCTCTCTTCAAAGCCAATTCAGCCTTTCTGTAGTCATCAGCAGAAGATTCTTCGATTTCCAAAGTTTGCAAAGCGTCAGACAAAGCAGCCTCGATCTTGTCCTTAGCAGACTTCTTCAACTTAGCAGACAAGACTGGGTCGGTGACAGTAGATTCGACAGAAGCAACGTAAGCTTCCAACTTTTGCTTTTGTTCGTGTCTCTTGGCGAAAGCATCATCAGAGGACTTGAACTTTTCAGCATCGTCAATCATCTTCTCGATTTCCTCAGAAGACAATCTACCGATGGAGTTAGAGATGGTAATGTTAGCGGATCTACCAGTGGACTTCTCAACGGCAGTGACCTTCAAGATACCGTTAGCGTCAACTTCGAAGATGGCCTCCAAGACTGGTTCACCAGCTGGCATTGGTGGAATGTTCTTCAAGTCGAACTCACCCAACAAGGTGTTTTCGGAACAGTTGACACGTTCACCTTGGTAAACTGGGAATTGAACGGTGGTTTGGTGGTCAGCAACAGTGGTGAAAGTTCTTCTCTTGATGGTTGGAACAGTGGTGTTTCTTGGGACAACTGGAGCAAAGACGTTACCTTGCATAGCAACACCCAAAGACAATGGGATGACATCCAACAACAACAAGTCCTTGGTGTCTTCGGAGGTAGATTGACCGGTCAAGATAGCACCTTGAACAGCGGCACCGTAAGCAACGGCTTCATCTGGGTTGATGGACTTTTCCAATTGCTTACCGTCAAAGAAGTCAGACAACAACTTTTGGACCTTTGGAATTCTGGTAGAACCACCGACCAAGACAACTTCGTCAACTTGGGACTTGGCGATCTTAGCGTCCTTCAAGACTTGCTCAACTGGCTCCAAGGTAGACTTGAACAAAGCAGAGTTAATGTCTTCGAATCTGGCTCTGGTGATGTTGGCAGAGAAGTCTTCACCATCGAACAAGGAGTCGATTTCAACGGTGGTTTGAGTACCAGAAGACAAAGATCTCTTAGCACGCTCACAAGCGGTTCTCAATCTTCTCAAAGCTCTGGCATCACCGGAGATGTCAGCACCGGTCTTCTTTTGGAACTCCTTCTTGAAGTGCTCCAACAAGTTGGTGTCGAAATCTTGACCACCCAAGTGGGTGTCACCAGCGGTGGCCTTGACAGTGAAAACACCACCAGTAATGTTCAACAAAGAAACATCGAAAGTACCACCACCCAAGTCGAAAATCAAAACGTGTCTTTCCTTCTCGGACTTACCAGCACCTAAACCGTAAGCAATGGCAGCGGCGGTTGGCTCGTTGATGATACGCAAAACGTTCAAACCAGCAATGGCACCAGCGTCCTTGGTGGCTTGTCTTTGAGCGTCGTTGAAGTAAGCTGGGACGGTAACGACGGCCTTTTCAACCTTCTTACCGATCTTAGCTTCAGCAATTTCCTTCATCTTGGTCAAGACCATGGAGGAGATTTCTTGTGGGGAGAAAGACTTGACTTCGTCCAAGTATTCGACTTCAATTTGTGGGTTACCGTTAGAGTCGACGACCTTGAATGGCCAGGACTTGATGTCCTTTTGAACGGATTCATCTTCAAAAGCACGACCAATCAAACGCTTGGCATCGAAGACAGTGTTCTTTGGGTTCAAAGCAGCTTGGTTCTTAGCAGCATCACCAATCAATCTCTCTTCACTGGTGAAAGCGACGAAAGATGGAGTAACTCTGTTACCTTGTTCGTTGGCAATGATTTCAACAGCACTGTCGTAAGTAGCAACACAAGAGTAGGTGGTACCTAAATCGATACCGATAGCACCTGGGAAAACACCGTCAGCCATTTTGTCTTAATTAATGAATAAAGAAAACTTTTGGGGAATGAGGAAAAATTATTCAATATATAGAATCAAAAAAATTTTCACTCTATGAGGTCTGCGATGAATTTTTCACCCCAATTTCTTTTTTAGGCACTAATGTTCCGCAGTGCACCATAGTTAACGGAATGGTCTCACATATGTTCTGGGACAGGTTTTACTCTTAGGATTACCACTTACCCGGCCGTCATTTTTGCAGCTATAGTGTACATCGTAGATCCACCAGGAACGAAGCCATTGCAACCAGCACGTTGGCAATGCGACGTTGACATTTGATTCAGAAGAATTTCAACTGCCATGATGTTTCTCAAGCTCAGCTCGATCGTATTACCGGCAAATTGGAAATCAATTGGGAGTCAATGGATCTCAATTGATCCGATGGACTCTGCATTTGTGTACGGAGATTGTGGCTTTCGTAGATCTCTTCACTATTTATATGACTTCTATTCATGGAAACAAGAAATTTGGTTCACTGATGTTGTAGGTTCTGAATATATAGTTTTATAAGAAAAGAGTTTTATAAGGAAAGAGTCTTATAAGAAAAGAGTTTTAAAAGGAACAATGATAATATAATTATCGTTCAACAGACGGGGTTTGGTTTATAAGTGTGGTACATCATGATAATTGCTATATGTATTCCAGCCACAGATAAGAATCTTCCCACTGTCGAATCTTGTTCACTATCTAAACATATACGATTATTGCAATGGAAACCAAGCTGTTGCATTCACTTCCACACTTGATGTACGAAAGAATAGCTGTGCTTGTTTTGGTCGACCAATATCTAACCTGTGCAGAGAGTGCGATAAAATCGACAATAGAAAGATTACAAGTTTACAGAATCATTATCAATTCATCACCATCAAACCCATAAGTTCTATCTTAGTACATTGACAATTATTGCCAAAAAAACGGATTGTCAAGGGGCGGAGGTGTGCCGTTTCGCAGCCATTGATTAACAAATAGGTGTTTGTATTAAATATTAAGCTATTAACGATCTAATGAATTAATCTAGTGGAACCTCTCACAAATACTGCCATTCATCTTTTGGGATTATAGAATATACTAGCATTTGTTCACAAATGAATTTTACTGCTTGGAGTAGCCTAGCAAAAGCCGAGCAGAATCGTAAAGAAAATTATATTGATATACCGTTTGAACCATCATCATCCTATCTCTTCTCAATTGAGATACGGTATCAAAAATGGGATCTTGGTTTGGGTCATAATCTTTCTTCCGACAAGAAAGAGAGGCGAGGTGGTTGAGATCATGAAACAAGTGGTCAATTGCAATGAAGGTTCCGGTTCTACCAACACCGGCAGAACAATGGACAATCGGGACCGGTCTTTTGGTACCGCCAGCAGCACCCACGGTAGCACGGACATCTTCGGATAATCTCACCAATGGAACGATGGAGGGAGGAACCTTTGCGTCTGCCCATTTGTAATAGTAGAAGTGGTACACCTCTTTCTTTTTGTTGCCTGCTGTCAATTCGAGCTTTGTTAACAAGTAGTCGCCTTCATCATTGTAATCCTCACCGATGTACTCGATGGCCAACAGGGGGAGGTCAATACCGTCGTTTTGCACAAGCTTGGTGTAGTCTATTATGGGGTGTTCTGGATCAGGCCAGTATTTATCGCACTTGATGACATTGCTTTCAATTAGTGGGGTTACCATGACGATGACGATGGTGTCCGTGCCTTGCAACTCGGCTTCGTTAAACGCCATGGACCAGAAATGATGGCCGGTGGATTTCAACGGACCTTGACAGGCAATGTAGTTGTCTTGCTCCCCACTGGAATCTTGAAGGTGGACATGAGACGCGTTAATGTAGTCGGAGCTACCCTGTTTCACAGGGAGCGATACCCGAGTGTTGTTCCAGGGGAACACGTTCGAGTATCTGTTTCTGGAGGAGTTGTGGGACTGGAGGGCAGTGGATACCGACCAGGAATCGGTGGAACCATCGGCATCAATTGGTGGTGCACCTTTGGAAGGGATGGCGCTGAAGCCAGCGGTGATTCTTCTGTTCTCCACTGCGTTCAACAGGCCAAAATTGTCCCTCTGAATAAACATGGATGCTCTAAGAAACAGAGGCATGACAGGAATTCGTTTGAAAATGGCGGAAAACTGGAGTTTGGGAAGACTAGGAAGCACCTCTCTGAAGAACAGTGGGTCCTGTAAGCTGGACCTAGCCATAGTTTACCTGAGGACACGACTAGCTATGACGCATGTAATGATGGACGTGTAACCAGGGGATTATAAGTAAAACCATACCACTGTTCCGGGGATCCGGGTTGGTAACCATGTATTTAGTCGGTATCAGTTGCACAATGTCAATTTCACCAAGGCTGAACATTCTACAAGCCCACTGTGGGCCATGGGAACTACCGGAACATCCCTATTGGGGACGATCACGTGTTCCTCTCGGCTCCATTCGGAGGAAGAGGTTTGGTTTTCCAACCACTGGCTCTAACAATCTACCCCATGCCATACCAGCCGCATGTTTCTAGTCAAAGGGCCATCCCTTTCGATGCAATGTGTGGAACCTTTGGAAGCGTGGAACCTGCGGTGACACTACTTCCGGATGAGTTCCGAGGGTGTTCCGACTGGTTCCCTAGCCGGACATGTAACTGAAACATCCATGCGTGGGAACAACTTTTCCGTCAAGCAGGGTCGCTTACATGACGGGTATAGTGGAATCTCTAATTCTCGGGGATCATCTGCATGTATGTGGGCATCACCCATTTGTCGTAGCGTTCCTAGCCGAACCACCAGGTCAAGTTCCGGTCGTGCGCGGGCGTCATGGGGGCAATCAGGGGAGAGTGGTGACTTAAAATCTACACGACACTCCAGCACAAATAGATCATATCATGAGTTTTCCCAATCCAGCTACCTCGGTCAAGTTGGTGTTGTTAGGCGAAGCGGCCGTGGGGAAATCCTCTCTAGTTTTACGGTTCGTCAGCAACGACTTTCAGGAAAATAAAGAGCCTACTATCGGTGCTGCGTTTCTTACCCAGAAATGTACCATCGGTGAAAGAACCATAAAATACGAAATTTGGGACACCGCTGGCCAGGAGCGGTTTGCTCTGTTGGCCCCAATGTACTACCGGAATGCCCAGGCTGCATTGGTGGTGTACGATATCACCAAACCCGCCTCGTTTATCAAGGCCAGGCACTGGGTCAAAGAACTCCACGAACAGGCCTCCAAAGATATCACCATTGCCTTGGTAGGAAACAAATACGACTTGGTTGAAGGCGATGAAGAAGATGGCTTGAGGAAGGTCAGTGTGGAAGAAGGAAAGAGCTTGGCTGAAGAAGAGAACCTTTTGTTTTTCGAAACCAGTGCCAAAACCTCCTACAACGTCAATGAGGTGTTTATCGGCATAGGAAGCAAAATCCCCGACACCTCTGCCTCGCAGCCGGAAACCGTTCGTGAGAACAATCAAGGAAGAATTGACTTGACCTCCAATAATCCTGCAAATTCTAATGGTGGTTCAGGTGATTGTGCATGCTAGATCTCTACACCATCTTCTTCTACACATTAAGCATCTACAGTTTAGTTCTTTCATAATATTATGGCTTTTCAACCCTTTTAAACGTCTCACTTCTAATGTCATCCTCTCAATGTAAGCCGAATAACTGCAGATCTGATTGTCCTGCAGCTCGCGCCCAATTTATCAGCCACAACCGTCTGTCGTTTTCATCTTCAAACACTTCCTATAATGTCCCTTAGAGTCGCCTACATCCCTGAACATTTTTCTACGCCATTATTCTTTGCAATTCACCACAAATTCTTTGGCTTTGATGTTGAATTGACCCCGGTAATCGAAGGTTCTGGTAGACTTATCAATCTATTGAACAATAATGAAGTTGATATTGCCATTGGATTGACTGAAGCATTTGTTGCCGATATTGCTAAGGGGAACAGTCCCACCTATAAACTCATCGACACTTATGTTGAATCACCATTGTGTTGGGCAGTTAGCACTGGTTACAATCGTCAAGATTTGACTGATGTGTCTCAATTAGAGGGAAAGAAAATCGGTGTTTCTAGAATTGGATCTGGTTCCTACGTTATGAGTTTCGTTTTGGCCCTTCAATTGAAGTTTAAGCAACCATTCTCTGACTACCCCATCCTTTCCAACTTCAAGAACTTGAGAGACTCTGTGAATTTGAAGTATGAAGAAGAACCTAACTTGAATAGTGATGCTTTCATGTGGGAACATTTCACTTCTAAAAGATATTATGACAACAATGAAATCAAGAAAATCGGTGAAATCTATACCCCTTGGCCATCTTGGGTCATCAATGGTAATGCCGAGTTGATCGAATCAAAGCCTGAGTTGATTAAACAATTTTTGGCTGGTTTGAATAAGGGTATTGAGTACTTCAATCAAAATCATGAAGAAGCCATCAAGTTTATTAGCGAAAATCTTGACTATTCATCCGAAGATGCTACCGAGTGGATAAAGACGGTTACATTCAACGCAAAAGTGGGTCAAGTAGGTCTTGATTGGGATAAGGTTGCCACCAAAACCAGCGAGATCTTGAAACTTGCAGGGGTATTACAAGACTCGGATGAGGTAATTCAACAAAGATTGAAGGAAAACATTATTCAGAAGTTTGAGTGATTATTATAACAAAATTCAATTGTATAGTATAAGCTAAATACCATGATACTTTAGTCTACCTTTTTACAAACCCAATATTCACATTTGTACACAAATGCTCCCAAAGATCTGATATCACCGCTGTATCCACTTTCGATACCAGAATCTCTTTTTTCGAATACAAAACCCATTTTTTGTATGAGATCTATAAGATCTTCTCTTGAGAGCTCCAAACCTGTCATAATCGAAGGGACTTTTTCATAAGAATCACCAACCTTTTTCTGAACGTACAGCATATTGTGGTCGTCTTCAAAATGCCAAAGTAATGGCCCAAAATTTATCCACGTACCCCCAGATTTCAAACAATAATGAATCGTCTTTAGGTAATCGATAATGTTGCTGGCAGTGTCTAAAAAAAATGCAGTAACCAACACATCAAATGATTCCCTATTTGAAACCCTGAAGTCATTTGCAATAGGATCCGTAGTATACGTATCTGATTCAGTCAAATTATCAGGTCCGTACAAATCCACGAAGGAGCCAGCAGTCATAGACATTAAATCCTCATACTCGATATTGGGATTTTCTTTGGCTAATTCGTGAATTTCGTTGGGATTACAATCAGGAATTGTAATAGGACGTATCTGATTCTGCCTTTTGATCAAATGTGATGCTTTGTGAAGATATGGAAAAATTGAGTAATTGTGTGCAAAAGTGCAATGATTGAGAATGAAATTGGAAGCCAACAACATATGATAACTAAATTCGTTTCCTTGACACCAGAACCCTTTCTTCACTAATTCCATAACCATTCTTCCTAATCCACAACCAGGGTTCAATATTTTGACCTTTTGCCTTGATTCAACATCGGGATACATTTGCTCAAGTTCCTCAATTATCTTGTTGTAGCTCGTCTCCATCTCAACCTTCCCATCCGAACTCCACTCTCTGGCAAACTGTAACAACGTAGATCTAACCTTATCAAATTCGTTATGTGATGCTGGTTCCCATACTTTGGGATCTGATGGGACACCCCAGTCTTTCGAAATTGATAAGGCCAACTTTTGAGTGAACTCTTGATTAATTCCTATACATTCTTTTATATCTTCGACGTGGCGTAGATACCATGGAAGCAACTCCTGTTCCTCGGAGTTCAATGAATTGTACTTAATCGTTCGAGGTTTGATAAGCTGCTCATACTCCCATTTATGAAAATCATAAAATGCCAGAAGGGTAGAAGTCAAAGCTTTATACTCTTCAATATCTTGGCTCATGTGGAGAATTAAACAGTATTACTACACTTCAATATCACTCAGTCACAAGTACTTGGTCGTGTACGTCATGCGTATCAAGATTGTCGCAGATGTTGCATTGATACCATTTCGCAAGTAATCTGAAACATTTCTGAGACAACCACATAATTCTACACCACTCAACAATTCATAACACTAGCTTTTCAGATGGAACACATTAATTTATGCTTATAAATACTTTCAGGTGGATGTTTATGTGAATTTATTTAATCAACGCTCAGGTACTGCGCATTCAATGCTAAACGTTCTCGGCAGTCTTGAATACTTCCCAGGCTTCGTTCAACGTTATGAACACAGCTTTACAAATCAATTCGGACTCCTTATTGTTTTTGCACTGAGATGCAAGCTTATCCGGGTGGATAGAACTAATAACCTTCATGTATTGGATCTTGACTTGCTTTGGAAGCATTAACTCATTTGTTGTCAATGTTCTTAATGCAGGCTTCATCGTAATATTAGAAGGAATTATCTCATCCAAATTTGTCAAAAGCGATCTTAAATTACCTTGTTTTCTGTCAGACCAGCTTTTTACTCTCTCATTTATTTTATCTTGAACCAAGGTATCGACTTCATCAACTTGAACTTTTTTAACAGGGGCAGATGAATTCAGAGTAGCATTTCCAGTTGGTTTTGGAGGAATGGGTTTTGGTGTAGTCTTGACTTTGTAGTTCTCTGGGTTAACTATCTTATCCACCCGTCTTTTTCCGTCCATGATTTTTTTGTCGACCACGCCTAATTCTTTGATCAAAATTGAATAATTTATAAGACTTTCTTCATACTTTTCCTGGAGTTCTAAAACTTCTGCTTTTATTGTTACCAATTTAGTGAACCAATACTTTACTGGCTTCTGAGCAATCACAATCGCACTGTTTTGGATCTCTTCTTTTTCAATCATATCAAGCCCATTTTCCACATTTTCAATACTTTGCTTTAAATGGCCAACTTGCTTGTTCACTGTACCCAAGTTTGAAAATATTATTACCCTCAACTCATGCTTTGGTGGAAGTTTGGACAAGCAACTAGAATAATCTTCAAGTGCTTTGGTATAATTACCTGTTCTATAAGCTTCCAGTGCATTGTTTTTAAAAGTCTGATAATCTGTTTCTTCGAATTGATTTAAAGGTGATGAGTTTCTGTTATTTGAGTTCGAGATAGATGGCCCTGTCAATGAAAGCCCTAACAAATCTACTGCTGTCTCTGGCTTACTTATTGGAGGTTTAGGGGAAGGAGTGGATCTAATTTCTGCAGAGGATTGTGTAATTTTGGGTGAAGGATTCATACTTTTATAATCATTCTTAGAAACTCTAAGTTTTGGACCCTGAATGCGTGAATCATCCTTCCTGTTGTTCAAATCAAGATGCTCGAAATGATCTCTGGTTTCTTCATAATTCCGATCAAACGATCTACCACCCTCTGGACTTGGACGTTGAGGAAGTTTAGGCTGTGGGCCAGAAATTTTATCGAAGGTCGCCTTTTTGATGTTCTCATATCTTTGCTTGGATCTCTCCTTATCTTTTTCTTTCTGTAATCTCATGAAGCGTTCAATTTCGTTATGGTCAAAATTTTCTGAATCAGAACCATAGTCTAAGTTTGCTTCGCTATACTTTTTTTCGACAGCATCAGCCTTATATTTTTCTTGATTCTTCATCCACTCGGGCAAATTTGAAGATGCAGCCCTTGCATTTGGAGTTTGAAATTGCTCTAGGTTTTTCATAACTGTTTTTTTGGATTTGTTGAACAAACTACTAGCTGATTTGAAAAGGTCCTGCCCAAGGTCATTGAAATTGATACCATCGGTGGGTCTTGATGGTCTCGATTTACTTTGTCCGGCTGATGGATTATGCTGATCTGAATTTTTATTCATAATGTAATTCACACACTCTTGAAGGTTAGTACCCTTTCTGGAAATTGCATCGTTAGCATCTTCGATAGAGAAACCAATTTCTACCAATTCGGCAACAATCTGGTCGCGTTTTGATGATTTCTCCATTTGATTGATAGAGATTCTCGATTCAGATGATTGTGAGGATTGAGAGGATTGATGTCTGAGCTCGTTTCCCTGTCTGAGGGCGGGGATTACATGTTCAGTTTCAACATGGGAGTCGTTCTTGTTTGGAAATAAATCGGTAAAATCATCATCTAATAGCGAAATACTTGAGTTTTTGGCGGTGCTGGACACTTCAAAAGCTTTTGGGGTGTTCGCTTTCGTCGTGTTAGTGTTGTCGAAGATTGCAAATGGATCATTGTCCTTTGCTAATGAGCCAGCAGATGACATTGCCGATGGATTCTGCGAACGATGTGAGTTATTCGGCGTCAATAAATCATTCGAATATTGCTTTGATGGAGTGGATATACCTGATGAAGAGTTAGAAAGCATGTCGAGCTGAGACCAACTATCAGCTTTTGGATTTTGTAACAGCTGCAAATGCGAAGTAGCTTGGGATTGCTTTTGTCTTTCTGCCATAGACATGTTATTCAGCTTTCTATTGCTATTCGCTGACAGGAAAAGGTCAGCAAAAGCATCTTTCTTTGGTGGCATCTTGAATTGGCTCTATTCTAGTTTTGGTATGTGAACAAGTTTATCAAAATCCAAATCGGGTTATCCTGCACACAAATGGAATGGTGAGACTATTTATTTGAGAATACTAATATAAAAGAAAACCAGCTTTCGAAACTTCTCACGGATACTTCTTGGATTAACTTCATAAAAACCTTAATAGCATTCAAATTGCTCGAAAGTTTATGTTTTTGGTTTTGATATCTTTTTTTTTCTTTCATTTTTGAAGAAAAATTGAAATTTCATGGAACATATTCCTGACGTTTCTGATAATTTTTTTTATAGTTTTTAATTTAAAGCTACTGCTTGAGGTATAGTTGCAATTATTCACAGATTCCAACCGATCTAACGATTCATGTACAAGTAATTTAGGGGGTAGACCACAAATTTACCTAAGTACCATAAAAAGACCATTTAATTCTGATTTAAAATCATAATGTTTAGTCTTAGGAAAGGAGATTTACACCAATGAAAGCTTTATATACTCAAAAATTCTTACCTAGCTATGACTTTTTGATGGCTGCATGTTCAAATCAAACACTTTGAAGATGTTGTATTACCACAAGTACTCCAAAAGATTTCGCAGAAAAAAAGTCGTGCACACACCGCCCATCGGATAAAAATTTAACATCTAAGGAACCATCCATTAACTACACATTAACTTCAAGATGCATTTAATGTACACCTTAGGTCCAGACGGAAAGAGAGTTTACACCTTGAAAAAGGTTAACGAAGATGGTGAAATTACCAAGTCTGCTCACCCAGCCCGTTTCTCCCCAGATGACAAGTACTCCAGACAAAGAGTTACCTTGAAGAAGCGTTTCGGCTTGTTGCCAACTCAAAACTAAGAAGTTACAAGAATAAATTAATCAAGAAGAGACTGCTAATGAGTGTGAATTTACGATAAAACAAACATATCCCATTTGAATCACTCTGTTGAGAGTTGAAGTGAGAAGAACTTGTCGATCTAAACTTTTCGAGTTATGTACTATAAAATCGTTTTAAGAATCATAAATATATGCCAATAGAAAACAACTGTAAGATTGAATGAGTTTGTTTGCTAACAATATAATCATGCTATATTTTTGTCCGTTCATGACATAGTAAAATGAAGCGATGAGATTTAAAAAGTGAAACTATCGGTTAATAGATCGCAAGTTATTGAACCCCATCTTAGGAAACTTAAGCGGATATAATTCTTTGAGGCTTCACTTCCGGATCAGTATCATTGGAAAGACCTATTCCTTTTTCTGCTTAAAATGCAAACCCCGACATTTGGTACGGCCAATTGCCAAGTACTGCGTAGCCTTGGTGTATCAATTTAAGCAGAGTCTGGATTATGAATGACACGCTAATTCTGGAAAAGTTCGACAAGATAGCATTGATGCGTTGCAGTATGAGTGTAATCTTGCTGTGATGGTCTTGTCTGAATTTTAAGATCTGAATATAGATTATAATGGGTCTTTCTTTTGACCTGTAGCTTCCAAGTTGAATTCTGCATTTCTTAAGTAGCTTTCCCACATCTGGGCTAATACTTCGGTGTCTAGATTGTGTCTTGCAACTTCTTGTAAACACTTGTTTACAGTAACCACAGACTCGTTCAAATTTTCCTGATTGTTAGAAGGAACTTATAGTCGATTTTAATATCAGACATACCATATTGCTTATTATTCTGGAAAGCAATGCATTTTGGGCTTGTTCATGTGGATTCTCCATAATGATAGTGGTATACACTCGCGTTACTGAATATTTAGTTCGTTATTACAGCATCAGTTCTGCGATTGACCCATGCACTACCAGACCCCGAACGCACTAGAATAGATGGCTTGGTGGCCCTCGACTGATCAAGGATTACAGACTTTTCGGATTTATTAAGAAAAACTCTCTTTCGTGCCATATTTTCTAAGAACAGAATTTCGCCATGGATTTTGTTCAGAAGTTACTTTTAACTGTCATAGTGGCGTTGTTGCTTGGTGTGGCCTCTTTTGCATTACAAAATGGTAAGATTAAAGTCTCCAACAAAAACTCTTCTCCATACAATAAACCTAGTTTCTTGGTGTTGGGTAATAACGGTGCAGGTAAAACAGCCCTTTACTATAAGTTAATACAAGATTCCGAAGGTGAGAATGGTAAAGCAATCACCAATACTGTCTCATCTATTGAACCCAATTTTACGGAAGTAACCCTCCCATTTTCCAATGCCGGTATTAGCAAAAAGTTTCAATTGGTCGACTACCCAGGCCATCTCAAGTACACTCAGCTCCTCAACAAGTTGATCCTCGAAGACATTACCTTAGGAAAGATCCGCGGAATCATCTACGTCATTGACTCGTCATCAGCACAATTCAGTGCCAATGTGGAGATTATTTCAAAGTTCTTGTTTAATTTATTTTCCACAACCGAAAGAACCCCCAATGGAATTGATGTTTTGTTTGCTGTGAATAAGACCGATTTGTTTGATTCTATTCCTGTTCATCGTATTAGATCCACTTTGGAGGCGGAAATAAATAAGTTGGTGCAAAACGAATTGAACTCAGTCGATAAAAACAGTGGAATCGACAAGGAAGAAGAAGAAGACGAGCAAGGTGTGGGCCATGAAACTTTGAGAGAATTCTGGTTGAGTGTGGTCTCTTCCAACAACCAAAGCTTCAGTTTTGACAGGTTGGAAGGAAACACCGATTTTATCGGGGGAAGTGTGTTAAAGAGTAAAGTCGAGGCATGGGAAAACTGGGCTGATGAAAAAGTTGTCAATTGAGAGATTCCAGTGTATCGAGTGACTGCTGAAGAGGGATTGTACAAATACTACAAAAATCATTAATTAGGTTTAATATAACATGTATCTAAGAGAACCTGCTCAATAGGGATTAACCGATTTTATTAGAGGGTACCAGGGGAAATAATGACGGATCCAGTTGTATTTTCTGTGTACGGGCTCTATTGTATTTGATCTTGTTGTAGTTCTGTACTCGGGATATGTAGATCCGTTTGTCCAACTCAAACTTCTTGAAGGTGTATGTGGATATACTGGAGGCTGTTGTCGCGAGTTCCACAGTGATGTCATTGAGTTCCTTGGTTAGCCGTTTGTATTTTACATCGTTGGATTCATTTTTCGGCTCCTTTTCTTTATCGTCCGACTTGTCGGATTCTTTACTCTTCGATCCCCAGTAATCACCCATCAACGAGGTTATCTTGTAGGGCTTGACTTTTTCTGCCTGTTCTTTGACGGACTTAGACTTTTCCTCGAGCTCCCCCTTTTTGGCAACCAATTGTTTGTAATCATCGGTCTTCACGCCAGTTGCAAATTGTTCATCTTTGAGATGGGGCTCACATACGTAGAAGAAGTCCACGGTGTTTTCCGAGAGAAGAACGGTGGTCGTGGCCTTGTAGCAAATAAAGCACGACTTTGAGTCTGCAGCAGCCACATGCTTGACACTATAGCTGTTGGGGAAGGGGGCCGTGGCCTGGTTGGGGCCACTCATGTCCGGATGTCGTAGTTTGGGGTAATCTCCCACTTTAACTCATAACTGTTTGTGACTAAGATGCAGGATCATGCAATCTGGTCCTGTATATAAGTCGAAAACAGATCATGGAAATAAATATCCTAGAATACCAGGAAATACCGATATGCCTATTAATTTTTGATCAAGAGGATTACCAATTAGAGAAAATTGTTGGTTAGATGATATTTTCCCCAAAAGGAATAAAAGCTGAAGGATGAGTTATACATTAAGGAAATTAGTAAGGGAATAGTACCATAGAAGGGCGTACAGCACAATCAAAGCTACTATTACCAAACTAAAAAGAAAATGTTGGACAGAATAATTCTTGGAACAATGATGAGCGATAGTTAATTCACGAAAGATAGGGAAATGAATTAAATTAAAATTAATAAGCAACATCTCATACCGAAGTATAAATACCGGTGTAGAGACAGGTAATTGTGAAATCAAGGCAATAAGACAATAGCAATTAATACCTGTCATATATACAATAATATATATATACCTTATTATTTTTTCTTAATTGCCAGCTGCTGTCATACATCAGCATTACCATTGATTTTACTAGACAGGTACCGTACTATAAAACTTAAGTTGGTAAGTACGCTACAAACATCAACACCCGATCACGCGACCTGCGATCACGCGACACAATACATCCCTCAATAAGGCCCAGTTTTGACAAGCCAGTGTGGGCGCAGCACCACACCGTCACCTCCTACACGAGATTGTCCACAGCTGGATGGTTGTGGCATGTATGCCGTGAAACCCGGCTATATGCAGGACTACACCAAACCAGGTGGTGGGACCTCGGTGCCCCGCGTTACTAACCGGGCGGCAGTGGTCCGTTCCCCACTTCCCCAGACGCCAGTTGTCCAGTCACCGAATTGTACCACGACATCCACTTAACCACACACTAGACCCCGGTGCATATGGCACTACACGCACAGTGCTTCTATTGCATAAAACTCATTCCACCCCTTCCACACCTCAACCGAAACATCCTATTGGTAGGGAGGGATGTGCCACAAAAGCGTCACCCTTGCGAGTGGCAATCTTCGCACGGTTCAGGCACTTGTCTTCATCGGACCAACGGTATAGCACCGGATTACAGTAGCAAATAGTACCATGACGCACCCTACGCTATCGCCCATTACCATAGGCACCCCCACCAGGCTGAGAATAATTCGAATTGTAGTGACATCAGGCGGTTCCACCCCTCAATCCGGTCTAGCCCCCGAGTGGCGTGCGCGCAACAAAAAAATTTTCCTTCTTCAACCTGAAAACTCATTTGTTGTTTTACAACCCTTCGTAAACGTAAGTCTCCATCAGGAAGTCAGGACAAGGAGATTCATCAATCCCTCGCCCTTCCACAGTCTCAACGTCCTAACAAACATAGTCCAGTGAATAACTGTGCCCCACCAGTCTTCTACCACCAACCTCGGACACCCCCTACTGACCCTTGTTAGTAATTGTTCGACATCCCCTACGACGAGTATCCTCCTCCATCCTCACTTCGCTTTGCACAGTTCTCGAACATCCTCCCCTAGTTCCAGTACTGATTGATTCTCCAGGTGAAGTCTCTGTTGTCATACTCTTACATCCCCGTTGACGACCACTGGTTCTTACCCACCCACGCCACTCTCACAAGTATCTCCCACAGGCCATAGCCACTGCATAAAATGTCCACAGAACATCAAGAAGCTGACATCGATTCGATAGTCGACAGATTGTTAGAGGTCAGAGGATCCAGACCAGGAAAGCAAGTGACCCTTTTGGAACACGAAATCCGTTACCTCTGTACCAAGGCTAGAGAAATCTTCATCCAACAACCAATTCTTTTGGAATTGGAAGCCCCAATCAAGATCTGTGGTGACATCCACGGTCAATATTACGACTTATTACGACTCTTTGAATATGGTGGTTTCCCACCAGAAGCAAACTACTTGTTCCTTGGTGATTACGTCGACAGAGGTAAGCAATCTTTGGAAACAATCTGTTTGTTATTGGCCTACAAGATCAAGTACCCAGAAAACTTTTTCATCTTAAGAGGTAACCACGAGTGTGCTTCTATCAACAGAATCTACGGTTTCTACGATGAATGTAAGAGAAGATACAACATCAAGTTGTGGAAGACTTTCACCGATTGTTTCAATTGTTTACCAATTGCTGCTATCATCGATGAAAAGATCTTCACCATGCATGGTGGTTTGTCTCCAGACTTGAACTCCATGGAACAAATCAGAAGAGTCATGAGACCAACTGACATCCCAGATGTTGGTTTGTTATGTGACTTGTTGTGGTCAGACCCAGACAAGGATATTACCGGTTGGTCCGAGAATGACAGAGGTGTGTCTTTCACCTTCGGTCCAGATGTTGTGTCTAGATTTTTACAGAAACACGATATGGATCTTATTTGCAGAGCCCATCAAGTGGTGGAAGATGGTTATGAATTCTTCTCCAAGAGACAACTCGTTACTCTTTTCTCTGCTCCAAACTATTGTGGTGAGTTCGACAATGCTGGTGCCATGATGAGTGTCGACGAAAGCTTGTTATGTTCTTTCCAAATATTGAAACCTGCTGATAAGAAGCCAAGGTTCCCTACTTCAAATGTCGCTAATAACAGACCAGTGTCGACTCCAAGAAAGCCAAAGAAGACAGGAAAGTAATCGAATTTATGATTGCTTGTCCGAGTTGACCTTTTTTTACCAGTTTGTTTTTTTATTTCATTGTTACTCTTAGCATGCTTTTCAAATCTTTTCATGTGATTTGCTTGCTGCTTCAAATCCATCTATCATTGATAGAACCCTCCCACACCAAACCATTCACTAATTAATCCATTAACACCAGACACAGCCAACAGCAATAAAGTTCGAAATAATTAATATTCCAATGGCAGAGTTCCTGTTTGTTTTTCATAGTCCTATGATTCATCATTACCAATCATTTACCAAACAAAAATTGCAATCATTGTACATACAAAGAATGCTGGAGGATTGAAGACTATATATAGACATACTTGAGACCTTTTCTGATTTCCTCAAATAGAATTATTTATACGTATGCGCAAGGACAGTCAGCTTTAAAAGGTCTGCAGAGAATAAGAACTTCGTTGGGGTTATATAGAAATAACCACACTGATCTCTTTTGTATAGTCTCCTCTACCTTCTTCTATAAACTTTTATTTCTTGACTCTATTATTAGTTAGTTATTTAGTCTTTTATAATTATCTTCAGAAGATGCAAAAAATAGCGCCACTGATTTCTGATCAGCCACCATTCATGAATGGAGCTATTGATGCTAATCTGAAGATTTTAGTTGTTGGTGTTGGTTTGAATATATTAGTGAATTTTTACTAGTTGCGAAATTGACTTGAAGTTACCTGCGAAGCACTTGAAATGTTAACGGAAACCAAATTCTTTCAGTGACTTTTGCTACCATTAAATATTTTATATATGATTTAATTACGATAACGATCCATATATCTTCAATAATTAACATTATTGGGTGATTATTTACTCGTTACATACTTGTTTTGACCTGCTAAATTGCAATATATGTTTTCGAAATTATGCCGTAAATCAGTTGTGAAAATAAAGGATGGTTTAGAAAAAGTATTTTAATTAGCATTCAATAACAACATTGACGCTTCAATTCATTCAACCTAAAATAGGTTCAAATCTTTGAAGCACAATAACTATCAATAAAATATCGGTACTCGTATATTTATCCAAATTCGCATCTAATTCCAAACTTCGAACTTCTATTGATGAATTGGATGGAATTGTTTAAATTCTGATTGAAAAATCCTATATACAAGGTTATTATTCTAACTCATAGTTAATAGTTCCAAATTGTAACGCTAGGAACACTTCCAAAACGAGCCATGAAAATGACAGTCACGTCACGCGGAAAACGACAATGTCACGCGCGAGCCCTAGGTGCTCAGGTTGTGAAAAAATCCTGCAGGTAGAGAGGCCCAGGTTGCAGGCGAGTTGCACTGCGCAAAGATGTATATGAAAAAATTTACAAGCTTGAGTAGTTACCAAGACAGTATCTTCATAAGACAGACAACATGGTATGTTCGACACCAAATAGCTATAGCAAGGCAGAGATACGGAAATGAAATGAATTACATCATCACAAACTCCACACATATCAAGAACGAATCAAATAATCAACTTTCGTGGCCCCTGTCATCTACCAAGGGTTGACATAACAGATATTTCAGAGGGAGCGTTTCAAATATCAATCAAGGATAAAAAGAGTTGAGTACATTTTATGACATTAGTACCCACGTTATTGAACCAAACTATTGAATTTTCATTTTTCAGCACGTTGTCATTTGTTGTCCAACGTCCGGGTCAACAAATTTCCGTAATCAAAGCCAAAGTGAGTCAAAAAGATGGAATACTAACATTTTTAGGTTTTAGTTCAAGATTTATTGCACCCATCTCCAGCTTCTGAAGCTCAAAAGCACAAGTTGAAGACCTTGGTCCAAGCCCCAAGATCCTACTTCATGGATGTTAAGTGTCAAGGTTGTTTGACCATCACCACCATCTTTTCCCACGCCCAAAGTGCTGTTACCTGTGAATCCTGTTCCCAAGTCTTGTGTACTCCAGCTGGTGGTAAGGCTAAGTTGACCGAAGGTTGTTCTTTCAGAAGAAAGTAAATCTGAGGACTGCATCACTTTACAAACATAAAAGTACATTCACCAGTGGTCTAAGACCGCTGTACGACCATTCCCTACAGTAATCACTAAAACCTCGTTATATATTACCAATATATACAAGTAATTGTTCGATTGTAGAAAACTACCCGTTTGTAATCATTTCAAAATTCTTTCAGTGCAATACAAGAAATTGGACTTGATGCGGGGAATGAAGTTGAAGCCAAACTACTATTACTATTACTATAACTATAATAATATATTCATATTAGCTTGGTGTGTATTTGAAAATCTATAAATTACAATTTAGGTTTAGTACAGAATCTCACGACTTCATCAATGGCCTTGGCGACCTTGTTGATGTTACCGTCATTCAAACCGGCCACGGAGGCACGTCCACTTGTGACCAAGTAGACACCATGTTTCTCTTCTAATCTTGCAACCATTTCTGGGGTCATACCAGTGAAGGAGAACATACCGGTTTGGGACACGATGTGGTCCCAGTTTCCAGGAGTTTTGAGCTCGTTTGTCAACAAGTCACGTAAAGCATGTCTCATCTTATTAATTCTGGAACTCATGGTGGTCAAGTCCTTTTGCCATTGGGCCATTAATTGTTCATCACTCAAGATTGCAGCAACCACCTTAGCACCGTAAGCAGGAGGGTTGGAGATTTCTGATCTAATGATCTTGTTCAATTGAGACTTAATGGCTCTGAGCAATGGGGCAGCGGCGTCACCGGTGGATTCAGGTGGAGTAATAACGTGCACAGCACCGACTCTTTCACCGTACATACCACAGTTCTTAGCGAACGATTGACATATCACTACTGGGGTAGAGATGAGCTTGTCATCGATGGCGTGTCTGATGGCGAAGTTGTCTTGTTCCAAATTTCCACTGGCGAAACCCTGGTATGCGGAGTCAAACAATGCCAAGTGGTTCTTCTTGTTCAATTCTTGCAAGATTGTGGTCCATTGTGACTTTGTAGGGTCCAATCCAGTTGGGTTGTGGGCACAGGCATGTAACAAGAAGATGGAGCCATTTGGAGCGGATCTGATGGTGTTGAGGTAGCCATCCAAGTCCAAGGATTTGGTTTCGTTGTTCCAGTATGGGTAGGTTTCTACCTTGAAGCCAATACTGGTGAAGATTTGGTTGTGGTTAGCCCAGGTGGGTTTGGACAAGTAGATGGTGTGCTCGCCGGAGTAGAAGGTCTTCAAGAAGAGACCGGCCAAGTGCAAGGCACCGGTACCAGACAATGTCTGTTGGCTGACCAATCTTTGTTCCTTGATGGCGAGGGATTCCTTACCCAAGATGATCTTGGCACTTTCCTTGACGAAAGGCTCGAATCCGCTGATGGACAAGTATTCGTGGTTGTAGGAAGGAGAGGCCACCAACTTGGCCTCGGCTTGTCTGACAGCAGGCAAAATCCATGGCTTACCGTTTTCATCTCTGTAGGCACCGATACCTAAGTCGACCTTGTCGGAGCGGGAGTCTGCGTTGTATCTGGCCTTCAAGCCAAACAAAGGATCTGGAGGTAATTCTTTGATACCGGGGAAAAACGAAGCCATTGTGCAAAAATTGGATGGTAGATGTACCCTCCAACTGTCTGGCTTATATACAGCAAAACCAACCCGCTAGAATCAGCCGAGGATTGGCGGTAGGCGCACTACCGCGGGAACCAACCTCCAGAAAGCCCACAGTTGGGGGTCAAAAGGGGTAACCGCAGGGTATTGCGGGTGGCAGGAGATCATCGGAGAAAATCCGTCGCCGATGCACTCCTTCCTTTGATGCGGGTTGCGGGAGGGGAAGCCCATGTGATACACAAAACGCCGTCGCACACGTGACCTCGGGCCAACCTTTTCCCCCAGGATGGTGGGGAAACGGAGAAACTCGGGGGTTTTGACGTAGCGCGAGCCATTTCCCTGGTGGTGTATTGTTGGGGTAGTGAGGGAATGATTGAGGGGGAGATACGGCAACTACGGATGGATTTAAGAATGAGGATTTTAAAGGGAAGAGTGAAGAGTTTAAAGGGAAGAGGGAAGAGGGAAGAGGGAAGAAGGACGTACAACGATCGAAGGATATAGAAAAGAGAAAGAGAAAGAGAAAGAGAAAGAGAGAAAGAAAGAGAGAAAGAGAAAGAGACAGAAAGAAGGAAGGAAGTAGGAAAATGGTACTAGAAATTCATGTGTATGGTATTACTAGGGAGTTGGGAGTGCGTACTGATGTGGCGGATCATCGGTGGGCATATCGGTGGTAGTTTGGTGGTATTGTTGTTAAACTGCGCGGATGTGCTCGCGGTAGCAGTGGAAGAAGTGTAGCGAGGTGGTAGTTTGGTGCGTCGATGCATTGGTGTATTGGTTGATTAATTGATTAATTGATTAGTTGATTAGCTGTGACTAGTGTAATTTGTGGCTCGCTATTGTAGTGAGGATGTGGTAAAGAAGACATCGGAGCATGGGAACGGTTTTCGTGGTGGCCAATGGTCAATATGGTCCATGTGCTTGGGGCACCAAGTGTAGCGATACTACCGAGGCATTAATTGTCGCGGCGCCGGTGGAACGATTTTCATGGACGTGGGGCTTGTGGTGGTGGTATGGACAATATCGGGTCGCAGCCACCGGGGTTAAAGGAACAGGAAACCGTCAACTGTTGGCACTATTGGCACCAATGGCAGGAACAGACACAAAAAAGCCCCAAACAAAAAACCCCAAACCAAAAACCCGGGATTGTTCTTAACCAGGGTCTGGGCATTGGAGGACATTGAGGGATATTGGGGAACTTTGGGGGCATTAAGTGACTTGCCTTACACATCCCTCCCTAGGCTCGCTCCAGTAAGTGCTCGTGCGCCTACCGCGAGGCATCTGGGACACCGGTCGCGGGAAATATAAACCCCGCGGAGTTTGGACTGGGGAATTCTGACACTATAACTCCGAATCTAGGGTGTACCACTGTCAACGGTGTTAAGACGTCGGAGTTAGGTGGTAGTTTGGAGGGTTGGGGCTTTTTGGAGTTCTTGGGCTCTTGAGGTTCGGGCTCTTGGGTTCTTGGGGTTTGGGTTCTTGTAGTCACCACTTCGGCCTCTTGCATGTTTCCGGTTATGGGGTCATTGAATTTCGGTTACGATGTTTCCAGACCCTTCCTAAAATACTCATAATACTAATATTAATCACACTGAGGCTTTCTCCGAGAATGTCAGCAAAATCCACCTGTTCCTCATTGCCGATTCCTACCATGATCCAAGGACACACCGTTGCATTTGCCCCCTAGAATCGTGATGGAGTTGTCCACATTTGCGCTGACCACACTTCTCCTTTGGGTGGTGGTTGGGAAGTCATTTGGGGTTGTTTTCACTCCTAATTAGACATGCGAAGTAATGCGATTTTAACCATTCCTATGAAATGTCTTTGGATTACAATCGTTAAGCATGATGTTCGAGGTCGAACGGTGCCTTTTTCGGTACGATCTATCGAAAGAAAAAGATCTAGGGTATAAAAGCCTAGTTCATCTATTGGAACCAATGCTGCAGCAGAAACGCTTGAAAGAATGTTTCACTTCATCTTCTAAACACATAGCTTTGCTAGGCGTAAACATCTAGAACGATCCGCATCTATCGGGTAAAACCTTCGAAAGCCTACGTTGCAAATGTCCTGTTTCGACGAGGATATGCTTTTATTACCTACTATACATAGGGTTCAATCAAACCACAGACTTGACCTCAAAGAATCTCTTCAAGTAGTAGATTTGGAAGATGGAGTTGGCAGCAACAACGAGGATTTGGAAGAAAGACCACCACTTGACCCTGGAGTTGGTGGATTCGGCAGTGTTTCTGTGGGTTCTCTCACGGATCACCAAGTAACTTTGCTCGGCCTTGACATCGTTGGTGGCCTCACCCAATCTTTGGATGGCATAGTCCAATGTGTCTGCCTTTGGATCGTTGACATCCACATAGACGACACCATGTACATTGAAAGAGACATCCAAATCAACTCTTCCAGTCTTCTCGTTGGAGAAACAGTACTCATGTCTACCGTCACTTTCGGCATGAATTCTAGCATCTCCGTGGTCCAGGTTTTCTTCCTTGTAAACAACTGTTCCAGATGGAGTTTTGATGAAGAAGTCAACGGTGTATTGTTCTGCGTTGGATGGGTTTCTGGAACCGGCTTGGTAACTAATGGCCAATTCATCGTTTCTCTTCAATGTTTCGTAGAAACATTGCTTGGAGTATGGAGGAAGCAACACGTTATGTGCAGCCACCACTTGTAAAAGGGCAGCAATGAAGAAAAACACGCTGGTTCTCATGATGGCAGATTCAACTGTGTGTTTGTTCAGTTTGATCTTTCAAACTCTTTGCTGTCCCGTCGCGTCCAAAAATAGCCACGCACGACTATACACGTGAACTATTGTAGGAGTTCGCGTTCGCTACTGTGAAAGTGACGGGTTACGAGCATCGCCTTGAATCCTCAGTCCTCAAGTTTCAATTGCCCCAAAATCAGATGGAGGTTTGTTTCAGTTGCATTTGGAGAGTTGTCATCCTCATTTGGTTTCTCATTGACTGAAGCGTTAGAGATCTTTTTAACGTTGATCCGTCTTCTCAAAATGACTCTCCATTGAATAAACCAATCTGGAGTGATGAAATTGGGTTGAGGAACCCACCTTTGTGGCGTGTTAAACAAAGTGATACTTCCATCGCATTTCAAGGTAAAAAAATGTGGTTGGTTTTTTTGTCGATATTTGCTGTAGATTAACTTATCAGTTCTCTGCCTGATAAATTGCAAAAGCAAACTCAACCAATTTTCCAAAACCAATGGTGTAATCGACAATACACTGCCATTTCTCTGATGATCTGGAAACGTTGCATCAATCACATCCACCTTTTCTAGCACATATGATTGACTCCTCTTAGCAATAAGTAACTTCTTTGTACCCGCCAAGTAACATTGGAGTTTTGCTCGATTGAGCTTTGCAGAATTTTTTGTGTTCCATGCCTTGAGCTCCACATAATTCTCCAAAATACTATGGCTATCGAAAAGATCAAAGTTTTCATTTTCAACAGCATCAACCTCACAAGATAAGAGTAAGTCACACCCTTTTAACAGTTCATATTTATGTAGCACAACACTATTAAATTTGACCTTATTATCAAGAGATGGGTATTCTGCATTCGTAGCATAATTCTCAAAATTATACCCACACATTGCTGCCTGATCAACTTTTTGGCCATCGTTTTTTGTAGTTTCAATGAAGATTTGTCGGTCAAAAACAACAATTTGTATCATCGATTTCGTTTTCTTGAATGGGATCTCCAATAATTCTAGAATACTTCTTCGGGATGCTATCATATCTGCTGGAATCTTTTTGTTGTGTTTCATTTCCCACTCACGGATAGCTAATAATTTACTTGCTTGAACACCTGGGATGTCTCGGTTTGCAATTTTACTATAGCCATGAAAGGTAGCATACCCTTCTGAAAGATCCACGCCTGGCTCTATATTCTCAGACAACTTTCTGGAGGCATTGTTAGTGTTTGTTATTTTCAAAGACTCATCCCGGGAGTAATGTAGTAGCTCCTTTGGAGCACTTTTCTTTTCTATTTCTTGCTCCGATTTTAACTTCTCAACAAACCTTGAGCTCTTAATAAACAGCTCAGGTATGCATCCATGTGATATGTATTGGTTCCACTCCTTTGCCCATGCTTGATCTGTCCCCATCCTACTAGTTAAACGTAACACTATTTGGTTGCGAGCTACCGTTAACAGATCATGTCCGCTAAGCATGTGCAGGAAAAAACCGGTAACAGGCTGTGCAATAAGGGCAAAATAATATTTGGATCACAAAATGCCCAACAGTTCACCGACTTGATTTACCTGCAATGGAATCCAAAAATGAAAGAAGTCTTCATCTTACTGATAGTCACTGTTCACTGTTGTATCCAACACCGAATTTCGTTATTATATATCAATGCGGCAATTTAGATTGACTAAGTTGTTTCAATAGTTACGCCAAGCGCATTTTGGAGTTTACCTTGATAGGGGCGTATTGTGCACTTACTAGAAAAATTCAATTTGTGAACCTTTTGACTTGAATTGAATACAGAGAACGTACGTATTGGATTAAAAAAATTTAGTAATACGTTCTGGAAGGTTTAGGGTGCACTCACTGACTAGAAAGTTCACCCACAGATCTACTATTTTAACTAACAGATCACCCCAAAACACAGTTTTGAATATGGTTTATCATTTGATATTTTTCAATGTATTGTATTATTCAATTATCATTCTCTAAAAACTCATTAAAGTCCCATAATCTCTCATCTAATTACTTGCAATGATTCTACCAGCATCTCTGGCCTTTTGAATAAGAAGTTGATCCACCAACACCAAAGCAGTCATGGCTTCAACAATAGGGACTGCTCTTGGAGTGACACTTGGGTCATGTCTGCCTCTAGCAGCTAAAACACCGGCCTTACCGTCGTAGGTTGTAGTTTCTTGCTCTTGAGAAATGGTAGCAGCAGACTTGAATGCAACGGAAAAGTAAATATTTTCACCGTTGGAGATACCTCCTTGAATACCACCAGAGTTGTTGGTCTTTGTTCTCAAGGATTTGCTGTTTTCATCAAAAATGAACATATCGTTGTGCTGGGATCCTGGAATCTGAGTTCCGAAGAAACCGGAACCAAATTCGAAACCTTTAGTAGCTGGTAAAGACAACATAGCATGGGCCAAGGTAGCCTCCAACTTATCGAAACATGGTTCACCCAAACCAATAGGACAGTTTCTCACCACACAAGTGACAACACCACCGATGGAATCCTTAGCATCTCTATACTTTTCAATAACCTTGACCATTTCGTCTCTAACAGTGGCATCGGGGCATCTGATTGGGCCAGTAGCATCAACTTCCTCTCTAGTAATGGTGTTCAACAAGTTTTGGAATTCAGGCTTGTTTGGAGTTCTGTCCATAGAAATTTCACCAATGCTGGACACAAATGCAACAATTTCGACGTTGTTGGCCTTTTGCAAAATCTTTTCAGCAATAGCACCGGCTGCAACTCTACCAATAGTTTCTCTAGCAGATGATCTACCACCACCTGAGGATGACTTGGTACCGTACTTTTGTATGTAAGTCCAATCAGCATGGGATGGTCTTGGGTATAAGTCAGTCTCAGAGTAGTCGTTTGGACGATGGTCTTCATTTTGAACCAACATGGCAATTGGGGAACCTAAAGTCAATCCGTTTTCAGTACCGGATTGAATGTGTACTTGGTCCTTTTCGTTTCTTGGAGTTGACAACTTACTTTGGCCAGGTCTTCTTCTGCTTAATTGTGGTTGCACGTCAGCTTCAGTTAATTCCATGCCTGGGGGACAGCCATCGACTATACACCCCACAGACTTACAGTGAGACTCACCGTATGTGGTGACACGAAAAAGAGTACCGAAACTAGACATTTTGATAGTATTGATAGTTTTGTAGTTGGTGAAAAATTAGACTCCGGTACCGCTATGAGTAATATCTCTTAATATTCTGATCACGTAAGCAACCTGTATATTACCAGAAGAACATAATAAAGATAATCACGTGTACTTTTTCTAATGTAGTGAAGTAGAATTCAATGTTTTTTGTTCAAGTGACGATAAACTGTAAAGTTGGGATTCTAATCCTCAAGAATTTTTTTTCATAATTCAGGTATTATTCTTTCATTTAATTCACTACAGGGTTACACCACAAAGTATTCAATAATGTTTATACTTTTCTAGTTTTTCGTGGAATTGAAATGTATTGAGATTCAAATATCTACAACTTAGAGCTTTCTTGAGTTGAGGAAGAAGATCCTTCGATTGCTTGGTCAGCCAATCCTGCCAATGGTATGTAGAGTTTTGCAAATCCAGTAGCATTTCCTGAAGCACTACCTTTCTTCACTCTCATTGCAATACCTTGACTGATAACGCAAAGTCTCAACAAGCCAAACACGTATCCCACGGTACAAAGCTCCAATGCATTGTTGGATAAATCCTTAGGATCCCAAGATGGGGCACCATATGCCTCTATGTACTGCTTCAATCTGGTCTTTAATTCAACTTGAGATTCAGGTTGTTCCATTCCGATTTCTGTTTCTTGTGGATGGTACAACATTCTGTTTAACGCATTAGGAAATTGGAAAACTTGGAGGAAGTTTGACAAGTCAAACATTGGGTGGCCAAAGGTACAAAGTTCCCAGTCTAAAACTGCCATGACCTTCTTTGTTTTTGGACTGAATAATACATTATCGATTTTAAAATCACCATGAATCAAGGTCAACTTGGATGGATCTTTTGGAGAATTGTCAAGAGTCCACTTGCAGATGCCATCAAAGTTTGGAACTGGTTCAACAGTTTCACTTTGTAACTTTTGTACCCCTGACAATGTTCTAATTTGACGTTGGAAATAACTTCTCAGGGTAAGCTTAGCCAAGTCGTGAAATTGTGGAAAGTGATGCTTTGGAAGCTCTTGAATGAGCTTGTGTCCATCCAACAAATGAATTGCACTCAAAGTGTCCATAACACTTTTCCAGTGGATTTCCTTGTCTTCGGCACTAACTCCTGGCATCTCTGGGTTCTTGATTTGCTCTCCTTCTATATATTCCATAAGATAAAAAACGTATCCAATGACAGATTCATCTTCACACAAAGCATAGACTTCTGGAACGGGTACTTGACGGGTTGCACCTTGGTTTAAAACATTAATACCACGTAAAATGAAGAACTCACGTTCGATTGCATGAGCAGATCTAGAAACCAACTTGCTGTTTGGAGAAGGCTTTCTTCTTAATACAAACGATCTAGTTCCATCTTTTAATAAATATGTAGGGTTGGATTGTCCAAAAGAAAATTGCTTGACGTCTAAGTTACTGGCGTTGAAGTCGGGAACATATACTCCTCTGGTGGTGCCAGATGGGGTGCTTTGTTTGAGTTGTCCCAAATATTTCTTTAAATTAGCAACATCGATTGGATGTCTAACAGCAGTGACTTCAGGAGGTGCCATGATGAATTGAAGTATAGTTAACGATCTACCAAGCTACTTTTGAATCCTTTATATGCGATGAAGCCTATTTCAGGCATATAATAGAAGGTGGGGTAATGAACCTCGGGTGAGAAATTGTGCATGTTACTTAAAAAAAGATGGGGCACTGTTTGAAAATACATGCGCAAGAAGTTGCCTAAACTATATAGGAAGAAGACTATTCGAGAAAATATGAGCGAAAATCGCATCACATGCCTAAATCGTGGGAGAAACTGGATTTCTTGGATGGTAATTACAGTTTGCGATTTTGTAAAGGTCGCATGTTCCCCAATCGAACTCCAGTTCTTTTTCACAGGTAAACTCCGATTTATCACAAGGAGGGTGCGCGCACACAAAAGTTAGGCGACTGTTGATTATACAATTAAACTTAAGAGTCCCGGGATCAGTCGGACAATTCAATGATTCCGAAATTCCGTGTTGTTGGGAAAAATAACATCGATTGTGTATTTACACCCACATGAGTAGCTGTGGACTACTAATGATTTCAAAATCAGTTTCTTTACCCATTCTGTCAACTGGATCTCGAAGTGGAGCAACTAAGTTACAAATCCAAAATCTCGATTACATAAGCTGAGCAGTCATATGGACGCTTGAGAAATTGCAAATATTGACCTTTGAGGTTACGAAGTGTTAATATATATATTTGTATATTCTTGCTGATCGTAAACTAGTCTTTCGCTAATACTGGCACAATAATGTACCTATCTGGAAGTTATCTATAGAGCTGTTCCCAGATCTCTTAAGCAAATGCCTTGTCGAACTCAGTGAACACAAATCTATATTGAACATCACCCTTGTCTAATCTGATCAAAGCCTTAGACACATTTTCTTCACTGATTGGGATTTCTTCGATCCATGGCTTGATACCCTTCTCAGCAGCCAATTCCAACATTTGAATGGCCTCGAGCTTGTTTCCGAGAGAGGAGGAACCGAAAGAACTACCTGTCTTCAAGAAGGAGGATGGACTGACCTCAAACTTGTCAGAGTGTGGAGGTAAACCAGCAGAGATGAAATCACCTTGAACCTTCAACACACTCAAGTAGTCGTTAAGATTCAAGCCGTCAATACCAGAAGCACAATTCAACACCAAGTCAAAGGTGTCGTGGTATTTCTGGCTCCATTCTTTGTCTTCACCAGTGCTAATGAATTCATGGGCACCCATTGATTGAGAATGTTCCTTCTTGGCGGAAGATCTGGAGAATGCAAATACCTTAGCACCCATGGCACGAGCGAATTGAATGGCCAAATGTCCCAAACCACCGATACCAATGATACCGACAGTCTTTCCCTTGGCGTCAATACCCAATGATCTGACCAATGGGGAGAAAACAGTCAAACCAGCACACATCAAAGGTGCAGCAACTGCAGACTCAAGTTTGTCTGGGATGGCGAAAACAAACTGTTCGTCGGCAATGGTGTGAGAGGCATAACCACCTTGGGTGACGTAACCGTTGGAACGGATATCTGGGGTGTTGTAAGTGGATGCACGGGTTTTGCAGTATTGTTCGTTGTTCTCGCTACAACGTCTGCAAGATCTGCAGGCACTGCTGGCAGCTCCGATACCGACTCTGTCACCGACCTTGAAATCCTCCACCTCGTCACCCACAGCAATGACCTTACCAATGATTTCGTGGCCAACCACCAAATCCTTTCTGTTCATGGCACCCCAAGAACCGTTGATGGTGAAAAGATCACTACCGCAAATACCACATACTTCGGTTTTGACAACCACGTCGTGGCCATTGATTTGCTTGCGCTCGTATTCCACCAACTTTGGCTTATCCCAGTTCTCGAAGCTATCGACACCGAATCCTTTAAATGTTTTTGGGACCTCAGAAACTGACATGATTATCTATTTGGGCAGTAATACAAGGATACTTTGCTACTTATATAATACCACTACTATAGCCCTATCACGTGAAGCGTGCGCTACTTTAACCCAAAATAGCTCGGAATTGGCATCCGAGCTTACTAAACATCAGGCGCCTAAGCGCAAACCAATACGTCGAAATCTACTGTCTAACCTCCGTGAAAAGGATTCCCCTCATTGGTGGGGAACGAAATTGTCAACATGTTTCTATCGGTAACTTTTGCACTCAGAGATTAATTTGACTGTTCATGAGCTGACTGTTCACCGATGTTCAACAAAGCAAGATTTGCGGACCCTTGGCTGCATCAATTAACTTTCGGGGTGTAGGCAGGATGGAGTTCAAAGTTGGTTTGGTGCACAGAAGCAACACCTTTAGTGTTGCTATGGGAGTTGCTGATGTATCGATGAACAGCCACTTGCTCGGTAGGCACTCCAGCAATTGGTAATCAAGCTTGATATTTTGTAATGTTGCATCGGAGTTGCGTCGGAGTTGCGTCAAGATTGCGTCGTTGCAGAAATAGTGCGTTTGTGTGTATGTTGCTCACGGCAGTGCGGTATTGGATTCCATCGGCATTTACCGGTGATCCAGTAGATTACTCCTTATCTCCATACGCCCAAGAATCAACACTTCGACTAAATTTCGTCATGGTGCGAACTATGTTATAGTTATTGTATTCTCAGGTATGGCTTCAACCCCTTATCAGGTATGGCGCAATTCTGCCACATTCTATCCTACCATGGTTGTATTGATCTCATAGCTGGTACCAAAAGTGAATCACTTCAAATATTTTTGGAACGTGAAGATGTGAAGCTCCTTGACCCACCTGATTGGCAAAGCTCTAAATTATTGGACCTCTTTCTATCTGAAAACTCACTGCAAAAAAGCATAGAAGCATACTAACATACCAACCGAAGGGGCCTCTAGGGAGTGGAATCCGTGGCTCAATAGTGGCTCAATCACAAAATATATGGCATAAGTATCCCTAATATTACAACACCAGTGCTCCAAAATATGGAGAAACGCTATGGCTTTTGAACGTCATTTTCTACCTCATATCACGGAATTGCAAATAGATTTGACTAATGAATTAATGGAATCATCAAATATCATGTCGCAATTGGATTCATAGTAATTGTGCTGGAGTATCAATCTTGTGATTTTCAGAAATCTAAACCAACTATAAATGTAAGACATTTGCACTTCAAGCTATCATCATTAACCTCATCATCATCCATCTACAAAAATGTCATTCAGACCACTCGCCGCAGATCTTACCGATCCATATTACGTCAAGCAACTTCCCAATAGAAACTTGATTTCTGCCTTGGTTGCAAACGAAGATGTCGCTAAGTTTCAAAAAATCATCAAGTATCCGGAATATCTTGGTGCATTCAAGACCGAAGACGAAGGAAAGTACAACAACTTCAAGAACGTTGATGGCGCTAAGAACGATAAAGGACATCTTGGAGATAGCTCATTCAAGAATTTATTCAAAGGTAAATACAAGACGGAGGATTTGTCTCCAAATTTGGGTACAGAAATTACTGGAATCCAGTTAAGTGAATTAGATGATGCAGGTAAGAATGATTTAGCTTTGTATCTTGAAACCAGAGGATTGGTAATTTTCAGAGACCAAGATTTCAGAGATAAGGGTCCTGATTTTGCTAAGAAATATGGGGAACACTTCGGGCCTTTACATATCCATCCCGTCTCTTTCGCTTCTGAAAATCACCCAGAACTCTTGGTGACCTTCAGACCCGGTGGTGATAGTTCTAGATACGAGAACACTTTTGGCTCAAGAACTGGTAGCTTTGGCTGGCACTCAGATATCAGTTTCGAGGAGTTTCCAGCTTCTTTTTCGTTTTTCATTGCCTTAGAGGCTCCAGAAAGTGGCGGTGACACTGTCTTTATCGATTTAAGGGAGGCTTACAAGAGATTATCAGCTCCTGTTCAAAAGTTTTTTGAATCCTTGACAGTGATTCATACAAATTACTATCAGAACAGAGCTGCTGCTCTTACTGGGAATCCGGCTAGGGTTAAGGGGGACTACTTCACAGAGCACCCCTTAGTTAGAACTCACCCTGTTACTGGTGAAAAGAGTTTATTTTTCTCAAGGGCTTTCACTCATAGTATTAAAGGTCTCAAGCATGAGGAATCCAATGCTATTTTGCTCTTCCTTGAAAAGCATGTTACTTCTAATCCCGAAATCCAGGTAAGAGCTCAACACAAGGGCACTGATTCAAGAACCGTCATTGTTTGGGACAACAGATTGGTATTACACAGTGCCGTAGCTGATTTCTTACAGCACACAACTGGTCCTAGACACCATTTTAGAATTACCGTTATTGGGGAAAGACCATATTTCGATCCTGAGGAATCAAATAAAAAATCCAGTACTTCCAATGGATCAGATAAGGTGTCTAATGGAACGGAACTGAAACATGGGAACGGTGTCAGTCTGTTCAATGATAATAAGAGTTCCATCAAGAATGGTGATCAAGACGTTTCACTGAACCCTATCGCAGAAACGAATTGACCAGATCTTATATAAGGTCGAGTTGTTCGTTCCTTGATTAATTTTTCTTTTTTGAATATGAAAACTACTAAATTTAATAAATATGCTTTTTATTGTTTTGTAAATGATTGTAACATTATCACTTGATGTTAAGTGAATAATAGTTGTAGATTCCACGCTGCGAAAACTCCAGTGGCCAAATATCTTCCATGTATTTTTTACCTTTTCCTGTTCCAGATCCGATTTTTTTGGAGTTTTGTAAATTATAATATCCCACTGAGCAATTTACTTTTCTAGATGCAAATTTCAAAAAACTTGGTTTCTTAACTTTGCTCACAATTTTATTACCTGTTTCCAAATCGTAGTATACCAAATTTGAAGTCATTGAAGAATTGCCGTGGCCTGAAGTTGAGTTTGTGGAATTGATTATAGATGAAAAGTCTGGATCCGTTTCGTCAATCTTATAAATCCATGCCCTTCTTCCCTCGTTATCATAGAATTTCCAAACGTGAGGCGTCTGAACGGAGTCGATGAAGGATTGTTGGATGGGTGTTATTTTAATATGTTGTCCTTTGCTTGTAAGGTCGAATAATACCTTATAATCGAACTCAACTGCGATCAACGAGCTATGGAACACAGACTTGAGCAACAGACTGATGTTCCAACGTGTCAAGCTCTTGATGGATGAAAGGTCCAAATATTTTATATTTTCATTGTCCTTGAGATAGTTGAGAATGTCATCTAAGGAGATATTTGCATGTGCGATGGACAAGCTTTCCAATTCAGTAAATTTGCTTTTAATGACGCTTAAGCATTTTGCATTAACAGGTAAACCACCTAGGTTGAGGTACTTTAAGTTCGACGCTTTCAAGTGACGGAGAGTATAAAGAAGATAAACGTCAGTAAGTGGCGAAACAACATTACTATCGATTTGAAGATTGAGCCATTGAAGTGAATTATCGGCAACAGCTGGGTGTTGAGTCAAAAAGTTAATTAAATCTTTTGTAGTCAACTTAGAACAACGAGCAAGTGATAAGTGTGTCAACCTAACACCGTGCTGCAAATTATTTAATAGAATGGTTGATGTTATTGAAGTATGGTTAAGATCAAGTCTTGTAAGGCTAGTTAAGCTTGGAAGTAATTTGATGAAAATATCTGGAGTGAGACTGGAACAATCATGAAAGGAAATCTTCAATAAATTATCAAGCGAGCTGGAAATTGGTTCGGGGATTGGTGATGGAGCTGGTAATGGAGGAGGGCTGTTTAATTCATCCATTTCGAAATCCTCTTGTTCATTCGATTGCACTGCTTTCAATTGTAATTGGCTCAGGTAATCTTGAGATCCCTTGACCACCAATTGTTGAAATGCTTTGACGAATGAATCTGAAGAGGCACCACAAAAATCAAGAGCTTGGATTTTTGTAAGATGGTTAAACAATAAATCAAGAACATTTACATCCATATCATCCTGGATATTTTCAGATGCCATAAACTCGATCAAATTAGGAGTCATTTCCAAAGCTTTTGCGATGGTTGCACTGGTGACCATTTGAATTTCCTGATTCATTCTGCCAGTTCTTCCTAATCCGATTGAAGTGAATTGTTGGAAATCCATGTACTCGACATAGTTTCCAATGGTTGGGTTGTTGATCAAGTTTGAGAGAAACTTGTCAAATGCATGAGGTCTGTTGAAAATGGCATACTTGTATAAGAAGCATAGGGAGAGTTGATGGATCTTTTTCAGGAGCAATGGTATGGTGTTTGAGAATTTTTCCAAATTGGAGTTGATGCTGATGGAGCTTTCATCATAGTAGACGATTTCTATGATGGTGTACAAGATCTCAAGTGGAAGTGAAAGAAGGGGAGAAAAGGGTTCTTCTGGATCTGTTTCCATTTTGTCGTCGTCAGGGGTAGCATGAAGGGCAGTGAGGTCATGGTGGCTGCGATGCAAAGGGAGATCGTAGTATTCCGATTTAGAGTCGTTAAGCTCGATTTGTGTGGGAGGGACCTGGTCTTGCAAGTAATCGGCCTTTTCATCAAACAGTGATTGGATGTCGGAGGGTTGGTCTTCGTGGGAGGTGATGGGGGAAAGGAAGAAGGTTGAAGGGATCAGGTATTTTGTATGGGGCAGATGCAGCCGTTTGCGGGACCAAGAGGGTCTGCGTTCTTTGTCCTGGGATTTGGATCTGGGGTGTCTTTGGTCGGTATTCAACGAAAGGGCCTCGTGCAGAACGCTAGGGTCCAACGCTAGCTTGGGACGAGAGATCCGGCGGAATCCAAGACTAGAGGGACTCTCCAGTCTTTCCAGCCTCAAGTCCCAGCCTCTAGGGGTGTGGTCTTTTGACGATACCTGACCCATGGAAAACAAATCTGGTGTGCTGTAAGGAACCCGTAGCAAATGACCTTGTTTGAGATCGGTCATCGGAGAAAAACGTTAGCAGGTAAGTGTGCACACTATGCTGACTTGGCCGGTAACTACACTGGAGGCAACAAATGAAAGACGGTTTATGAAATGGTATTATTCCCCTATATATTTACGGGTATGGCTGCCCAGGCACCGTGACCGGTACCCGGGCCTGGTACCTAGCGGCTATTGTACCCCTCCGACCTCGCATTATATGCCACCGCACCACTCGGAAACTTACCGCGAGATGGTGTTGATAGACTCCTGCAGGCCACCTGCAAGCGAGCAAACCACTGGCGAAAGCCAAGACTTGGTGGGGGTGGAATGTTTTGCACTACTGTTGTTGCCTCCACGGGGTTTGTGTGGGTACAGTAACACTCCGAACCTGCCACTTACGGTAAATAAACGTCAGAGTTCCCAATCTTCCTATAGTATTGGAGATGGTGCCGTCAAGGGTCCCGAACACTCAGCAGTTGCCGTTGCCGATCACCCCACGGGGACGGATTTATCCATGGTTGGATCCCGGTAACTATTGATTGTGGTGGAGACGTCTGTTATGGGCGTCATGGGCGGAGTTGGGGGGAGTTGTTGGGAGACGATGACGCGTAGTTTATTACCACATATGCCATTGGACCGCTAGGCACTTAAGCAATGCCGCAAGGTGGAGTGCATAGCTGGCCATGCGGAGAACCCTGCAGTTTAGGTAATTGTGCCACAATGCAACGGAAAACCTTCAGATGTCACAAGGTTTGTATGCGATCAAAAATACTGTTTTGGGCAATGACGCCATGGAGGCTATCCAGGACTACTTGTTTGACCCACTCTTCCTCCATCACCAAACGTTTGGAACTAGCACAGTTGAGCCTCCTCCGGCACTTGTGGAACCCTAGCTCCAGTCCCTTTCTCGCACCCGGATGAGACCGGCTTACGTAACTACCCCACGGATGCTTGCGGAATTCATCTATCACCGCATATATGAATCATCCTCCTGAGATTGTCAAGGTTCGAGATTCCTCGCTTGAATTCGCTTCAATTCCCTTCAATTGAACATGAGTGCACCCACAGATCATCACACCCCGCCCCCAATCAATGCTTCCGTCGATTCGGATAATGAATCCTTGCTGGAGTTCGAAAGACTCGAGTCCACGTTGCCTGACTCATTAAAACGTTCGGCAACCTCGTTATTGGAGTTGATGAGTGTATCTGCCCAAAGTCCACATGTTCATGCCACTCACAATCTTGGACAGACAGTGAGCACTTCTGGTACCAACTCGCCTTATCTGAGTAGTTTAAGAGATCTGGGGTTTCCATCATCTAGAACCCCCAAGCCTGATGGCCATGGAAGAGCAACTTTGCACTCTCATTTGGTGCAAAAGTTGTCTGAATCAAGTCATGGAAGAGATCATTCACCAGTGCCTTTGCCCAAACCTAAGTTCAACGCAGACATTCCCAAGCCTGCTATGAACACCAAGCAATCTTCTACCGGTGTTCTTTGGGTTACTGAACGGGCCTCAGAGTATGGGTACAATTCTGAAAATAATGTTGATTGGGCGAATTTGGGACAAGGTGCTCCTGAACATGGTGACACTATTCCTGGATCCTTCAAGAGACCAACATCCATTCCGGTTACCGATCAATCCAAGGAATATGCCCCAACTGCAGGTGTGAAGCCATTACGTGAAGCAGTTGCAAATTTGTACAATGAGAATTATAGAAAAAACAAGCACTCAAAATATACCTACAAAAATGTTTGTATAGTTCCAGGTGGAAGGGCTGGCTTAACCAGAATTGCTTCGATTATCAGTGATTGTTATTTGTCGTTTTTCCTTCCTGATTACACTGCTTATGCTGAAATGCTCTCTCTTTTCAAAAACTTTTCTCCCATCCCTGTTCCATTGAGCGAATCTGACAATTACGAAGTCCATCTTAACGTGATCAAACAAGAGCTTGTGAGAGGTGTCAGTGCTTTACTTACTTCTAATCCTAGAAATCCAACTGGTAGATGTATGGCCCCACATCAATTAAAAAGATTACACAGTTTATGCCGTCAAAGTTGTTTGTTGATCATGGATGAATTTTATTCTCATTACTACTATGATGATGGATGTACTGGATCTTCAATATCCTCAGCCGAGTGCGTAGATGATGTTAATAAAGACCCAGTTCTTATTCTCAATGGTCTTACAAAAGAATTTAGGTTGCCTGGATGGCGTGTTTGCTGGATTTTGGGTCCAGAGGAATATATCAATGCGTTAAGCTCTGCTGGTTCCTTTTTGGATGGAGGTTCAAATGCACCTTTCCAATATGCTGCAGTGGATTTCTTGCTGCACCCATTAAAAGTAAGACAAGAAATGAAAGCCCTTCAAATTCATTTTAAGATGAAGAGAGACTACATATTGGGACGCTTATCTAAAATGGGTTTTAAATTTGATGAGAAGAACACACCCAACTCCACCTTCTATCTTTGGTTAAATCTCTCCCATTTACCCGGTAAGTTATCAAACTGTCTCGGGTTTTTCCATGAATGTTTACATGAGAAAGTAATTGTTGTGCCAGGATTTTTCTTCCTTATTAATCCTCAAAACTTATCAAGATTGGAGGATGTCATTTGGTACAATTATGTCAGAATCAGTTATGGTCCTGAACTCCATCAATTGGAAAAGGGTATGGATGGTATAGAACGTATTTTGTTTAGATTCGGTTGTTTACCATATGATATTTAAATATTCATACCATGTGGTATTTGGTGGCATTAGGTGACATTAGGTGGTAGTTAGGACATATTAATTGTATGCAGTGTATTACATTGTTTGTAGACTTGCACATGCTAAGTAGGATCATGTCGCGAAATGTCGTACTATAAGTGGTTTACTACAGAACTGTTAATCGGAAATCAAGACCCTATCAATTGGCAATGTCGCCAGACAACCCTATTCATGAAGCTGAAGAAGAATTCAACCCTGAATATCTTCGAAGCTATCACACACCTAACGGTTTTGAGGGTTTTGTCAAAGTGAATTCTTCCCAATCCTCAATTGTGGTAAGAATCGTCCTGTTTTGGTTCAGTCTATTTAGCAACTTCATGAATTGGATATTGCTCAGAGTTCCATCCTATGTCATGAGTATGCTTAGCAAAAACTATCAAATTTCTTTATCTTTATCATCAATTTTAATCTATTTGGTTATCGTGACTGGATTTTGTTTCTTAATTGTCAGGTATAAGTACCTAACAAGATACTCGAAGAACACTTCAGAACCTACTCACAAGAAAAAGAATCTTGATCAAGGTATAGGGATTGTTGATTCATTGAACTCTAAAAAGAAGAAAAAGTCATCGAGTTCAAATTATCTAGACGAATTTTTGAGTGCCATTAAAGTCTTTGGCTATCTAGAGAGACCGGTATTTCATGAATTGACTAAAAGCATGACCACTCAGAAAATCTCCAAAGATGAAATATTATATCCTAATGAAAAATTAGGATTTTCAATAGTTGTTGAAGGTGTTCTTCAGGTTTATACAAGAGTAGAGAAAAAAAACTTTGATTTAGATTCTACATTAGATGTCCTACCTGATGATGAGAATGAATTAAACTTTGAAAAGGGAGACACTTTGATCATTGGTGATCAAAAATATCAATTGTTAAATGAAGTCAAAAGTGGAGCGCCGTTGAGTTCTTTGGTGAGCACATTGGACTTATTCAAATCTCCAGAAGAACCTTATATACCTTCAACCTTGACAGCATTTAAATTGAACAATGACCCCTTGAATAGGGAAAACACTGTTTCACCATTTAAGGACTTATTGAGAGAGAATTCTACGACATCTTCTATCACATCCGAACGCCTTTCACCATCAGATGAGATGGAGTTCAATTCACAACAGGGAAGAAATGTATATCCCCATATCGTTGTTCGGCCAAAAATAGTCGAATCTGAAGACAGACATAGTTATGGAGCCACAATAGCGATTATTCCTCGAGAAGCTTTTCAACGTGTACAAGCGAAATATCCTAAAGCAACTTCGCATATAGTAACCATGGTTTTAACCAGGTTATACAAAGTTACCTTTAATACCATCCATAATTATTTGGGTTTGACTAAAGAAATACTTGATACGGAAGTCTTACTTAACTCTATGAATGATGACAATAATGAAGGTTTAAATGTTCCTAGATATTTGTATGAAGGAATAATCGAGAAGGTACAGAAAGAGGATTTGATACATAAAGAAAGTGACAAGCATGCAACAAATGTTGTTAGCCAAAAAAGTCATATTAACATGAACAGTGGTGGAAATAAGCAAAAAAAGTCTGATTTGAAAACTTCATCTTCTCGCTATGTGATGTTGAATTCAAGATCTAAATCCTCTCATCCGGGAGATTTACTATCTTCTGTGCCTCTTTCAAGAAGAACAGATTACTATCAAAATCATACCCATCCACCACTACCTTCAACGTTTGTGCTGGAAGCAAATTTCAATAATCGTAAGCCAGAACAAAATTCAGTCAAGACTTCTGGATCACCAAACTTAAATGAAACTAAAACTTCATCATTAAATGTTGAAAATATACGAGATAGGACATTCTCGGATGAGAGAGAAGAGACTGAAGAAACATCTTTGAGGATAGCAATTGTCGAGAATATATTCAAGTTACTTGGTATTAAAGAAGACATTGGTCTTTTGAATTCCTTACAATCTACTTCGTCGACTTCTTCAGTAAGCTCATCAATGGTAGGTTTATCAAGCCTTATGGATGAGAAAGACCAAAGAAGATTTGCAAATAGTCATTATGATTCGAGGACTGGAAATGTTAGGTTTGATTCCATCGGTCTGGTTCCTGTTTTGAAGAATTCTAATAAAGTAAAGTTTTTCAGTACCATTAATCAATCCGAGGCTAACCCACATTTGAATTTTGAAGAATCAGAAAAAACCAATCAAAAGGCGATTCATAAGAATTCTGGAAACTATTCTATGCAATATGAGTTTAATAGTGTGAAGGATGAATTTGCCAATTCCTTGGATATTAAATACTATGAACCTGGGTCAATTTTGGTTGAGCAAGGGACTTTTAATTCCGGGTTATTTTTTGTGTTGGATGGATATCTTGAGGTATTGAATCATCCTACAGAAAAGCAAAATAATGCATATAATAGCCAAAAATCTACCAAACGATTTTATACTATAAACCCTGGTGGATTGAGTGGATACCTCACATCAATTATCGGAATGCGCTCTTTAGTTACCGTCAGAGCTCCTAAAGAAAGAGGAGTTGTTGTGGCACACTTACCAAAAATTTCATACACGAGATTGATGGATAATTTTCACTTTTTATTGTTACCTGTTGCCTCAAAATTGAAGAGCCTTTTATCTAGACAAATTCTAACTATCGACTTCGCTTTGGAATGGTGTCATATTCCCGCAGGCAATGTTTTATGTTCACAGGGTGATTGGGCTAATGGTTTTCATATTGTGTTAAGTGGAAGATTCAGACTGGTTCGTAATAATAATCTAAAAAGGAAGGCAGATGGAGGTCAAATTAATTATGAAAATGAAAAGGCATACTCAGATTTGATTGATGAATCGTATAGCCCAAAGCACTTGAGACATGATAAAACAAATGGGGTTGAAATTTTGGGAGAGTATGGACATGGCGAATCAATTGGAGAAGTTGAAGTACTCACTGCATCTAGAAGAACCAATTCATTAATCGCTGTTAGAGATTCAGAGACCACAAGAATACCAAGAACACTTTTTGAAATGCTATCACTTCAAAATCCGTCAATTATGGTTAAAGTTTCCAGAATAGTTGCTAATAAGGTGGCAGGTAAGGTTAATTCAGTTGAAGGTTTATCGAGCTCCAGTACGTTGATATCTTCTTCAACAACCCCTTATATTTCTAATGACTACAAAACAATCACGATCCTACCAACAGTTTCTGGATTGCCAGTTCGAGAATTCGCAGATAAGCTTGTGCAAGCACTAAAAGTCATTGGTCGAAATGTCATAGCATTAGATCAAGCGTCTACCTTATCCCATCTAGGAAGACATGCATTCGATGAAAGGTTGTCCCAGTTGAAATTATCAGGGTATTTCGCCTACTTGGAAGAAAGATATGAGACAATTGTTTACATTTGTGATACTCAATTAAAGTCCAATTGGACTTCTACCTGTATATCGCAAGGTGACTGTATCTTACTTTTGGCAGATGCTGATGATGATGCAGTTGCGACGGGGATCGGAGAGTACGAGCGATTATTAGTTCAATTAAAAACTACAGCTAGAACAGATTTATGTTTAATTCATCAAGATAAATATGTTATGCCTGGTTCAACGAGTATCTGGTTGAAAAATAGACTTTGGGTTCATGGTCACCATCATGTACAAATGGAAATTCCAAGGGCTTCTCAAGAACATACAAAGAAAAAATCTAGCTTAATAAGTGAATTGGCCGCAAAGATAAGTGGTAAAACTAATCCGAACATCAAGCTTAGCCTCGAAAGTGTAAAAAGCAAAGCTATGTCATCCTTACTTAAATTAAATAACAAGATCAATAGAAGTGAAAGCGATCACTTCAAGTCACCTCAGTCCCATAAAAGTGATTTTTTGAGATTAGCGAGAATCCTCTCGAATGAAGCAGTTGGGTTGGTTCTCGGAGGAGGAGGTTCAAGGGGAATTTCACATGTTGGTGTTGTTCATGCATTAGAAAGACATGGTATTCCTGTCGACTTGATCGGTGGGACTTCAATTGGCTCTTTTGTTGGAGGTCTTTATGCCAAAGATTATAACCTGGTCTCCATTTACGGAAGAGCGAAGAAGTTCTCTAGAAGAGTTGCCTCGTTGTGGAGATCAATATTGGACTTGACCTATCCTGTTACATCCTACATAACAGGTTATGAATTCAATAGAGGAATTTGGAAGATCTTTGGATCTACTGAAATAGAGGACTTTTGGATAAGATACTTCTGTAATTCCACCAATATTACAAATTCAACAATGGATATACATGAAAATGGATATCTGTGGAGGTTTATTCGGGCTTCAATGTCATTAGCGGGTCTATTGCCACCGATTACCTTCAACGGGTGTATGTTGCTTGATGGCGGTTATTTGGATAATTTACCTGTCTTGGAAATGAAGAAGAAAGGTGCAAAGTATATTATCGCAGTAGATGTGGGTTCTGCTGATGATAGGACTCCAATGAATTATGGAGATACGCTATCTGGTTTCTGGGTTTTATTTAATAGATATAACCCTTTTTCGAAACACCCGGATGTACCCAATATGATGGATATTCAAATGCGTCTAGCCTATGTCGCGAGTGTAAATGCTCTTGAATTATCCAAAAAGACACCAGGGGTCATTTATCTAAGACCACCAATTGATAATTATGCAACTTTGGATTTTGCAAAATTTGATGAAATTTATCATGTTGGCTTAGATTATGCTGATTCCATTTTAAATTCCTGGGAAAAAGAAGGTAAACTACCAGCAATTTCAGGAATGGTGGACAAATCTCGGAGCCTTGAAGAAAGAAAGCTGCTATATCGTAGAAATTCTATTTAAGTCGTGTATTCTATGCGTCTAACATGCAACGTTATTTAAAGTTGATTACTGTTGTAAGTAGTGCGCGGCTAACTTTGTTTGCAACCATCGCCTAGTAAATTTTGGAGATGCGCTGAGTATCATAATGAGGTTGATGTTGAAGATATGATGCGATATGTGTTTAGACGAAGCCCTCCACTCATCAGAATGAGTAATCCAGAAAGATGGTTTAAAAGGACAATGCATACTAAGCTCAAATACGATCCTAGCGCTAGTGATGGAGATTTTACTTCTTTTGGAATCATACCTTTCATTCAATATCAGTTGAATAATAAACTTATAGGAAACGTTAATAAAGGAGGCATCCCTGAGCATAACTTGAAACCAACAGAAGATCAAAGAAAACTTTTATCAATACTTCAATCTAAGCATAGCGCCATTCTACATGGAGGTACAAGAACTGGAAAATCTTTGGCATCAGCAATATTTTCATTGAATTCGACACTTTCTAGAACTCCGAAATATGGTATGGTGAGGAGCAAGTCGACCATTGATAGCCTTATTATCGTTCCAACCAATGAGTTGGTGGATGTCTACAAAAACTTTTTTACTTGCTTAACTGATGGAATTTCGATAAATTGTTGTCCTGACAAGCTAGAACTTTTGAAGCCTGGCAATGAATATACTCTTACCAGAAAACCGTTGGTAATTGAGTATATATATTCAATGAAAGATGGAAAATTATTTTCCACTGATAATTCTTCCTCAACACCTCAAATCCTTGTGACCACACTACTGGGATTACAAGGAGTAATGAATAATAGCAAGAAATGTAAAACAAAATACGACAACCTTTTAAATTTGCAAAATTTGATAGTGGATGATTTCAACTTTTTCTTAAAAAGCACGCATATAAATAATGAAAGTTTAGTATTGAAAGAGTCAGAAAAGTCGAAATATGTTACCAAAATTGAACAATGCATAAGAAAAATCCAAAATGATCATATAAAATCCTTCGAAAATGATTCTTTGCAGAGAAGTGCTTGGCTCAAAAGAAAGTTACAACAAGCTTCTACCAAAACATCAGAGGAAGAAATTGAAAGGAGGATTGTGAAACAAAAAAGGAAGTTTCTCTACAAACCTATACAGTTTTGTTTTTTAGATTCAGATGACACATCATTTCAAGAGACTTTACAATTTAAACTGAATGAGGACAAAACAAGAAAATTAACTTTAGAATTGCAAAAGCAATTAGAACTTCACTCAAGAAGACGTGGATCTACTGATGAAACCAAAAACATTTACAAAGATTACATCTTGGAAAAATCAAATCAAATTTCCAGTAGACATGAAGATCCATTAACAAAATATATTGAGAAGATGATTAAATTCAACGATGAACAACGACTCTTGAAGAATAATGAGCGCAACATTGTCGTTGCTAGAGGAAAGACGCATCTAAATGTTTCAGCAGATGGAGAGACTTTATCTGAAGTTAATGCTTTCTTTTCAATAGGATCATCCCTCGAGAAAACTGAATTGAAATTGAAAAACTTGAATGTCGAAAAAAACTATCCCACAAACGAACAGTTGAATGACTTGATGAGCCAGCATGTATTATTATCAAGAAAAAATGTGAAAAATCTCGAGAAGTCTTTTTTGAAAAGCAAAACCAATAATTTGGAACTAAATTCAAGCTCTAGAAGATATATTGAGACTTTGGTTGGAGCATTTGAAAAACTGGAATACCAGAATAGTAGTCCTTTTCTTATTATAATACCTGATTACATGAATGTGTCAAAAATTATAAAAAAATTGGGAAGCAAATCTAAACCGGAAAAGTTTATTAATTTTGACAATTTCAAAGAATCCCAACAAATTGATGATAAACATCTCGTTATCAATTCATCTCAATTGATCGGTAATGACATAGTTGGATTTTCAAACATGATAATTCTAGGAATAGAAGCACTTCTTCCACAATTTGCTTTCAATTCTAAGAAGAGCATAAAGAATTCGGTAAACTTAATCTCTGGAATTTCAGATCCATTTACAGATTTAGCAATGTTTTACATTTCTAAGCTTTCGAGCATGCCGAGTTTTGAAGAAAAGAACATACTTTTTTCTCTTCATGCTTATAAAGATACCTCGAAAATCCTTGATTCTAATCTCGATAAACAACGCTTTAGTCAAATTGTGATGTACAATAATCTCTTAAGAAAGGTTAAAGTTAAGAAACTATTTGATGATGAAGACAATCTAAACTATGGAATAGATGAAATTTATGTCCAACAGATCAAAAAAAACAACTCGAAAATGAACTAACGATTTACCTTGTATATAAAACTATTATTATTGCAAATAAACCTACTAATACTGCTACCTTTACCTTAAAATCGAGAAATAAAACTTCATGATAATAACCCAATTTTCGAACACTTTAAATTAATTCGAATTGCTAGCAAATTTTAGGGTTTGCTGCCCCTTCTCTGATCGGGAACTCTCTTCCGCAGATAATAAGGTCTTATAAAACTCGACAACCTTTGGATGTGAGCGGACTTTATTCTCATTGAAATTCAAGACTTGTAATCCATCTCTCGATATTGCTCTAGACAATGCAACGTACGATTGACCAGTTTCAAAAACGTTTTTCAAATCAACTCTTACTTTTGGTAATGTTTGACCTTGCGATTTATGAATCGATAATGACCATGCAAGAATTAGGGGCAATTGAATCCTAGATACTAGAATTTGCTGCATCTCATCTTCAACATTCCATTGTTCAGGTTCAACGAGAACAGTTCTAGTATTTATGCCATCTGGAAGTAGAAATTTAACCAATGGGTACTTTTTGTTGCTGGAATCATTCTTAGTAGCATCTTTCAAATCTTCTTTTCTCTTCATATTTGCTTCCTGACTTTGTTCCTCTGATATTTGCAGAGTGGTCAGAACTTTGATTCCTAATTGATCATTCATTTCAGCTTGTAAATCTGAAATGCTTTCATCTTGCTCCTGCAGAAATATGAAGTCGGGATCATTTTCTTTTTCATCTCCGAATGCCTTCAGATACGTATCTTTATCCATGAACCCAATCACTTGTCCCAAAGACCCATTAACCAAAGTTTCATCATAATTTTTTATACACATCACTTGAGCATCTTTTTTCAAAAATAATTGAGGTGGAGCCAAAAAGTTAGCCAAAAGGGTTTGCCTTTGAGGTGAAGGTAACGATCCTGAATCTATTGAATTATATGCTTGAGCTGGGCCAACTATCTTATTCAACCGCCAATTATTTGCTCTATCTACCTCAGATCTAGTAGCAAATAGTTCAGTAGGGACTATACCTGTTGGGCATTCTAATGGTCTTGATAACCTCGAGAATTCCTTTAAAGTTCTTTCTGATACAATTCCATTTCTCATTTCATTCAACATTTGAATGAATACCTGATCTCCTTTTTGTCTGAAAACTTCTTTCAATATGATGGTCTGCTTAATACATTCTTTCCATGCCTCGCATTCAAAAGAGAACAATATTTCTTGAGGGTTTGCTAATTCTTTTCCGTCGTATCCAGTTCTTTTAACAACCGGGGGAAGTTGATAAAAGTCACCGCATACTACCAATTGAATACCCCCAAAAGGATGCCTATTCTTTCTGATACGCTTAGCAATTTCGTTCAATTTATCCAACAATTCACCATCGACCATAGAAATCTCATCTATAATCAACACTTTAGTTGTTAACCATTTATGAACTGCTTTTCTATTCCGCCTCAACTTCTTAAGTAATTGATCCACAGGTTCCTTAGCTAACCCAACTCCAGCAAAGCTATGTAAAGTCACACCTCCAATGTTACAAGCTGCAAGGCCAGTCGATGCTGTTACGGCCACACCTCCCTCTTTATATATCGCTCTTAATCCTTTGATAATTGTTTTTAGCAAAACTGATTTTCCTGTTCCGGCTGATCCAGTGTAAAAGAGAGAGGTGCCACGCAAGACTTGCTTGAGAACAAATTCTTGCTCTTTAGACAAAATAATTGGCTTTACACTCTTGACGTGAGATCCAGATGGGACAAACAGGGCATCTTCAGCTTTTTGAGTTGCTAGTTGAATGGAATGAAAACTGTCTACAGTATTTCCTTTCTCACTTCTTGATGTAACTTTAGAAGATGAAGAGAAGTTCCTGGATTGAGCAATCGACAGATTGACGACATTAGAGCCAATCAGTGGTAGTTTAAAAAGCGGTTTATCCTTCATTAGATTGACATTGTGCACTATGCTTGGTTTTAAGTTTTCATTCTTAGATACTAAATTTTCGACAGCATTCTTGTCATTCACCAGTGATTTCTCAATCTTGAGAATTTGATTTTTAGACTCTAAGGTTTCACAGTTATCCAAATCGATTCTATAAAAGCCTAGAATATTCGATGATTCTGCGGAAGGTCTCTTGGTAATTAATCGGAGAGGGGAGTTTGCTGGTCTTTTTGCTATCTCCTGCTTCTCTTGAATTGCTGCTGCTGCCTGCAACACAAGCTCATCATCATCACTAAATTCACAAAAGTCACTATCTGAAGATATTTCTCTAGCTCCTTGGAAAAGATTACTTGTTGTGACTCTATCATTCACGTTATTATCCTTCGCAACTTTTTTCGAATCTGTTTTAATGAATGAAAAGCCAGGGTTTTCATTATATCCGATGCTCTTGGAGGATAGTCCCACACATTCCTGACTTTCTTCACTAAATGAGGACTCGAAATCAACATTTTCCAAGCTCCTCAATATATTTGGATCTCTTTCCATCCCTCCCATGACAAAACCAAAATTATTGTCTTCTATTCTCAAGCCTCGCAAATCGAAACGATTGATCCACCTTTGGATATGTATTTTTTTCAAAAGCTCACTCCGAATCATACAACCATAAAATCTGTTCCGTTTCAACTTTTTTCAAGGTGTGTTTGGATAAATCTTTATCTACTAATATACGCAAAAAAACGCGGTAGTCTTCAAATGACACGTGATTTATATATCTAACTCTACTGATTTGCGCCTATTGCCCACCCTAAGCCAGAAACAAACATGTTTGATAATTTTTCACTTGCATTATTGGTTGTTGCTGTCGCTTCATTAATAATTTCGTTTGCTATAGCGCCAATATTTTCTCTGACTTCATTAGTGATATTGTAGGATCTGAACTTCGTTACTTCTTCAACTTCCAGATCGGTGTGGAATGCCTTCAACTTATTGTTGACCTTATTCCACAAGTCCAAGAATGATTTCGTATTAGATGCAAGATTCAAGTGCTTGATCGTTAAAGTGAGGATTTCTTTTTGTTTTGTCAATGTGTCACGTTCATTGGGATCCTCAGGATTCACAAACATTCCCACTTGGTAGAATGAAAGCCATATATCATTTAAATCATTCTTATGTTGAAATAATTGGATTGCTTGCTTGTAAGAAAATGAAAAGTTATTATCAACTAAGGCCGACTCTATGCAAGCAGCCTTCAATTTGTTGAACATTGGTTGGCGAATTTTTTCCAACTTGATTTCGTCCATGCTGTAATACTCTTCGAAAAAGATGTTCAACTCGTTCAAGATCTTGTATAACTTCTCAAATGCTAAGTATGATTTACTATTATGTTCAAGAATCAATGTAATCAAAGAAAGCGTTGTATTTTCTTCATCAAAGTTAAACTTTGTTAAAAGCAATTTTGGTGTCAAGGGAACATTATGATCAATGATTATGTTAAAGTTCTTCAACATGAAAATACCTTTTAAGAGGTGCTTGATTGCGACAATCCTTTTGTTATTTTCTAATGTCATGTTTTGTAGTTGAAGTGTGTCAAATAACCTCGCACATGCTATACAATCGCGAAACTTCCCAACGCTTTCGTCCAAACTTATTGCCGAATTGAACAAATCCCAAAATCGTTCTAAAATAATCTCAAAATAATTATCAGCAGAAATATTCAAGTTTTCACTCAATTCCAACGATTCATCTAATAATCCAGCTAAAAGAAAACGTTCCGTGATGAAGACATCGATGCTATACGACTCCTTAAAGTTAATAAAAGTATTCCTAAAGAGTTCAATTGATGCCAAGATGGGTTTCGCGTTGCTCTCGTTAAGCCCGCTGGTTAACTTTATTATTTCTTTCTTTGATTCATTCAAACCAGCACTAGAGTTTTGCAATGTAACATATTGATTGATAGTTAACTTGTTGATCGGATACAACTTTTGGCATGTCTCGACAATTAAGCTTAATGTTTTAATAGAATGACCGTTTGGTTCTATTATTGACTTTAATGGATTAGAGTTGTCTTGAACAAAATCAATCAAATTTTCATATAGTTGTATATCCTTGGGAGCTGGAATTTTATCGATTGGGTTTTTATCAGTCTTAAAACAAGCCAATGTTGCTGAAATCGTATCATAAATTTTAATAGTCTCCAAGGAACCTAATGAATCACCCTCTTTGAACGCATAGTAATAGCAAGCTGCAATAAAACACTCCACAACTCTGTTATAATCTTCAAAAGCAAAAAAGTTGCACTCAACTATTGTAGATATCGTTGCATTCCACAAATCGTACTTAAGTGTAGATTTTCCTTGAAAAACCATGCCAAATTGCCATTCAATAAGCTGCGAAAATCCAAGCTGTTTATATTTGATAAATGGTAATATTACTTTCCGCATCCAAGACTTCAAATTGATCTTACCAAGCGCAATTTTTGATATAATGGGTTTGATTAAAATATTGAGGGCAGCACCAGCATCAAGTGGAGCAAATTCATAGTAATTAAGTGGGTCGGCATCAATGAATTCACAAGATTGATAGAATAAGTACGGTTCTAGTAATCCGCGTTTCCATTCAATGAAACCGTTATGACGTTCCACCAACTCGAACAAAGCTTCGAAAGCATCGATCTGCAATTCATTTGCATATTTGGTATATTGGATCACTTTTGCTTTGAGAAATTCGAAAATAAAATCTTCAGGACAATTACATTGTAAAAATTGCATAGTAGATTCAAATTTAAGATCATGAACCAAATCCCCAACAGTATCCAATATGAGATCGTCCAAAACATTATGGCTAAATGAGTTCTGAGTAATCTTATCAATCTGATCCAAGGACATCATTTTCTTCGAAAAAAGAAGATTCCTTAAACATTCCAGTAGAATCTTCGGATCATTGGAAGAAGGGAATGTGTATAGAAACAAGACATGTAAGACGTTATAGGTATTAGTATACTCCAAATCAGGATACGTTTCAAGGATTGCACCGAACTCAGATATCTCATCAAAATTTATATCATTAGATGTTGAAATTTTTTGAAGAAAGCTCCAAAGGAGCCTGGCGTCATCAACCTTAGTGATATTCTCCATTAGTTCTCATAATATCTTAAACCAAACTTGTATGTTCTAAGCTGTCGTGCGCATACCCAGAAATTCAGACTTCTAGGTATCAATGTCATCAATACCCTCTAGGCAATGTCATTTGTTAGCAACAAACAACAAAAGCTTATAGAAGAGTCAACATATTATGCGGTTAAATTTTATGACAAGATAACAACACAATACCTTAAACTTCGTCAAGATATCTACCAAGTCAATGAAACAATATCCAAAGTATATATCACTAACAATAATGTACCAGAAGATACGAGAATAAGACTTGAACAACTCGAAATAGATTTGGATAGAATGAACGAAATGTATAAAATTCATATTCGAGAAGCACTTAGTATGTTGGCTGTCAAGGGGACCTTACCAGATAACTATTCTGCAAATTTAACATCTGCACTAGAAAGTCTTGAAGTTACCTTAGAAAGATTACAATTGAACATCAAAGATATCAAAGAAATTCAAAAGCCAATTCTTGATAAGATGAGAGTTTTGACTAACAGCTTTAATAATAATTCAGTACCTAAGACGGCGAAACATTTCAATCCAAACAACCTTAAATCTTATAGCGAAAAATCATCTCAGATTGACTCATTTGCAATGATATTTGATCAAGATCAATTGGATTCTATCTTTCAAGGGATAAATGCTCATTTTGATGGTGATTTGAGTGATATAATAAAAATTGAAGAGGATCAAATACGAAATATGAAAGTTTTAGATAACTTCGCTGAAAAGAAATATTGTATGAAACTCACGAAGTCTCAATTACATGAGATTAATCGATTCACGAGTTTAGATGATTATGATAGAGCAATTGAAAGAACTTTTGTCGAAATTGACAACCTCTTATCAGAAGGTGCACTTGCTAAGGATAGATGGTCGGCAAACGCTGGCCGCTTGGAGGTCATTAAAGAAGCATTACAAAGGTATGGTACTCTGGTAGATATGTAATATTTTTACTTATATAGTTGTGAAGTTATTGTACATTAATCATTTGAACGTATTGAGGAAAGGTCGACGATCATCAGGATTTGTAAATGTTGTAGTAATGAAGTAGATAACCCTTAAATTGTTACCGGTCAAAGGTCACTATTCTGATGTTGGTGAAATTAAAATGACGGAATCCCCACGAACAAAAACCATCTCTGATTTTTTCACTACTGGTGCTTCTTCGTTTTCACTGAAAATGAATTCTTGGGCTTCACTTAAAACCATATTGCAATGAGAGTCAAAACCTTGCAAACGTCCCTTCATTTCTCTTGCTCCTCTGAGCTTTACTAAAACACATTCATCTAATTGAAAACGAATTAAATCGAGTGGCTCTTGTTGTTGTTGCTGGTCCGTATTTAATGTAGACATGGTCACTTTCTCAACTATCATGTAACCTTTGATGTTCAGCTAAGATATTGATGTCGCATGTCGAAAATGTCGCGCTAAAATTTTTCATTAAATTACCAGTCGAGATTGTGGCATACAAAGCGTAGTTTGACAAAATGACTATTCAAATCTCCAAAAGATTGTTTCTGAATAGTGTCTCGTGTCTTACACGTTCGAAACCTTTGAAGTTTGGTGATTTAAAAAGTGTGAAGTTGAGGCAACCTATTGTTCCCAGTCATAAAAACTTTGATGTTTCTTCAGACCATCCGTTATGGGCATTCTTTCCTCAAGGGAACAACACGGAATCTGCATTGCGTTCTTCAGACCAACTAGATACTGATTCAAGAGTATGGACTATTGCAGAATTAAGAAGAAAATCTTTTGAAGATTTACATAAGTTGTGGTACCTCACTTTGAAAGAAAGAAACATATTAGCAAGAGAAGTAAGATTGGCTGAATCTATTAGATATAAAAAGGTGGATCAACATAATGAAATCGATAACAAGCTAATGGAGACACAGAAGAGAATCAAAAGAGTCTTATTAGAAAGACAAACTGCATACGAAAAAGTTCAAACCTTTACATCGGAACAAATAGAGTATTTGAACGATTTCGAGCAAAGATATGTCAATTGTTCAGATGCTGAATTAGGTGACTATAATGAGAAGCTTGTTAGATTGCAGTACGCATTTTTTGGTATCCAACCTCAATTGTCTGATTATGATTTGGAAAATGACATTAATGTTAAATTTGTTGAGGGTTTACAATACGTTGCAAAACTCAAGACCCATAGGTATTCTGCACAAAACCCCAACTTTAAGTTACCTCTCAATGGAGTTGTTGAAGAGCTTCCTTTCTTATTGCGTGACACTGAAGAAGCAATTGCCGAAGTCGAAGAGTTGCGTAAATCCGAAGAGAGTATAACTCTTGACAAGATTGACACTTTGCCATTCTTGAAGAATGCACTCGAAAACTTTGTCAAGGCCAATAATTAATTATATAGCTTAAATCGTCTGTACATATTCAAGACAAGATATTGTCCCTTACTAATTTTGAGAGTCGTATTTAATCCAATCATCTTGCGCGCACCAACTTATAATTGACAACTGATTTTCGACTTGAACCCATCAAGAGAAATCATGGGAGGAAGAATACATAGTTTCCTAGCTGGTGTGTTATTAACGTCTGCTATCACATATAGTACGGGGCAATACATCAAGAATAATCAAATTTTTGTTTCCGAGAACCTCAGGTTGGCGAATAACTCGGCTACTAGAATTATTTCCAATGAACCAAAACAAGATTCAAGTCCTAATGCTTCACATGTATCACAGACGAAGAGATTGAGTATCACTGAAACTTGTAAAGATATATGGAATGACGAAATTATCAAAATGGTTAATTGGGTGTATGGGATTAACTGGTACCAATGGGGGCTCACAGTGGACAAAAAGTTGCTCAATATTTCAGACAAGATTGCTACCTCAATTGTTGATAAGAAGTAATTAAAAAGAAACATATTAATGTATAAACATATTTGTATACCTCACCTAAATAAATTAATTTATTGATTACTTTGAGTTATCATCCTCACGCACAATTTCTAGTTGTACAGAATCTGAGTTACTTGCGTTCTTTTCTTCAGAAAGAAAGAACTTGTCAATTTCGCCATCTTGCATCCAATTCACGACTGGCATTATTATCAGTAAAATAAAGCTGAATAGAATTTGAAAAACTGGCCAATCCCTTGGAAGTTTACCTAAAGCTGAAGATGAAATAAACCATCCGACGTAATCAGTATAAATCGAGTCTTTCCCTTTGTTTAATTGATCAAGAACAATTTCGGCACATTCTGAAGCTGGAATAGGATGACTGGGTCCTTCAATCGACTTGGTAATTTTTGGCTTGTATAACTCCTCCTGTTCAAAACCTTCACTCTGGAAGTTTCCTGCAAAAACAACAGAAACTCTGAAATTATATGGTTTCAACTCTTGACGTAAAATAAGAGATAAAGAAACAAGTGATGCTTTAGATGGTGCATACTGAGCGTATCCTATGAAAGGAAAACTGCTAACAACAGAGGAAAACAAAATGATCGATCTGGGTTTGAATTCTTTACGTTCTTTTCCCTCATTAACCTCTAGTATCGTTTTGAAGCCTGTGTGACAAACATTCAATGCAGTCTTGTAGTTGATATCTAATCCTGACCTAAGATCCTCGTCAGTCAAATCCTTAAACAACTTTACTCTTGCCGAACCAGCACAACAAAAGATGTAGTCAGGATCTTGTCCTCTTGAAAAAATAGTCTTCCACAACGAAAGAGACTCATTATAGTCTGAGACATCTGCACGAACATATGAAATTGTAGCGTCTTTCTGCTTTCCACCTTTTGCGTGAATAGATTCAACAGTTGCCTTGAGTTTTGATTCGGTTCTGGCGACTATGATAACCGAGCAATTCCGATGGTATAATTTCGATGCCAATTCAGAGCCTGCTCCTTGAGAACCACCAATAATAAGGGCTGTTTTGCCCTCAGGTTGAAAGCTTGACTTAAACCACATTTGCTGATAATCGACTAGTTTCAAGATTTTTGAACGCGATCTATATTTGTATGCCTGAATAAATCAATGCAACTTGAAGATCTTTCAAGCTTTGTTAGGTAATCAAAGATTTACATCTTTTTCGAAGGCTTTTATTATTCGACTGGAGGGAGAGATTACCGTAGCGTTCAGTTCACTTCAGGTAACTCCACTTTTGAGAATGAATTACTTCTAATTTTGGAGCCCCTAGATAATTCCTTGATATATTTACTTTCGAGACATAAGTCTTGTAGTCATTTTGGGAAAAGCCAATAATCTTTTACTATAATCATCTTTCGAGAACAAATCTTTCTATATTTCTACAGAATGTCAAAAATGTAACAATTACTCGAATTACCTCTATTTACAAGCTCATTTTAAGTAAGGAGACTTAGGAATTTCAAAGTTGTCTTTCTCTTTTCTGGAAATTGTCTTGAACTTCTTTGACTTCAACAAAGTTCCCACATATTCTCCCTCGTGATACTCCATGTTTGGTAAATTCTTCAAGTTTGCCTCCACTTGTTCGTCTTTGATTAGTCCATCTACAGGGTCATACTTGAAGAATTCTATCTTTGCAGTTTCAACTGCATTATCGAAAGCTTGTTTTCCATCTTTCCTCATCTTGATCAACTTTTGAACGTTATGCTTTGTGAGGTCGTCAAGAGGAATATTTTGAAGTTGCAATCTTGCAACAATCTTGGCAGTATACCAAAATTTCACCTCATAATCAGAATCAACCAATTCAATCATAGACATAGGCGCTTTATCTTCACCAAGTCTTGGTTCCAATTTGATAATTCTGGTAAATCCGGAAGTTCTGTTTGGATATCTTTCCGCCAACTCTTTGATAATCTTTGAGCCAACAACTTTACGATCAGGAGGTTGTAAAAAGTTGAAGGCATCGTTGTTTTCAAGTTTGTACTCAAAGGCTTCATTTGAAAACTCCTTATTCTTTCTGATAGCTTCTGCTAAAAACTTTTCAATCTTTGCTTGTGCCCTTTTTGCTTTGGCTCTAGTTGTAACGATATTCTCATGGCGGATCAAGTTGGCGCATAAGTTTTTGTCGATCAGTTTGATATGACGTGCCACATTGGCATGAAACTTTTGCAATGATGGCATACTAGTTCTATTGATCCTCCCTTTAGTGATATTAAAGCGCTTTTTTTTTTCACTGAACAATTTGCGACATGGCGCGACATTACTAGAATATATTGTCATATTTTCTATCCTAAACTTGTATTTTTAATATATACCATCAAATTTAAGCATTGAGTGGCTTGTCAAATGTAGCCAAGGCAGCTTCCTTGAAAGCCTCGGACAAAGTTGGGTGGGCATGACAAGTTCTGGCAATATCTTCTGTGGATGCACCATACTCCAAAGCCAATCCAGCTTCAGCAATCATTTCACCAGCATTAGCACCAATGATGTGAACACCCAAGACACGTTGAGTTTCGGCATCTGCAAGGAACTTAACAAAACCGTCAGTGTCCAAGTTGGTCTTGGCTCTAGAGTTGGCAATGAAAGGGAACTTACCAACCTTGTACTTAATACCTTGCTCCTTCAATTGTTGTTCATTGAGACCAACCCAGGCAACCTCAGGATGGGTGTACATGACAGATGGAATGTTAGCATAATTTACGTGACCGTGTCCATTCTTGATGTACTCAGCAGCAGCAACACCTTCTTCCTCTGCCTTGTGAGCTAACATTGGTCCGAAAGTAACATCACCAATAACTCTGATATGGTCATGCTTAGTCTTAAATTCGGAGTCAATGACTAATCTTCCCTTGTTGTCGATTTCCAAACCAGCGGCCTCGAAGTTCAAACCTTTGGTGTAAGGTCTTCTACCAATGGCGACCAACAAAACGTCAGCTTCCAATTCTTCTTTCTTACCTGACTTAACGTCTTCGACTTCAATCTTAACAACTTCACCTTCTCTAACTCCCTTGGTGACCTTAGTGGCCAACTTGAACTTCAATCCTTGCTTGGCTAACAACTTTTGACTTTGCTTAGCGACCTCTGCATCCATACCGGCACCGATAGCAGATTGGAATTCAATGACAGTGACCTCAGTACCTAATCTGGCATAAACTGAGGCCATTTCCAAACCGATGATTCCACCACCGATAATGGATAATCTCTTTGGTATCTCTTTCAATGATAAAATACCAGTCGAAGACACGATTCTTTCCTCATCGATTTCAATACCTGGGAATGGGGTTGGCTCAGAACCAGTAGCAACGATAATGTTGGTACCTTCAACTTCAAGGTTTTCGGATCCATCGTTTGGCTTGACATTGATGCTACGTTCGTTGATGAAAGAAGCTTCACCCTTCAAGTAAGTGACACCGTTCTTCTTGAATAACATTTCAATACCACTGGTCAAGCCAGTGACTGCTTTTTCCTTTGCGGCCATTAATCCACCAAAATTCACGGAAACATCAGAAACTTCAATACCACGATGAGCAGAATCGTGCTTGATTTGATGATACAAGTGGGTGTTATTCAACAAAGCTTTAGATGGAATACAACCGACATTCAAACAAGTTCCACCTAAACGACCTCTCTTTTCGATACATGCTGTGTTGAAACCAAGTTGGGCTGCCTTAATGGCGGCAATGTAACCACCTGGACCACCTCCAACAACGACAACATCGTACTTGGTGGAAGCGAATCTGACAAATTGAAGAGCACTTGCTCTACTAGCAGAGCTAGATTTTACAAAGCTGTTTCTCAACATCGTTATTAATTGATTTTGAATATCCAATTGAGGTGACTGTTGGTGGATTTGTAAGTTTATCCTCAACAAAATTGCTTCAGTGTTGTCCGTGGTCAATACACGACCATCCCGGGCATCTCGGACCTAGGTCAATATTCTCAAAAACATGCATGGAGAACAGGTCCGGCCGAAATGGATGAATCAAGAAGGGTCTGGCTAGAAAAGTAACCATGTACAATTTCACTGAATGTTTGGTAAATTGATATCTAGGAAATGATTTAATTAAAGATAGAACTTCTGATTACCACGAAGAGGAGTAGCTTAGGTAAACAACCCAAATCATATCAGATATTCATCTAGGTTCAAATGAATGCTTTAGTAATTGTAGGTGTATATTTGAACTCATCTTGATCAACCAACTTATTCAACGCATCATCTTGCAACCAAGTGACCCACTAAATTTCCGAGTTGTCCCGGGTTGATAACCAATCAAAATGTCTCTTTACTAAATACCGGACATGTTCCAAATTCCGGTCACAATTGGAGCAATGCTGCGCGGGGATTTAGTTCGGATATTCTATACCCACCCTCGGATGTCCCTTAGGGTTGACCGGTAAAATTTCTTCGAGACGTAGGTTATAAAACCTATAGGAATTACAATCCAATTGTATCCAACTTGCAAACTATTGGAAAAATGTTGTCAAGAAATGTTAGAAGTTCATTGAAGCGGATGTCTTCGTCTGTCCCAAAGACAGCAAGCATCAGAGTCAATACTACTTTGATGAATTCAGTACGTGGGTTCCTGAGTCTTAAAACTAAGATGCCAGCAACTTCAATGCAAGCAATTCAATTTATTCGTTTCGCCTCCCAAACCGTCAAAGTACCAGACATGGCTGAGTCCATCACTGAGGGTACTTTGTCTGCCTACACCAAAAACGTTGGTGATTACGTGAAGCAAGACGAAACTATTGCCACCATCGAAACTGACAAGATTGATGTTGAAGTCAATGCCCCAGTATCTGGTACTATCACCGAATTTCTTGTTGAAGTTGAGGAGACTGTCGAAGTCGGTCAGGATTTAGCTAAGATTGAGGAAGGTGAAGCCCCTGCCGAATCTGAATCTTCTAAGGAAGCACCAAAGAAGGAAGAGCCAAAGAAGGAAGAGCCTAAGAAGGAAGAGCCAAAGAAGGAAGAGCCAAAGAAGACTGTTAAGAAAGAGGAATCAAAGAAAGATACTGTCAAAAGTGACTCGAATGCTTCCAAGGACACCTCTGCTTCTTTCACCCATTTTTCCAGAAATGAAGAAAGAGTGAAGATGAACAGAATGAGATTGAGAATTGCTGAACGTCTTAAGGAATCACAGAATACTGCAGCTTCCTTGACTACCTTCAATGAAGTTGATATGAGTAACTTGATGGAAATGAGAAAATTGTACAAAGACGAAATGTTAGACAAGACTGGTGTGAAGTTAGGTTTCATGGGTGCATTTGCTAAGGCTTCAACTTTGGCTGCTAAAGAAATTCCAGCCGTCAATGCATCTATTGAGAATAATGACACTTTAGTTTTCAGGGACTACACTGATATTTCTATTGCTGTTGCAACTCCAAAGGGTTTGGTCACCCCTATCGTGAGAAATGCTGAATCATTGTCTATTTTGGACATTGAGAAGGAAATCTCTAACTTAGGAAAGAAAGCTAGGGATGGAAAGTTGACATTGGAGGATATGACTGGAGGAACTTTCACCATCTCAAATGGTGGAGTTTTTGGATCCTTATACGGAACTCCTATCATTAACATGCCACAAACCGCTGTCTTGGGTTTGCATGGTGTTAAAGAAAGACCCGTTACTGTGAATGGCCAAGTCGTTTCAAGACCAATGATGTATTTGGCTTTGACTTACGACCACAGAGTCTTAGATGGTAGAGAAGCTGTCACTTTCTTGAAGACTATTAAGGAATTAATTGAAGATCCAAGAAAGATGTTGTTGTTACAATAATAACGTTAGATAATATTTAAGTATAAGACAAGAAAATGGTAACGCTTTGAAAGCAAAATGATATCATAAAACTTCAAAATTGTAGATGAATTTTAACATTTAAATTTTGATTAATTTTCTTACTACTATTTGTGCATGACTATTGTCATAATAGATTATTGATCTTCTACATTGCACATAACATGAACTTTAGTATAATAGTTTTTTACAATAGTTTCAGTAAGTAAAATTTGTATGTTTTCTACCTAATCAGGAAATACCAACTAGCAACACCTTTTTCGAGAGCCAAATTATCTGATTCAATACCGCAAGGGGACTGAGTCGTTCACTATTCGTACGAAGGTATTCAAAGTCTCCCGTCTACTTAAAGATCAAGACACTAGGGGGTGTTTTTCGTGCAGTAGGTGCTCACCGTCTTCAAGTTCATGTGTACGTCAAGGATAAACTCGCACCTAAAGTGCAATGTTTATGTTTTTCCAAATTCGGAAATCATGTTGTAAAAACCTATACCGAAATAATCCATCTCCAAATTCGGATTATAACTAACAAGACCGCAGAAAAATAAGAAGGGGAAAAGAACTTATAATTACAAGATTTATTTACTTTCAAAAACCAAAATTGTTGTCAAAGTTTCCAAAGATTTAAAGTGCTTCAGCAAACCATTTAACAGAATCGCAGCAAGAAGTAAGATTCCACTATAATCAAAGAACATAGTCTCATTCCTAAAAGCAAAATAGAGGTCACTACTTCAGGGTTAAAATGGAAGCTTATAGCAATTGGGAGACTGCTATGGATAAGAATGTCAATCTTGGCGAAGATAATATCGATCAATATCTTAACGACTACAACGAGATTGATAATTTGTTCAATGAAACGCTAACTGGATTGCAAGACTTGGATGTTCCATCAGGTTTTGCCTCTAAGGATCAAAACTCTATGATTTTACAATCAAACCATCAACCCAAGCACAGCAGAAAAATTAGCGGAACCGCAATATTTGGTTATGCTGACCACAACAGAGAGCTCTCTATTGGTGGATTTTCAAGCGACCTTTACAAATCAGTGAAGCATTCTATGGATTTTGGAAAATCTGTTTCACCAGGAGAGTTACTCAAATCCTTGACGTCTCAGCATAGTAATCAAAATGATCCAATTTCATTAGAAAATCCACCTCTTTTGGATTTTGACTTTCCAAAATCTATCGAATCTCAGCAACCAATCTTGCTTATTGAGGAAGAAGAGATAGAGGACGAAGATGGAAGAATTCAAGATTTCAAACCAAAAGGAGAGCATCTGGTAATGTCATCAAAAAATCCTAAGGAACAGAAAGATTTCATTGTTACGAATGAAAATCCTAAGTCTTATAAGTTTCCTCCTTCTCCTTTTACAAGCCAGTCTCATGCTAACTTGGATAAAACAGAACACAGAAGGAACTATCAATCAATAAACAACTACTCTGTTAAATACTTGCAAAATTTGAGATCACCAAATAAGAACCAAGTGGATTATGTCGACGACATTGAACCTTTACTTGAACCTTCAAGACTTGAACCACCAAGTAACGGCGTGTTGACTAACTATAATCAGCAAGCCAACATGAAGTATATTCCAATCCCAGTTCAACAACCTCGAGTTTATAAGAAAGATCAATCTAATATCCAATCACAAACGGATGCAGTTTCTCATTCAGGGTTGAAAAACAATTTTAACTCTTTCTTACCACCTCCATCTCCTCCTATTTTATCGAATGGATCTCCAGAGTGGCAATCATCACCTGAACCGCAATCTCCATCACCTTCCAGAACCATTAACCACGACTATTCCCAGAAATTTTCATCCCCTATCAATCCCCAGTTAAGGAGCAAAGTAAACTTCTACACTCCACAATTCTTTTCAGAGGCGGACAATTTACCAACAGACAATTACATCCAGGATCAATCCTCGATATCAAAGCCATCAAACCAGCTATTCTTTTCTGACCAGCAATCACAGAGCCATGTGAGTCCATTTCAACACCAAATTAGTGCACAATTACAATCATCTCCTACCGGTGGGCAGACAAAATCTTTGAACTCTTCCCCAATAAAGTATTACACTAGTCCATTACGCAACATTCAACAGAGTCATGACGATACAGTTGATGCAAATGCAACAATATCTCAATTAACTCCATTAAAAAACACATTGCCAAACACTCCTGCGAGAAATCAGATGACATTAGAGTGGAGTCCTATCATTTCACCCAATGCAAAAGCTTCAAAAGATTTGAAAAAACATATCCAACAAACTTCTGTTCGTAGAAGAGTGAAGAAAACGTCGTTGTTGCCTCCTGGAGAGCTTGATAATTACTGGATTGGACCAAACGAAAATAAAATTTATATTTGCACATTTAAAGGATGTGGAAAAGAGTTTACGCGCAGATACAATGTCAGATCTCATATTCAGACGCATCTTAGTGATAGACCATTTGCTTGTCCTTCTTGCCCAAAGAGGTTCGTTCGACAACACGATTTGAACAGACACATCAAAGGACACATGGAAGCTAGAAATTGCAAGTGTGCATGTGGGAAAGAATTTGCAAGACTAGATGCGTTGAAAAAGCATAGGAATAGGAACATTTGTGTTGGTGGGATTGCAAGTAGTGTAAACCACTGCGTGACTAAACCTCAGAAAATTAAACAAAGTTCCTCAGATTTCCTCGATGATATAACTTCAGAGAGACTTACTGATCAGTTGAGTTCCAGTATAGGTGAATCATATTGATACCACAAGTTCACCTTGTATTATTTAACCTCCTCGATTCAAATTTAATTCTTTTTACTTTAATCTTGCTACAATTTCTTCTTGATTTGTTGAAAGCAACAGTTTATTTACTGCTTGAGATTTCTATATAGTACCCCTGTTATTCTTTAATTTTGCACAATAAAATAATTAAGATAAAGTTCATTCAAAACTGGAAATTTCCTATTTTTCAATATTCTTTAAAATGGTAGACTAATCTAATGACTCTGTCTTTATTGAATCCATATTAGGTATAGTTTCCTCTTCCATATCATTCATGTGGTCTTCTTGTTTGTGTGTCTTCAAATGCTGGTTCAAATTATCTGACCTGCTGAATTTCTTATGGCAAATAGGGCAATCGTAAGGCTTTTCGAGAGTATGCAATGACCTGAAATGCCTCTTCAAATGCTCTTGCCTCTTAAATCTTCTCGAACAGTAATTGCAAAGGTATATCTTTGTCAGATCCAGTAAATCAGCTTCTTTGTTTTCTTTTCGACCTCTGGTTCGACTTTTGTTATTTATCATAGTTGTTGGGAAAATTTGAGTATCAGGAGGAAGATCTAAAGACTCCAAGTCTACTTCAACCTCAACTCCTTTAGATAAAACTGTGGCCGCGGGTAATTGTACCTGATTATTCTTTTTCTTTTGGTAAAGCTTAGATCCTAAAATTCTTCTAGATGCATTTGCAATTGTAGAAGCAGTATTACCGCTTCCTGATGTAATTTGTGAAGCTACATTCCTTCCAGTGAATGATGAGCTACTTGAGCTGACACTTTTACATTCGCTCTGTGAACTACCATCAGAATGTAACAGGTTTGCAGCAAATTGATCATCTTCCAAAATCCCCATCATGTCATCAGATTCTATCTTTACTTTGCTTTTGTTTCCAATATTCAATAATTGGTGTTTGTCACTATTCTCGACCTCGTTCTTCCCTTTAGCTTTTGACTTTCTATAATTTGATGCCCCCACGATGTGTTTTCTTTTCCCTACATTTTCAAATAACGCAGCATAATCAGGTTCAGGTTGAACTTGCAAGTATGAACCGAGTTGGATGGCAGCCAGACTATTATCCATCATGTTGTTCGAAGTAGTGGAAGTTCGACTTATTGAAGAGGCATGAAGAGAAATATTGCCTATCAAGCTGTTTTCAGAACTATCATTTTCTGTGGACCGCTTTTGCAATAAAGATGCGGACTCGTTACTAATTCTGGACAATTCTTCGTCTACCGTTTGTTCCGTTTTTATTGGAGTCTTGAACCTAGTGAAGAGACTTCTTTTTGACCTTTTAGCTTTCTTTGCAGGTAAATTATCAGTCAGCTCTAATTCTAGATCTTCTTTAGAAGGACTTATTATCATGTCTGCTTCATTGGCAGAGGTAAAATTCAATTCACTTGTAGCTTGATTTGACATGTGGTTCGCTGTTTGATGATTAGAGTCATTCTCAGCATTTCCTGGGAGGGAATTATTGTTATCTAAAGATCCTTTGAAAATACTTCTGATGAGGTGCCTGGACTGTTGAGTTGTTTGAGGGGATTGGTTCCCTAACTGTTGGTTTTGGGGAGAAGGAGGTCCGGATATGGGTGATCGTTGATTCCTATCACCCATAAATGGCAACATATTGGTTATGGAGCTAGTGAAACTCGTGTAACGACCTGTACTTGCTGTACTTCTTTGATGCTGTGATGAATGTTGGCTATCAATCGAAGGTCTGTTCTTCGAAAAATAGTCCAATGATTGACGATGAAGGGTTGTAGGGGGTTGTTCTAGGGAGTTTCTAGTCAAGTATTGATGTGCAGAGAAAAAAGAAGGTTGAGTGGAATGGACCGATCCCACAGATGGAGTGAGGGACGTTGTTGTTGTCAACGGAGATAAGTCATTGTATACGTTATGAACAACTCCCAAACTGGCATTTGATAAGGAATGGTTTCTTGTAGCCTGAGTATGACTCTGTTGGCCATCATTATGAAAATGGCTATCAATTGATCCCCTATGAAAGTGGCTTTGAGGATGTTCAATATGATCTGAATGGTTATCAATCATGACATGATCATAGTTCACATTTGTATAAGATGAGACCCTTGAGCTGTCGTCTAGGGGACTGACAGAATTATCAACATGTTGGATCTTCGTTTTGGACTTCGTTTTTTGGAAAAAATCACTAGCGATAGTCGGTTCGATATACAAGTCCAGCTCGATAGCAAATGGTGGAGACTCATCCAAGTCCATTGTGTCACTTTTAAAAGCGCCAGGCATGTTAAGTGATACTGTGTTTATCATGAAATCCTGTTTCTCCGTATGCTCCGGAGATTCCAAATCTGCTCTATAGACATCATGATTTGGATTTAAATTACTCTCAAACTGATCCACTCCAAATATGCTCTCATATTCTTGTTGGCTAGATAAATTTAACAGTTGTGGTACTGAAGAACTTGGAGTTCGTTGTCGTTGAAACCCCGAAAACAAGTTCACGCCAGAAGGCTGTTGATACTGAGATGCATTATTTTGATAATTGACCTGATGATTAAATTGATTATTCACATCCTGCTGATCAAAACCCTCTGATACATCTAGATTCTGAATCGATCGATCGAGTTGATTGGGGTTCGCTTGATCTTGAATGTTCCCGTCAGAGAAAGGGTACTGGTTAGATCCACCTTGATGTGAGAGCTGCGACTGCTGACCAAAGACGTCGAATTCATCCATCTTCAATAGATCATCAATCAGTATTTCCCGGTTTTATTGTAACCTAATTGAAAAGCTTCAAAAGTGGTTTGATAGTTCCTGTTCAAGTAGTCTGATAAAGTAAAATTGTTAGGAAAAAAACTTTGCCGCATTTTGATTCTCGTGGCGGGGAACTAAGTGCTACTTATCGTATTTTTTGCGTCCTACTTCACAAAAGTCAACTATCAAATTCTATGCTTTCTGTGGACCTAAGCAACTCAACTGTTAGTCAGTAACTCATAGCTTAGATTGCATATTATACCTAAAGGTACCAACTAGTTTATTTTTGAGGTGAAAATTTAGTTTTCTCCTTATTTTGTCTCTACAAATTACAGTACTCACGCCCATATTTTACATGTTTATTCCCTTATTCATCTAATAGTTTCGCACCTGATGGTATACGTTGTCTAATGTTTCCGATTTCCTCTTCTTGTTTTGTCGAGATTTTACTTTCCTCAATCGAACGATTGAGTTCAACATCTGGATTAACGACTTTAAGAATCGACCTTCTCTTCAGACTGACTAGAACTTGAACGTCCATTCTCTCATCAACAGAACTCTCTGAATCAGAGAGAGTATCATCTTCTTTTCTCGATATTTTGGATAAATCATAAATAGCATTGTTATTGCTTTGCTCAGTGGGATCTGCAAACACATTCTCAATTTCATCCTCGATACCAGTATCATTTCCTAGTAAGACTCTTTTGGTCCTAATTTTATTGTTTATCAATTTGTAATCATCTTTAGATTCCAACAGAGGCGTATTTGGCGAGGGCATGGACTTATTTAATATTGAAACCGAATTATTGATCAATTTTGTTGAATAATTCCTGGTATTATTCATAGACAAATTCAGCTTTCCTTCAATGTAATTATCTTCTTCGTGTGATTTACTACTAAGAGTATCATTTGAGGCTAGAAAACTGTTTCTATGGATGCGTGACCTAGACTGATCAAATTCTTCCCGTTTCTTAATCCATGAATCAAAAGAAGCAACTTCCAATGTTGAGTTTGTATCATTGTTTCCAACCTCTTTCATCACCTTGCTCTTCGCATTTCCTTCTAAATGTTGATATGTATGGAGCAAGTTTGGAGTGTATATATTGCCATCATAATATCCAAATTGATAATCAACTTCACTCACAGTATCTTGTTTTGTATCGTTTGTTCTTCTAAATTTCTTATAAAATAAAACACCAAGCAAACAAATTGTCAATGCAGATATCGGTAAGACAGTTCCTAAAATTGCCTTTTTTTGAATCGAAGATTTGTAGTTTTTCTTCGACTCTTTTGGAGAGCCTGGCTCATTTGCTTTTAATGTTGAAATTGGTGTTAAAGTATCCACATCATATAGGTTCAATTTATATAATTTTTCGTCTCTTTTTTTCGAATTTTCGGTAGAATTCACAATAATTAAAGAATTGAAAATGGTAGCTGCTCCCAAAACTTGGTCAGTGTTCATCTTCCAATTTAAGGATGTATTCCAACGCCAGTCATTAGTGTTGAGCATCAACTTCATGAAGATTGGAGTTGCTAAGTCTTCCATTAACTCCCCACCTAAGATAATAACTTCTTTGATTCTCAATTCATTCGAAATTGCGTCAATGGATCCATTTGACAACCTATCAAAAACTGGTAATGCTAAAGCATTTCTTCTGGAATTGACTCTAACGTTGTCTTTTGAAGAAATCTCCTTGTATGACCAGCCTGCATTAAAATCCCACGTTGCCAATTGATACATACTAAGCCAACCGCTATTACTTTGACCACCAATTATAAGTTGGGTTTGTGGAATTGGAGCCTGGAGATTGGATGCACCTGCAAAAGGTTGAGTATTGGTTGTGGTGGTGATATTTGATGCAACTAAACTTGAAATGTTTATGGACAAAAGTCTGTTTGTGAATTGGTGACTTTTAGTACACTCTCCACCGTAGATGTATACTATATCCTCATTTGTTGGACTAGTCATAATAGTTGATGAATCATAAAAGGATGCATCTAGGACACTATCGAAGTGCAACTTCAAGTTTAGATCCCAGGATTTCTTGTCCTGATTATATTTAATTAAAACAATCTCGCCAGACCCACAGACATCCTTATTTGAACTTGATCCGTTTGTAAACCCGTACAAATCTCTTCCTGCCAAGAACAAAGTGGAGTTTTCTGGAGGAGATGGGATAGGTTTCACCATCTGACTGTCCTCTATCTGAAGAGTTGACTTGCGTGAAGTTTTGTCGTACCCAGTTATAGAAAAATTCAAAGCAATTAAATCATTATTCTTTAGATGGAGAAATACCTTTCCTTCAGAGTAAGAATATAACGTGCTCCACCCCACAGTAAATGTGATGGTATGCAAAAGCATACACAATAGTTGCCATATCATACCAGCATAAATTGGAAGAAATGATACCTCAGCTTACTATGCTTTGATTTTTAAATTCTGATATTATAATTCTGACTTTTCTTTCTATTATTGAATTCTGCCTTTATAGATCGGATCATCAAAGCATTGGCCATTGGATGTTTTAATGGAATCATAAGTCAGGATCAAAAATTGATCATGTTTCCGTTTTAGGAATTAATAAAACAACACCTGCATATGAATGTTTAAATTCCCATAAGATTGATGCACATTTTTGACAATATACAGGACACATTCCCAAAATCCTTCCTCGAATTTAATTATACCGCAAGATGAATCTATCAACATTCGATTCAATAGACTGGTCCATAATACACAGTGGAGATCATGATATTTTGGCTAGATGCTCTCATAAACCATGTGGAGCTCGTATTATCAAAATTTCCCGTCAATTAATCGAAAATAGTGTTATTGTTGGATCAAACCTGATGATGATGAAGGTTGATCATGGACGGGGGAAAGTCACCACAGAAGAAGCATCATCATTTTTTAAAATTGATGATGTTTGGGATTTTGACAATATCGGCGTTTCGAAATCTTCGCCCGATTTACAGAACAACTTCAAACTTAATGGTTTTGTGAACATGTCTATTCAACGCTTGTTGATCTGCAGCGAATGTGATCGTGGTCCAATAGGATTTGCAGGAATTGTTAGTACAGAGGAAAATACAGTTGAAAACCTTAAATACTATCTTTGTTGTGAAAGCGTACTATTTGAATCAAAAGAAATCCGAAATAAGAACTAAAAATAAGAATTAATTTTTATCCTGAAGCTTATGGCACCCTCAGTTGAATATAATAATCTTTCACTTTCATAAACGAAAATGCTCAAAATTTTGAAGCACCAGTCAAATCTTTAACCAAACCTAAACTGACTAGCCTTGAAATGGCCATTACAGTTAACATTGGATTAACACCACTTGCCGTTGGCAAAACAGAAGAATCAGCGATATAAACATTATCGCATTCAAAAAGCCTGCCTCGTTCGTCACAGGCTCCGTATTTTGGTCCTTTACCCGACATTCTACAGCTCGACATTTGGTGAGCTGACGCGATTAATGTTTTATATGGGTCCAATGGGGCAGCTTGCATTTTAGATCTCCATGCTTGATAATCTAAATCGTTCAATTTTCTGTCCGACTTGGATTTTGAGCTATTAAATGAAGACTCACCTGCCTGACAACTTTTGATGATCTTTGCCCCCTCAATGTATAACAAGTCTGCCGCGATCAAAAAGGCTTGCCTCAATGCATTCAAATCGTATTTACTCACATCGTAGTCAATCAAAATAGCCCCCCGCTTATAAGGGTCAAAAGTTACCTTTCCTTCGGATGTATCTCTAGTTATAAGTAAAATCGGAGCCTGGTGATCAAAATTCAAAAATTTCTCTTTGAAGTCATTACTTCCATTCCATGGGGTGAAATTTGAATAAACAAGAGGTGTGTGTAAGATTGTTTCTATCTTTGCACCATGTGCCTTTCCATCTAAATCATCTACTTCAGTACATACTGATGTCAAAATTGGATGATGATAAGCTTTAGAATCAATTTCTTTCCCGAAATCACCATAAATAGCGGTGCTAGGATGAAGTTTCAAGTGAGAACCAATATTCTTATTTTTGAAACCTGAACGCTGCAATAAGATAGGGGTATTCAATGCACCACCACAAACTGCAATTTTCTTAAACCCAGATAACTTGAACTTATGTCCATTCTCTCTATTGAAGCATATCACGGCTTTTGCGATACCATTCTTGTGCAAAATCTTCTCAACTTCAACATTTACCATGAACTTTGACCCACCATTCAGTGGTAGTTTAAACCAGTTTGAAACCCCGCCTTGTTTGGAAGCAAATTGAGTTCCTTCAAACAGATGTCCATCGCATTCGTTTGGGTAATTTCCATTGTTCTGAGGCACAACCTTAGCTGCGTAACCCAACTTTTCTGATCCTTCTAAAATAACTTTATTCCCAAAGGAATGATTAAGATTTTTATCAGATACACCCATTTTTTCGGATACATATCCTAAGGCTTTATCAAAATTCTCACTGGCAGCCCAATTGATCCCGTAGTTATCATACCATTCTTTTCTTACTTTAAATGGTGTCTTCAATGAGGCAGCCCAATTCACAGTAGTTCCTCCTCCGAAAGTTTCACCTGCTTGAACGACTATTTGACCACTTCTACTAGGAATAGCACCCAATTCTTGAAATGCAATTTTTGGACTGATCTCATCTCCTAAATCATCAGCCCTCAAATAGTCTCCTTTCTCTAGTATTAATGACTTGTAACCTTGTTCGGCAAGTGTATGCGAGACAACACAGGCCCCAGATCCAGATCCAATGATCAACACGTCAGTATCTTTCACTTTGATTGATTCTATGCCCGGGTCTGGTTTTGATTCCATAGTGTAGGTAAAATTATCATTTGGTTGCACTTCAGCAATTAGCTTTTTAAGCTCTTTGCCAGGGAAGTTAAAAGATTGACTAAATTCTTTAGCGTTTTGTTCAACCCATGGACTTAAAGATAAACTGATTACCACTCTAAATATTTTTCTCTTCAATGTTAATGGGGAATCTCTCCAAGACAATATCAATTCTTGTCTTTCTTTCAAAGTCATTTGTCTAATAGGAACCAATGAGTTTGTTAATATGGGTCCAAATATTCTAGAGTCCAAGAGTGACAATAAGAGTGCAAGAGAAGCACCTGTTTCTTGAGCATGGGCATCTGCCATACGCTGAATTTCTTCTTTATACTCTTTAGACTTGGATGGTATCCAATTTAATCTTTCATGTGGCCCCTTTATGCCAACTAAGTCATCAAGTAAAACTGCATCTGCCAAAAGACAGAAAAAATCTATATGGTGAGCTTCCACTTTATCTGGTAAAAACATTGTTGTTATATGACGTTTCAATTGACGTATTGGGTTCCCTTATATAATTATATAATTGACGTTTAAATCCCGAGTGGGGAAAGAGTGTTTTCACACATGCTCTTCTTTCGGAATTATTAGTCAACATATGATTTTCGAGGATATTTCCCCACAAATACTGCATATGGGTTTCGGCTTAAACCAGATTTAGTCTCCCAAAATATCGAGCTTTTTTCGAAATCTCGCGAAAATAGGAAGATAAGAGGGAAGCGAAAACAAGCGAGATTAATTGAGAAATTTCTCGCTTAAAATTCATTCGCCTTTAAACTCAGAGTTTATATGTAGTTTAGAGTCATGAAAATTATGCTTCAATTCAATCTTTACTGATCTATGTCTATATTGTTTGAATCCTTCTGTTTACTTCTTTTTCTGGTGTCTCTATTTCTTAGGCTCCCAATCCAAGTTAAAGTCGCTATTTGACTTTGACCAAATGCAAGATTCCTAATCCTTTACACTTCGGCAATTAATATCGCTCAACTCTGATTTAATATCTCGAGACTTCGGGAAACTCATATGGTCATGACTTTAATCCGACACTTCAGAATCCTAATTGTGATAAATTCAAATCCCATTTCTGAACAGTCACGTGATATGTGACAAATCCTGCATTGCTCGGTATTGATGTTTTGTGAAAGTCGATACTCAGAAGAATCTACATGGAACTTTTGAACGGTTACTCATCTGATTCATCTGACTCATCTGAATCAGACTCAAATTTAGATTATGAGGGATCAAAGATCAATTTTGATAAATCATTATCTCTAAGGGAAGAGCAATCTGCTTTAAAGAGTAACATTGAGTTTTCAATTTATCTGCAAAACTATTGCAACACGATGTTAAGAAAGTGCTCCATATTTTTGTACCTTCCTTGGAAACCATCGGTTTCATCGTTTAATCATATACAAGCATGTTCCTCAAAAATATTCCAAGAGGTTCATTGCCTTTCAAAGTATACTTGGCAGGATGTTCACAGACTGTCATTACTCAAGTATCATATCTCACTTTTTCCAAATATTGAAGGAGAAGAATATAAAATGAAGGAATTAGTTGAGAACCTCTCGACATCAATTAAAGGCATGTTATCAAAGAAATCACTTTTGCATGTTGACCCGCTAGAATTGGATCGTCATGATAAATTACGTGCAATATTGGGAGATTGTGTCATACCCCATCCCAAAATACGATTGAAGTTTACACCACAGCTTAAGGCATTTCCTGGGATAAAAAGTAATAAAATATTCATAGGAGGAGTGATTGACATGGATGATATATCTAAAAACTTTTTCAATGAATTGAATGAATTGATTTATACAAACGCAAATTCTTTACGATTATTAGATCAAATCCCAGAAGTTCCCCAGCATCACATCAGTTTCCTTGAAGGTGAAGCTAGCCATTCAATTTCTCAAGACATGTTGAAAGATATAAATGCTCAACTTCATGATTCTCAAGTAAAATTGAACGATATTGAGATATATCTTTCGGAGTTCAACATTAATTGGACCGGTCATCAAAGATTCACCAAGTCAATAAATCTTGGAGTGTAATGTTATGGAAACTTAAAAAGTTCCTGCACATATATTTTGTTCCGTAGTTTCCATTTGACACGCACACGACCAATTTTGTGTTGAAATGACCTTTAAAGGGAATACTATTCATTTAACTGATCGAGAAATGTCAATCAAAAAGCAACAGAAACAAGTTCAAAGCCAGCTTATTGACTTAGTGAACAATCGTTCAAACGACAATAAATGTGGGGAATGTGGAGCTACGTACCCAACTTGGGCATCCTACAACATAGGAATCTTTTTATGTGGAAGGTGTGCTTCATTACATAAAAAGATTTTAGGTCCTTCACAAGAGAATATCTCTAAAGTAAAATCTTTGACTTTAGACAGTTGGTCCAATGAGCAAATTGCTAATCTTCGGAGGATTGGTAACAAGAAAGCCAAGAAAAGATGGAACCCTAAGAGGATTCCCTTTCCTTTTGATGCCGATGATAATATTTCAGTTGCTGAAAAGTATTTGAAAGATAAATACGTTTTAGGTTTATTTAGAGATGATTCAATTGATAGTCTCGATTATGATGATAGACTAAGCAAATACTCAGATGAGAATGACTCGATTGAGGGTACAAGAACAAGACTGAGCTCATTTTTAGGGACAGCGGGAACATCAAGATCTAGACTGAACTCTTATATTTCAAATCGCTCGAGACTGAATTCTTACATCGGAGCAAGTAGAGCAAGAACTGATTCGACATCTAAAGGAACAAATATTCCTAGACTCTCTCATAGAAAACTTACCACATTTGAATACACTTTATACCAAAATCAGGTTTCAAAGATTATGGGATTTGGATTTAGTGACAGAGATTCTGTTTTGGAAAGTTTGCTTTTAAGCAATGGTGTAATTGATCTTGCTTTGGATATTTTAGAGGAAGACTCAAAAATCAACCCCCAAAGAAATGAGATACCCCCTGAACTTCCAAAACGTCCATCAAATTCAACAGCACAAACTCTCACCACTCCAAATACAAAAATACAGGACGATTGGTGGTCAGGAAATAGTTCAGGTACAAATAACTCAACTACAATTGCCCCAACTACAAATTTGCAACAACCTCAAATATACCAATACACTGATCCAGTAACGGGTCAGATTTCATACATTGATTCTAGTGGTCAGCAGTATTTGGATCCGAACAATCCTCAGCACCAGCAACAACTCTACCAACAAATGAATCCCCAAATCACATCACAAGTGACTGCTCAATTTGGCAATCATTCTACGTCTCATATGACTCCTCAATTGACTTCTCAAATGACCAAGCAAAATATTATGTCTTTATATAATCAGCCTTCCCAAGTATCTTCAAATCAGAACGCTACTATGCAAAGTCAACAGCCATACCAAGTTCAGCAACAACAATTGAATACTCAACTGACAAGCAATTTGTCCTATTCTAGCTCTAATAATTTCAACGGTCAATCACAATTCACAGGATTTGGTAATTCTCAACAAACAGGATCTGATGGATACGCTTTCCCAATCCATCAACAGGGCCAACAATGGAGATAACCGAAGTTACTAGATAAGCGTTATAGTCATTACTATGAGAATATACACAGAGAACATCTCAATATTATTTATTTACATAGAAAAACTGCCTTCAATCAGAAATGATTGAGATATCCTCATCACTAGTTATGACCAACCGGATATCGAAATCTAATTATTACAATAGTTTGTAAAACGTAAAAGAATTCTGACTTTGTGAAACTCACAACGTTTCACTAATCAATTTTTGCGTTCCAAGAATCTGATTCCCACACCCAATCATTAATACCATTGAAGCTAGTATTCTCAGACTTCTCTCCATAACAAAGGCAGTAGTGATCATATAATAGTTTTATCTCTTCAACTTCATCTACAATCTCAAGTTTATTAATTCTAGTCATTTCGCCCAGATCAACCCATGTGCTTTCTCCCTTATTTGAGTAACCACCGACGTCACTCATCGTTGTCAACTTAATATTTTTGAGGCCACACATTTGTGTTAATAAATCACATCTGCTTTTCAACGTAGGAAATTCACTGAAAGTTTCCAAGCTTAGACCTCTCAGTAATAAATTTTTACTCATCGTTGCTCCAAAAGAGTCACTTAGAGACATTGGCTCATATATCATAAATGACGTAATTTGTGAGAAATATTTCCCCCAAAATTTGATGGTGGATATATATTCTTGAGGAGACATATAACAAAGGACACATTCACTCAATACCAAAGTTGGTAATGATCGTGATACTCCTTCAAATACCTGTTCGGATGCTGTCGAATCTTCAAATGAGTTCAAATTACGAAGATCACAAGCTATGAGATGATACCTTTCAGATTTGAAATTTGGTGATAAATCTTCAAATTCTTGACGGGTCTTGACTTCTATGGGAGATTGATCGTGCCTAATAATATTTTTCATGTTTGAGTCTTTTAATATCGCTAGTTTTTTGATCTTAATTGATTCTGGAAAATCTATTTCAAAGTAATGTACATCTTTAAACTTTTCGATCAACTTGAATGCTCTGGTGTCTGATCCACCACCCAAGGATACGATTTGACATTCGCCATATTCTTTAATAAACTTTTCGATAATTTGATCAATCAGTGTAGTTCGAAAGAAGGTACCACGATTTATTATTGGCAACTTCTTGTCATGGAAAGAAGAATTCAAAGTTCTGTGAGCAGATAAATAGGTGTATCCTGAGCAAAATTGAAGATGCGATTTATAGGACAACAACAATGATTTGATATATGGATCTTTAGGTGAAAAGTATTGAAGTTCATTTGCACTATGCCTACATGCCAATGCATCCAAGTCAGTGGCACGTATCGCTTTATCTTTTCGATCCAGAGGAGAAAACATTAATTTACTTTAAGAAATCAAAATTATTGAGTATTTATGCACTACCAAGAATAGGAACATTACATTTATTATAGTTTACGAATGACTATCCACCAATTATCCTTTTCATATCCTTGGCGAACTATGGTACATGCTTTCGTTAGAAGTACATCCTCTGCTAATTCACCTTCTTTATAGAGATGATAATATCTGTATTTAGTTTCCTGTTTAAATAAATCTCCATTCAGATCGAAGGAAACATCTTGTGTAGAAGTCTTGTCTTCATTTGAAGGTGGCAATTTCTGTTTCCTTGTCTTCTTTTGTAGCACCCATGGTATCAAAATATCCTGCTCATCTCCATCTTTATAGCCCCTTCTGGACTTTTCTTGTTCCAATGCCCAACAATATATCAACACCTCACCTCCGACTTTAATTTTTGAAAGAATGTGTTTTATTGCATCCACCCTTCTTTCTTTCGTAGAAAAATGATGAATAACAGCTATTGATATGGCAAAGTCAAAGGACGAATCAAGATGAGGTAAATGCATCCCATCTGCAACACCTAAATTGTACTTACCCAGTGAATTTTCAAATGCACAATTGATAAGACCATCAGAACGATCCGTACCGATGATAAATAATTTATCATTAACGTTCAAGTATTTACCATTACCACAACCAACATCAAGACCAAGTGAATATTCTTTTCTTTCCTTTAAAAACGCTTCAACAATAGGCCAGGGTTTGTACCTCGTTTGAGAAAAATGGCTCGCTATTTGATTGTAAACATCATGAACGTATTCTAACTCTTGTGATTCAGGATCTATACCCTTATTGATAGCTATGGATGGAACTGACATTGGTCTTCAAGATTCTAAAAAATTATCCAACAAACGTTTCCTGCACACCAAAAATTGAGAATTTTGGAATAACCTCTGAACGAATCAGTTATGACTAGAAACAAATATTATATACCCTTGTTACCACTATTGATTCTGATTTTCATTTACTTCCGTGGACAAAGTTTCGAATACCTCACCCTTTCTAAACACGATGATGACTCGAAGCTAGTTGAAGTTGTTCTCTCATTTGGTGATAATGGCTTCAACTTTCCTGATTTGGTTAGAGCAAGCCAAATACAACTAGAAGCGTATCAAAATCATAAATACAGAGAAAAGCGGGTGGAAGTAAAGCTATTGGATAATTTGAATCATCTGATTTCCCAGAATCTTACGTATTCACTCGAGATAATGCTAAAAGATGAAATAGCAATGTTTCACGATATGAATGCTTCAAAAGCGACATTATTTTATACCTTAGACTCTATTCATAATAATGACCTACCTTTTCTAATAACGCAAACTATAATTGACCATTTAATAAGTGTTGAATTCGAAGATGGATCCGATTCACCTAAGCGTCCCTTAGATGAAAATATAAAACTATCAGACGAATACAACGTTAATCAATTCGATTGACTAGATATGAATAAATTGAAATAGTAGTAATTGAAACGAATAGGTTGCTTATATTATCGGTATACAAACAATTAGTCAAATGAGTAAAACATATACATATCGTGGATGTAGTCAAAACATATATTTCGATTGAAGCATTTTATAGTAAAGATTAAATTCCAGATGAGATTTATGGTTACTTTTCCTTGATTTCCTTACTTACTTCTTGAGTACAATATTTACACAGCTAGATAGTAGAGCACCTTACTATTTTAAGCGTACTGCACACGGATCTCACAAAATGCACTTGAAAACCATACTAATTAAATACAACAACCAATGCTGGAAGAAGAAGACTATAGTGATGTTAGCTTGGATGAAGAAGATGAAGAATTAATCTGGAGAGTTTTCTATAGTGAGCTAGATCGCAAAAATAATGATATACACAAAAATGTTCAAAATGAGATTGGTTACGATGAATCGGATAATGACAATGACATTGCAGAGCTTAGTGAATTATCAGATGTCGATGATCAAGAATTAGTAGATCGATACCGGGAGTTGAGAAGTTCTAAAATTGATAATAATATGCTGGAGGAAGATAAAAAGAAGCTACTTATAACGAATTTCACTGATGATCAAATGGAAAGGTTCGAGGCATATAGAAGAATGACGATAAACAAACCGGGAGTTAAAAAAATTTGCAATAGTGTTCTTGGCCAATCAATACCACAAAATCTAGCTATTGTATTGGCAGGTATTTCAAAGTCATTCATGGGAGAAATAATTACGAAAGCAATTGAGGTTCAGGAAAGAGAATTTAAAGCCAGATTGATCTCAGATATCGATGAGAAGAAAAGGAGTAAGAATAATGTTGTGAAGAATCTAGAAATTAGTAGAAATATGGAATTTGAAAATAAAAAGTTGCAATACTTAGGTGATTTTCCGAAACCATTGCAACCAAACCATGTGACTGAAGCTTATCGTCTATATCACTTGGAAAATAGCGGTGCATTTAAAGCGGAATGGAGGACTGAAGGTGAATCAGACGGAAAATTATTTAGATAGGACTACTACTGTAATATTTGTGAAAGGTGAGTAGGCATGATAACAAAAATTATTCTCAAAATGTTGTAACACACTACCTTCTTAAAATGATACCGATCAGCTCAAGTGGACTCTAATAGAAATGACAGATGTGAAGAAAAGGAGGAGGATAACCCTTAGTTGTGACAACTGTCGACGTAAAAAAACTAAATGTGATCGTGAACTTCCGTGTGGGAACTGTCTCAAGCTTAGTATTGGGCACACTTGCACCTTTAGTTCTCCAGAACATATAAACCATACAACACCAGAACAATTTTCGACAAGCTTGCCAGAAAATCCTCATGAATTGAAGGAGGAAATAAGGTATTTAAGATCAAAGGTAAGCTTGCTTCAGGATTCAGTTAAGACTTACAGTCTTGGTGAAGTACCAACTATTTCGAAGCATTCTCAAGATCACCAAAAACCTAGAATACCACCTTTAAATTCCCTTCCTATTAATTTCAATTCCAATCATAGAGATACTATGTACATCTCAAACGAAAACAATATTTCACTAAAGCCTATGATTTCTTCAACAAATGTTCTGGATGAAAGGGTACTACCGATACCTTCTACTTGGGTAAAACTTGAATTTGAAAGCAAGGAAGAAGAGCAAAAGCCTATTTACCAATATAATGAATTAAAAGATTCGCTCGTTAATCAAACTCCATTAGATCGTGACTTGTTGTTAGGCATAAACCCTTTCGAGCAGGATTTGAAATTCGTTAATTTATTTTTACACCTGGATGACAATAATGATTATAAACCCTCCATTCCACCACTACCTTTGAGATCTTTACTGAGGAGAGATCCTGGCTGTTGTCTTTTCTGGAATCAAGAACCAGATCTGTTTGCCAGCGTTTTTTTGAAGAGACCTTCCAAAGGAACTCATAAGGGGGTGATGGTTCTTGATCAAATGGCAAAAGAGCGTCTCAGTGAACAGTATATCAAACAGTTTGAGGATGGATATAACATTGAGGATGTTAAAAAATCGTGTTCAAACTATGGCAAACAAATTGGTGTAAGTTTTAATGAGAAATATTGTGTCGGAGATCCATTGCTTAGGAGATTAGAATCTATTCTACCGATTGAAAGCGTCTGCACCCATTACTTTCAATATTTTTTCACTCATCTTTACGTATTTTTTCCAGTGGTAGATGAGAAGCTTTTAAAAGAGGATATCAGAAGAATTTTTGGGTTGTTCGAAGATGAAAATCTCGAGAGGAAGGAAAGAAAAATATCTATTGAAAAAAGGCAGGACTTGTCAACAATAGGCATTTTCCTTTACATTTTAAGGTTGGCATACATATCTCAATTTAGATTTACAACGAACTCCAATGGGGCTCCACTTAAGAAGAAAGACATTCTTAAATCAAAAGGAAGTTTTTTTGCCGAAAAAAATCCCATAACTTTGGAAATCATTGAAATTGCAGAAGAATGTTTGAAATCTGTTTCCCCCTTGAAAAACCAGGACCTCATCGGCCTACAATGTGCAATTTTTTCAAAGATATATGACAGATATGGACCTGATGTTGGAGATAAACCCCCTGATTATGTATCTACCTCAATAATTGTTCAAATGGCTATCAACATAGGGCTCCACAGGGAACCAGATCATTTGGAATATAGGATCCCTGCCAGTCAGAAACACTTGAGGCGCAAAATATGGCACTATATAGTGTCATTGGATGTTCTAGATACTCTGATACATGGAAATCCACCCTGTACTAATTTTTTGAACTTTGACACTAAGTTGCCTAATTATCAATACAACATTTCAAACGTTGAAAATGAAGAGGTGGAAAAGGAAGCTACCAATAACTTTCATCACACAGCTCACTTGATTAAAAATTTATCTACGATTGAACAATTTTTACTTACTCCAAGTAGAAGCATTTCGATGTCCACGATACTGGAACATATAACTTTTTTGGAAAGACTACTATCTAATGAGTGCAATTCGTTGGTCATTATGTTGAGTAATCTGAAAACCCCTGATAACTCTTATATCATCTCCAAATTTTGTGTATACTTGCATGCGAAGTTATTGTTATCTGTTATGTATTACTATCAATTTACTTATTACTTTGAGAAGCAAGTCCCAAATTTGGAATTTTTCTACTACAAAAAAACTTTACTTACCTTATTTCACGAACTCAACAACATCACTGAGCTTCTTCTATTTGAAAAGGATGACATGAGAGCTCAAAATTTTACCTTTCTAGCCTCGCCTGCTATCAATCTTTTGAACAGTTTTTCGTGCATGGTTATATTATCACTTTACATACGCCTTAAGGCGACAATGAATCAGAATACCGCCCCAAACTCACAAAATAGATCGAATGAAAATTCATTGGAATCTTTATTGAGAACGACATCTGCTTGCTCTAAAGATCTAATATTCAAAGTTTCATTGATGAGTAAAAGGTACATATATGCATGGAAAACAAAAAAAGCAATTTTCCATGCCATTAGTATACTATTTAAAGGGCCCATTTTTGATGAGGGAAGAACCAAAAAAAGTTTAATCATATGGAGTCCTGATCAGATTAATCAAGTCAAAAAGATCCTAAGCTCATACAAGAATATTGCAGTGATTGAAGATAATAATCCATTCGATATCCTAAAAATGTTTCAACTATTGAATTTTGAGTCACCAGATTTATTCAAATTCGAGGGAAACATAGAAAACTATTTGGTATCAGAATATCAATTGGACAATTTCTGGAGACAGATACAAAATATAAAGCAAACAAGAGAAAACGAATTGATGCAAAATACTCAAACATTTGACTCACACAGAACTCATAAACCTGAAGATATAAACTTCAACCCTATGTACATGAACGATTTTGACCTTTTTGAATCAATAGTGATGGAACAATTTAATGAATCTTCCTTTGGAACCTTCACATAAAAAAACTCCTTATCTGTACACTTCAGTCATGAAACAATCACCTGCGATACCAAAATATTTAAAAATCACTAAGTATACAAGCATGCAATGAAATTCAAAGCTTCTCAAAACTCTTGAAGAATTCGGATATTCTATTTTCTCCTCGTGACACTAGAAATCTCCTATATTGCAAATTGATATTTTAGATAAAACACAAATATACGTAAACAACACATATATCCAATGATTAAATGATAATAATTCCTCTGATCAAATACAAAAACATCTTAATAACATGCTGCTCTATATTAAAATGTACCCATCCGCCGTATCTGGCATCATTCATCAACAACTGAATTTCCGTGAAAACTCAAAAACTTTAAAAAAAGCACACATGAGGTGAAAAGAATAAAGAAAAAAAATGTAATGCTCCCTTTTACCGTGAAATGCATCCATAAATAATTCAATATCAAAAATTCACAATGGGAATTACGATAGCAATACAGGATTTAAAGTTTTTATCACTACAAATAATCCTATTCCTTATTATGAATAATAGTCAAATTATTCCCATTACCACTTTAACATACATTTTGCAACAAACAACATTTAGAAAAGCCTAGTGATATTCATATAATTATGACTAACTAAAAAAAGAAAATATATCATTTCAATTGTGAGTTCTGCAAAAAATCTTTTCTCAAACCTTGACATGTGGTAAAAACAAGAATCTTTGATCAAATGCAAACTATACTAAAATCAAAAATTACCTCAGAACAATGTATAATAAAATCAACTAGTTCATCGTTCAGTCCAGTAGAACCATCTTTAATCGTAGACACAATTTCTTGGAATAAGTAGATCTCCATCACCTCTTCAGATTTGCAGACAAAAAAATTAAGTGAATTCAACTGTTCTGAAAATCTTGTTCCATACCAGATATTCTCATATTATACTTTGACGAAGGTAAAATTATGAACTTTACATAATTTCTTCCAGACAATATGAATAATCTTTTCTATATAGATATATATCAAACATACAAATAATACGATTGATAAACACGCTTATCATTGATACTGATCCAAAAAAAAGCTGTTCTTTTTCATTAACTCAAATAAAAATCGAAAACATTAGTAATGATCAACATTTAAAATTGTATAGATGGATCATATCGGTCATGAATTTAGATTCCTTCTTCACTATCGGCCTAAAACATCTATTCAATAGAATATTTCACTATCTTGCAACATGTGTATGTATGTGCTCATTTCAATTTAATTGTTATTACAGTCATAATAAAAAAGAATTGAAAATTTATATTCACATCCATATTATCGCTTCAATTAAATTGGGTAACAAATAGCCATAAATACAGGATTTCTGAAGAACATAGAATTTCTAAGACGTTATTGTTTTAAAAGCTCTTTCGTTCAGGATAGGATGATCGAAATTTTTATTCATTCTTATATTGAGGATCTAGGGTTAGTATAGAAAATGAAATCATACTATAGGTTATTTTCGTATTTTCAAATCATAAATCTTAAAGCCTTAGATTAATATAATCCGCAACTAATGATCTAGGAATGTTGGTGGTAGCAATTTATAATGACAACTCTGCTTCCTACAATCTTGCCTTGCTTAGAAACGCAATTCAATTCAGATTAATACTTTTATGTTGTTTAAGATGAAGTCTAACTGAGATGACATTAAGAATGTCTGAATTAAAGAGAGAACAGTCTTTTGTTTTTTTTAGTAGACATTTATACTAGGCAACACAGTTTTGACTTTAGATAATAAATTACGTTTATCTGAGCCTTCTGGTGAAGGTAAAAGAAATTCTTATGAAAGTTCTGGACCTATATACATACATTTAATCGGCGCTCTATCTTCATTAATTATTCGTTTTATTTCGTATATCTAGACTTTTTCACTTGTTCAATCTAGTTCAAAAATCTCTACGATTGGAATATGGAAACTGTGTTCTATCGCATTTACCGAACCATTAGAAAAGAATGCTGTAGAAGCATTAGGTTCCCTAATTTAAGGTTCCCCAAATTAATATGTAGTGCATTGATTTTTTTTGGGTTGAGGTACTGAATAATTTGACCGCTTGCTTTCTAGTGTCATTGGATATGGTTAATATAGTAGATTTATAGTATAGTGAATGAGTGTAAAGTATCTCAGAAATTACGATACTCTGCTTTAATATCTAAAGCTTTGAAAGAAATTATCAAGAATTAATGAACTCGATGTAAATTTGAATTTTATTGCATCTTGAGTACAAGTGATGTTATCCGAGTTTAAGTTCACTTATGCTCCGAAGGAACCATTACTTGAGTTGAGAGTTTTATAAATTACAACATGATTGATCTCTGGTGCATTCTGGATAGTTTTCACCTATCATCGTTTGAATTAAATAATACTGATCTTCAATCGATGAATAAAAATTGAAAATATGTAAGTTTTACGTCAAATTGATATTTTTGACCTATCTTCATTTTTGTCAAGAATCAAAACTGAGAGTATTTAACATGAGGTACATCTTATCGAATTATTTCTTTTGGTGTGCATATATAGTTCCTGTATTTAATCTTTGCAAGTATACGATTATGTAATTTGTTATCAATGCATCTCATCAATTCTGTAAAGATATTTCAATTTGATCCATGGCCTTAGCTGCAAGGAGTACTTTGATATCCTCCCCGAAATACCAAGGTTTAAGAAGTTTAGTTACATCGAAGCTGATTATGAGTGGATATATTAAAGATTCTGGTAGAGATCTTTTTAATAAGATTGGGCGGCCAAAGACTATTGTAGCACCGATGGTGGATCAATCAGAATTGGCATGGAGAATATTGTCACGGAGATATGGTGCCGAGCTTTGTTACACCCCTATGTTTCATGCCCGTTTATTTGCAACAGAAGAAAAGTATCGCAACAGTATGTGGAGTGAATTGGATGGTGAAAGGGAGAAGGATCGGCCATTGATAGTCCAGTTTTGCGCTAATGATCCAGAGATTTTACTTAAAGCAGCCAAATTTGTGGAAAATAAGTGTGATGCGGTAGACCTAAATTTAGGTTGCCCTCAAGGTATAGCAAGAAAGGGAAAGTACGGTGCATTTTTAATGGAAGACTGGGATTTAATCCATAAACTTATCCGAACATTGCATGAAAATCTAAAAGTTCCTGTAACTGCCAAAATTCGGATATATGACAGTAAGGAGAAATCTTTGGAATATGCTAAAATGGTGTTAGATGCTGGTGCCCAATTTTTGACTGTTCATGGAAGAACTCGTGATATGAAAGGTCAAGCCACTGGTTTAGCTAATTGGGACATCATAAAATATTTGCGAGACAATCTTCCTCAAGATCAAGTTTTCTTTGCTAATGGTAACATCATATACCCTACTGATATTGCACAATGTATGGAAAAAACAGGATGTGATGCGGTTATGTCAGCGGAAGGAAATTTATACAATCCAGGAATATTTTGGACTATGAGCGATGATGTTGAAAAGCAATTTCCTCGAGTAGACATCATTTTGAGAGAATATTTTGAAATTGTCAAAGAATGCCCAGGGGTTGCATCAAGGCACTCCATGAAGGCGCACTTTTTCAAGTTACTACATGCTTTCTTAAATGAAAATAAACATTTACGACCCATGATTGGTAAGACAAGTGTTCATTCTCCATTCGAAGAATGGGAAAAAATAGTTGAAAATGTTGAAAAGATTGTTGAAGATATATACAAGCAGCCAAACATTGAGAAGGAGGATAAAATTGTGATTGGTAAAACTGAGTCGTGGGGAGGTTGTTATAGAAATATTCCATACTGGAGGTGTCAGCCTTACTTTAGAACAGTCGATGGCATGAAACAAAACACTAGAGTACTCAAAATTGCAGGTCAAGATTTTACACAAGAGCTGTCAAAACGCAAAATAGCAGACTCTGAAACTGTTACAGGGAAAAAATTAAAAGTTGACGTGTAGAGTTATGGCTATTTATATAAAGATTGAATATAGAATTCTTGATTTACTCAAACTCAGTACTGAGAGTGTCACCTTGCCAGTACTTAAAACCAATACCATACCCCCATGGATCATTACAATATCTTTTTGGATTATTGATACCAACTTCGTAAAGTTTCTTAAGATCACACTCATTTATATCAGGTATGTATGAATTGTTCACAATTCTTTCAAGATTGGATGACCTAGGAAGAGTAACTCTTCCTTCAAGAACATGGTAAGCATTCGCGATTTGATTCTCAGTTACTTGGTATTTCATGGCCAATTCTTTAACCAAATCAAGCTTAAGTACTGGTGCACCAGTTCCACCAACTGGACTATAAGCTTGAACAATTATGTTGTTCTTTTTGCAGTAGTCGATCAATTCTTTTTGAGGTAATTGAGGGTGGTATTCGATTTGATTGACAACTGGAACCATTTTGTTAATATTTAAAAGTAGTTTTCTGAGTCTGGGGATCGAATAATTAGAAACACCAATTGATTTAACTTTCGAAGTATTCAATTTCACATCCTCAAGTTTATTGTATGCTTTAATAAATTTTGTACCGGTGACAGGATCATCATCATAAATCAAGTTTCCATTTGAATCTTTGGGGACTGGTGGTAAACCATTCTCATCGCCTTTTAAGCAGATTGGCCAATGCTGCAAAACGAGATCAACGTATTCAACACCAAGATCTGATAAAGATTTATCAATTGATTTTTCAGGATTGTGATAAAATGAAGGCCATACCTTTGTGGTAATAAACAATTCTTCACGTTTAAAACCCTCGGAGAAAAGAATTTCCAATGCTTCACCTATATACTTCTCGGTACCGTAATACCAGGCGGTGTCGATTAAACGATAACCAGATCTCACTGCAGTGAGAACTTGTTGCTTAACTTCACTTGGATCTTGCGGTGGAACTGTTCCTAATCCCACTGCAGGAATTTTGTTACCATCATTTAATTCGAATTGAATATCAACGGCTTTGATTAGTTCAGTCATGTTCTAATTATTCAAATTTGTTGGTTAACCTCCTCATATATATTTAGTGCTTACTAATGGTGATGCGCCCATAACCCTTGTGACAACAACCGCAAAGGAGTGCATCTATACATACTTGCTATACATTTGTGTGATATTGATCAAATTTCAATATCACCCATAATGTCACTCGACTCGTGTTCATTAAATATGACATCATCGTTCTCGGCGTATTCATTCATATAATCATCTTCATCCTCATCCTCACCGTCACTAATTATCTTATCTCTGTTTTGAAGTAGAGTTGAATTGAGATTGGATTGGGTGTTATTTATCGTTGAATAATGTATCTTGTTGATTGCAGTCAAATAAATGAATGCAACTCTTTTTTTCTTTTTGTTATAAACAAACCAGTAATATGACCACATGGTCTGATAAGGATAACTCAAATCTTCTAGAATAGATTCGTCAGATGGTTGAAATTGGTAGATTTGACAGTTGTCAAAATTATGGGGTTGTGGAAATGATATTGAGCCTGTTCTAGGCAATGAAGAGTGTGATGCATTGAAACTATTCTTTCTTGATGTAATTCCATTCAGAGCAGGCAATTGGGGAGAAGATGTCTTTGAGGGAATCAAGTCCATGTACACGTTGATTGTATCCCAAATCCAATTCAAAATATCTTCTCTTTTGCCCAAAGAGATCATGATATTGTTAAATTTTGAGATGAAGTCTTCTGCATCAATGATTCTATGGAAATTCTCTGTCGTGGGTTGCAAATTCGAAAAATCGTGATCTGGATAAGTGCTATTCAAAATCGCAATTAGATATGCAAAAGTCTTTCTTGTCGTTACATTTTTAAGTGGACCGAATGGTGATTCATCCAAATTATCTGATTCGAATGTGTTGGTATTTATGGAAGTTGTCAATAAGGAATCCTTGGAGGCGGATGAAACTGATGTTCTCCTGAAAGTCTCAATTGTGCTATCTCTTCTGTCTGTATAACTACCTCTTCTATCTATAATATGATTTGGAGGACTTGCACTACTACCAAATATATTAGATGCCGAATTTTGTCTTTCTCTTTCTATTGACCTGGAGAGTTGGTTATCTTCTAAAATTTGATCGAGATGTTTATCAATTGTTTTGAAAAGTTTTCTGTCCGAGCCAATTGGTTTAGTTGTAAACAAATCACATCCTCCTTTTATAACTAGATTGTTATCTTGTGTGTCAAAGTTGAGTTCTTGATTCACCAACTCGATGTCTACCTCATCAAAAAACTTTCGTTAGCAATTAATTATATCAATAATAACTCATTCCATAATAAATACTTACTTTCATTGTTTAAAACTGTGTAATTTGAGAAAACAGAAACGAAGACAATATGCTTCTGAAATAGGTCAACTCTCTTAATATGAGCTCCACGTTGGTTCGCAGATGATCGTTGTTCAGGTGATTATCAAATACTTGTAATTTGCACGACTACATTATGCAGTATGGGTTTTCAATCTCATGTATTCCACCAGAGTCAATAAAAAAAGGCACTTTTACATGATTTGTATGCACATCATGAAATGAGTTCACTACCTTAGCGAATCTTTTTATCTCCCAATTGATGTCGCCTTGTAACTTTCTTCTTTTGTATTTCTGATCGCATTCATTACGCTCTCTTGTCTCCAATTCGGATACATTTGCTAAGTAGGCACTTGGAACAATTTCCTTTTCTTGTCGAGTTGGATTATATTTCTTAGTTAAAAGTATTTTATTTGCTACTCGTTTGCCCCACTGATATCCTAATGTTGGGACATGTCTCGAGGCAGCTGAGCGTATCATATAATTGGAGCTTGTTATTTTTCTCGAAAAATCACTAGGCTCTTCATTTGGAAAATTGTGTGGCATATTTTGAAAGACCTGCTGTTCGCTGATTACTTCCCTTATTGATTTCAAATCCCATCCTGAATTTATTGCCAATTGAAAATCCAAATTTAGTGGATCATAATCATTAGTTGAACCATGAAAGACGTCACTCACTTGGTTTATAATAACTACTGCAAGGTTGTATTTTCTGGCTATTCTTGATAAATGACGATGAAGTAAATACAAATATAAAAACTTCGATGATCTATTCTTATAATTTGCTGAATGTTTAAATTTACCACTTTGACTCTCGTGCTTCAATTTAATATTTTGGTATTGACTTTCCAATTCAATTATGGCTTCTTGTTGCTTAATTCTTTCTTTGAGGTATCCAGCAGTAGTAATAGCATTTTCCCTTCTCAAGTGATGTGCCAAACTATCTATAACTAATAAGCCGGCCCCTCCTTTACATTTGAGTAATGCCGGTAACTGTGTGTATAAGATATGATCTTGGCTTTCTAGATCCTGACAATAGACATAAGATATCATATCTAATTGAGATTTCGTATCTGAGTAAATATCATTCAATCTCCTAGTTTCCAAAAAAGATTCTGTTGAGATAAATATTACTTCTCTAGATTGTTTATTGCAATTAAACGCCAATTGATATAAGAACTGCGATTTTCCAGTTCCACTGGCTCCAAATACTTCTGTAATTTCACCAACTGGGATACCTCCACCAAGATTTTGATCTATTGTAGCTAATCCGGTGCTGATAAACTTCTTTTCAGAAAATCTTGCTTCAATATGATTAGGTTTGAGCTCAATTTCAAGAGAATTTCTCAATTGCGTGATATAGTCTTCGATTTCCCTGATTGACCTCCCAAGCAATCTAGACAAATGAAGAACATTATTTGCGTATGCATATGATAGCAAGTCAACCACGCTTACTCCGTTTAACTTAATCAAGTTCGCTAATGAATTATAGTCGTCAGATACGAGTTTATCAGCTTGTCCAAGCTGTTTGAAGTCGTCCATAATTCGATTAATTCCAGGAAATTCTTTATTCAGAGTATCGCCACGCGTATTTTTTACGAGCACACTGTGGAAATATCAATTCAAAATTCGTAAATAAATACTCGTTGCGAATTTACCATGAACCTACATAAAATATTTAATTGGAACTCAGATTCTTGATATTTAATTTCGGGTAAATCATTAATGAGCACCAGAAATGAAGAACCACTTATCAATTGACTTATCAATTGGAGCAGCAGTCTCTGGGGAAGCAGCAGGAATTTCTTGAGAAGAAGTTTCAGAGAAAGTTGGAGTGTTTGACAAAGTTGCATTGGTCAAATCAATGTCTTTAGAATCAACAGATTCACCCTTGATCAATTTGTCCCATGCTTCAGAACATTCGTTGATAACTTCTTCAGCGTACTTCTTGTTCTTGCATTCACCGGAGAAAGCAAATTGGTTTTCAGGTTTACCATCAGGAATCTTGTAGATTCTGAACCATTCATTTGTAGCTCTTAACAAGCCTGGAAGATGGGTCTCGACATCCTCGATGTCATTTAATTTGCTAGCTAATGGATCATTGACATCAATCACAATGACCTTCCAGTCAGTCTCACCTTCATCCAAAAGAGCCATAACACCCAAAACTTTGACTTGCTTAATTTCACCAACAGTAGCAACTTTTTCACCAATTTCACAAACATCTAATGGATCATTGTCACCCTTAGCCTTGGTTTCTGGATGGGCTTGGTTTGGATCTTCCCAAGTTTGTGGGAAAGCACCATAATTGTGAATGTATCCATGGTGTGGGAAACAATTTCTGACAAATCTCAATTTACCCTTCTTGGTGTCTTGAATGATTGGGTTCAATTTTTGCTCCTTGGAGATTTCCAATTTGGCATTAGTCCATCTAGGAACTTCAACGATCATGTTCAAGATGGTCTTTTCTTCATTGGCGTACAATGGGACATCATGGAAGGCAGAAACTGGCTTTCCATTCTTCTCAATGTAAACTTTGTATTCCAAAGTGTTGGCTGCACCCACTTGACGAGTAGTGTAAGTCATTCTCAATAGTTGTGTTCTTTACGTTTGAAGATAATTAAAGTGTCCACTGATTTGTTGGAAATTTCTGAGCGAAACACGAAACACGTGAATTGATGAAAGTATTTTATCACGTGATATTTTGTACTTCAAGAACTACTTTCCTTATTAGCACAATTAGATTGACGGTGGTAGAATTTAAGATTCACAAAATCTTTTCTATTCAACATTTATATATCGTTGAATATTTTCAATCATAAACAATAGCAAATTGAGGATAATTTTTAGAAGTGTTCAAACAAATATAATCATGCAAACTTAGAAATCCCAAGCAGGAAAGAATTATAGTAAAATTTTCAAATAATCAGTAATTAAGAAACATTTTTGTTTTTGGCATGCATAACATTTATGATCTTTTGTAGAATATAATTATTGATAGAATCATTTCTATCATTCCAGACATTCATTTCTGCTTTTTTGAACAATAAAAGTCCTCTAGTTAATTCTCGATGCCATTTACCAAATTCGTGATCCTGACTAAATGACTTCTTGTTTCTTCTTATAAAATTAAAAATCAAACTTACTTCTCTGATAGCGATGTCAGTATATCCAGAGCAGTATTCTAGAAGATATACGCCAGCGTAATTAAGTGAAAATGTGTCAGAATATTGTTTGCAAATATTGATTCCATATATATCAGAGTCAACAAAAACTAAGACATAAGTTTCTTTTCGAATTATTTGAGATAGAAATTTCTTGGTCGAAAAATCAGGAAATCCTTTACCTGTAGCGACAATTAATGAATGAGTTTTAATCGATGTTTCAAGGATTTGAAGATATCTGCAGAATGATTTAAATACCGCTTCTTTCTCCAATATTACTATAATGGACGCAGTGTGCCTGTTGTTGGAATATTTTGGATTGCTTTCAATTAATTTTGGTTCCATATCGAAAGAAAGTCCTAAAGCTTCGGAATTCCCGAATATCAACCCTTTTCGAGAAGGAAAAATTCGTAGATCATACTCTAAAGAAACACTCAAAGAATGTTCAAGCAATCTCAAACATTTGTTACATAGTGTCTGCTTTTGATATACTTCAACATCTCTATAAAAGATATCTCTCAAAGTGGTTGTCGAGTCCAGGAATTGTAAATGCTGAATGAGAATTTTGAAAGTTTTAAGGACAACATTAAAACTAACACCTCCTAATAACCTCTCAGTAAATTGAGAAATAATGAAGCTCTTGAATCTCTTTTGAGTAATTTCTTTCGGCTGCTTCTTCAAAATTAATTTTATGGGGTAGCCAGAAACTATTGAGTTTAGTAAATTGAACCAAATTTGCGAAATTTCTGATAATAATTCATTCTTGTTATGTATTTTTGAAAAAAGTTGAACCTGCACTTCCGAGGCACAGATATCTTCTTCTTCTAAGTAATTATATATTACGGACATTGAATTTTATTAGGGGAACTGATCAAGATCTAAATTTTTTCTGACGTCTCACTGGTTGCAAATCAGAAGTTCATCGCACAGCTTTGATTTCATCTAAAAAAAATCATTTAACGCTCACCAGCCTCGGGGCACCAAATGAAAGACGCTACTTGATACCGAAAATGTTTTTCAAAGGATACATGGTGAACTAAAAGTTAGCCTGTTTACGTTTTCGACAGTTTTCTCGTAAAGCGAGGTATTAGACGTGAGGGGTCAAAGAAATTCTGAATGTGGGTATAGTCACTCCTGCAGGCCCTTTGTTAAATCACAAAATACGCACCCCTATTAAACTGGTCACGTTATCTCGAAATAATCCCTAGGAAAATTAAAACTTCGCTCACTTAGGTCAACGCCGTACTACGTGTATTCTCGAAGCTAATCAACTTTCAGGTGATATCCCTAGGTGTTTTAAATGTTTCTCAAACTCAATATGGATAATGTAGACGCTCATTTACAGAAGAGGTCTACTTGGGACAATAATGGGGTACTAATAAATGGATCAGCCAAATGGGCTTTTTTTGCCATTCTTATAGTGTTGATTATCATCACCGTTTTAGGGACTATGAGGGTTAACAAGAAAAGAGCTCAACACGGTGCCCAACCAATTTATGGAACTCGGTGGATGACACCACCGCTGTACAGACAATCTCAAACGCAATACAATCAGCCCAATAGAAGAGATCCTGAATTGCCAAGTGCGTATGTCCCAACATATACGGCAACAGCTAACGAAACCGACATGGGGTACTATGATGCAAGTGGTGAATTCCATCCAAATCCGAACGCAAAGAACTCTTCAGTCGTTCCACCCCCCGTTGCTCACCACAGGAATGCAAGCACGGCTAGCACTGGTATTCCAATCAATAATAATTTCGCAGGTAATTCGATCACTGATGAACAACACAGACATAGCTTGAATGAGGATTTCGACGATATGTTCCGCCCACCTCCGACTGCCCCACCACAACTCACCACACCAACCTATAATTTCATGCTCAATCCTGATTCACAGTCTCGCCAACAATCAGGTAACCAGGCTGATCATTTGGACACGCAACTAGAAGATTTACCAAGCACTCGTAACGAAGGGTCATCAAGCCAAAATGATAGTTTGCCGAGTTTTTCTGAGGGTTCAAACCCACCTAAAGTTTCCGAAAAGTTAAATTAATAGTAAGCATGATTCTATATAATTAACATTATACTATCTTTTAGTTCATCGGTTCTCTACACACTCTTATTAATTCATTTACTTCATTAATTAATTCAGGTCTAATAATTCCACTTAAAAATTTCTACAGGAACTTCAAATAAAATAAACAATTAAATATTAAATAATTAAGAATACAAGTTTTCATACAATCAACAATTTCATATGTCATAGCCCTATAACTCAAAGCTTAAGACTTTCCTCGTAGGAGGGTGGTGGTCCAGTGTACTGGATGGATCCCTTTTCATCAAAACCAGCATTTGCATCAGACACATCAACCCCATTCTCTATCGCCTTATTCTTTTCAATCTCGGACAAACCCAAATCGTCTCTGGCAATCCAAATATGTGGTTCGTCGTCATTAACAGCTGGATGCTCATATGCAGACTTAATGAATTCAGGATTGTACTCAATGTAATTGAAATAAACATTTGGCATGATTCCACGCAATAATTCGAAAGTCTCTGTTTGTGGTTTGAAGAATCTTGTTAACCATGATACAGCCTTTTCTGGTGTTGCTGCAACATTTTTGGCAGGGTTTCCAGTATGCTTTTCACCAAATGAATCTTCGGCACTGTGTTTGTCAGATACATCAGATCCTAAAAGTCTTTCACCATTCGTGGTTGTAGTTTCAGAACCCGCACGAACCTTCTCACCGCCCAAGGTAGGGGATGACAATACCTGATCTTTCGGAGAGCCAGCTAAACCCAATTGATTACCTCCATTCCAGTAGTTTTCACCCTCAACCTTAATTTCCTTAGAACCTTGATCACTTGCAGGATAAGCGAAGGTTTTATCTCCAGCGGCATACTTAATGGCTGAGATTGGAACGATTTCGAATAATGGTAAGAATCTCCACTTGAGATAAACATGAGCAATGGCAGTGAAAACAATTGAAACAGCTTCAAGAGCAACTGCTACCCAGTTCTTATTGAAAACAAACATGGCAACGAGACAAGCTTCTGCCAAATATAACCCAACAAACATTTGGAATAATGCCCTTGGGTAGTTTCTACCACGAGCATCATTTTTGTTTGGTTGCATCACGTAAACCAATGTGTAAAGGTATGCTATGTAAATGAATGAAAAAGTCACAAACGAGAATCCAAGAATTAATGGTGCAATGATAGAGTACACCAAAGAAATGACCGTCAACAATTGGTAAGCTGGATAGATAACAGACCATCCTGGTTGTCCCAAGGTATTGTATCTATTCCATTTGGCTCTTGGCGTCTTGTCCAATATCTTTCCTAAGAATTGAGCCAAGATCAAAGCAACAATTTGAAGCAACAAGCCAGAACTGATTGTTAAACCTTGCAAACAGAAGTATGAAATGTAAAAGTTAGAAGCGGCAGGGATTTTCGTTGCTAATAAGTTCAAAGCAGATGAAGGATCACTGATGATAGTGGTCACAGCAGATGCAGCTGCAGAAGTAAGAGTAACCACCAAGAAAACGTTCACAACTTGGAATGCGTAAAACCAAGATTGACAGTAAGCTTCAACCTCCTGAACAGTGATACATCCACAAACCTTACCCATTTTCTTTATGAATGGAGGAACTAAAGACATTAAAATAGCCAATGCGACGGTAGGCAATAAACCAGTGATGACACCCATGATAACTGTAGGCATGTTGTTAATGAATCTCAAGAAATGAACCTTGTCAGTCAAATTATTAATATTCGAAATTGCACCAACTACTGCAACTGGAATACACCAGAAAATTATCATAAGAGTTAAAATAGTGCTTGCAATGATTTTCTTCACTCTTCTCTTATTTGGTGTTAAAGCCAAGTTTTCCCAAATGATGTCTTCAGGACTCAAACCATTGAATCTCTTTACTTTCTTGAGATCAACATTGTATGGAACAGCTTGATAAGCTTTCTGTAACTCCAATTGGGTAGGAAATTCAAGGAAAACTGAAGGGACTTGCGTATTAGAAGAGAATTCAGATTGTTGTTTTTTAATCTTGGTGTTCAATTCCCCTAATCTGTCGACACCATATTCTAATGTATCAACCTTTTTACCAATCAAAAATTTCAACTTGTGTGTTGGTCTCTTCTTACCATCCTTCAAGTACTTGTTCAAGTCATCAGCAGGTTCAGGAGTAGGCTTGTTCTTTTTAATGGCCTTGTTTCTCATCTTTACAGCTTTAGTAATCACTTTGTTTAAAGTTCCTTCATACTTCGCAGCCAACTTCTTTCTCTCCTTGACATCTTCTTCTAATTCTTCATAGTCTCTTGCGTACCAGATATTGGTAGCAGTGGGGAAAAATTCTCTCAAAGTAACTTCTTTCAACAATTTTTCAGGGATTTCTGTTAATAAAAGAGTTCTTGATGATAATAACGAGTCGTACAATGGAGTGGTTTGTAAAGCGTGTCTGAAAGTGGTATAGTAAACCATTTCTCTGTAAATCAAAAAAACAACAGCTCCAAAGAAGATCCAAGAGAGGAAAATGTGAGCCAACACTCTCCATTTTTCTGCAACGTTTGCAATGGAAATTCTGTCCAAACCGCCCGCTCTGGAGGAATTGGTTGCGTTAACAGGGAATAAAATTGGCCAAGTGATGAAGCAACCTAAAAGTGCAACTGCAGCAAATTCAAAAAGATAGCGAGCAAAGAAGTAACCGTCAGCACCAGTTTGTTGGATCATGAAAGATTCAGATCTACCTAATAAATGATGAATCCAACTAAACGCACCACGAGGTGACTCCTCTGGCCTCAAATCCTTGGACACAGTAGTAACATTGGAACGAGGTTCATAAACTCTTGACTGCTTCTTTCTTAAAAGAACAAAAAGCAAGATAAACACGGCAAAAATCACTAAGTTGGGAATCAATACAGAAATGAATTGAGACACGGAGGTGTTCGGGTTACTATCTGTAGAAGCCATTGCTGCTAATAAACCTAACTATGCTGGAAATACTTAGTTAATATATCAGTACAGTTCAATCGCTTGAGCCTCAAAAATAGTTTAAGAAAGATTGGAAAATAGCAGTTTACCCCCAATATATGGGACTCGTTTGCATTGTTTTGACCTGAAATTGCACAGTTGCTCGAAGCGTGGCTGAATCACTCACTCACGAGCCATGTTGCACGCCGCACGTAGATTGTCCTCGATGACTACGGTTATGAACGCGTATCTAAGGAACGATACTGACGGTTACGGTTAGGCAAACCGGAGGAATGGATATTTCTGAACTTTGTTATTAGTGGCAACCCCCTCGCTTCAATATACTTCGATGTGTTTACCGCGTGGTTTCAGCAGAAACTTCGGTTAAAGTGACGGAACTTCAACCAGTGACAGTTTCAGATACACCATCTACCGAACTCGATCCATTTCTACGCGCTATGCATCAAAAGTCGCATATCACGAAGAATCCAAATAACATTGGGAGAATTCATGTGATTATTCAAATACAATGTTGCTCACCACCGTCTTGAACAATTGTGAAAGGGAGCGTACACGAAATAAAACACTTCTCAAACCGATTGGAGTGATTCTTCCGTACGTCAGGGGATGAAACGCAACAAACCTTGCGGTAAAAAGTTGTGGAGTTAAATCTCAAATGGGACAACGCGCTGTAGATTGTCTCCTCATTCGTCATCTTGACGACCTCGTCTTGAACACAAGAGCAGGGTATTTTCGCTACTTTAGATCTTGAGCCTCGGTCACTACCAGCAACACACATGGACACATGACCATAGAAAAATTCCAGTTGACACATGTAGTTGTTCCTTGGATTCTATCCTGCATCGTTCTTTTGTTTTATGTGTTCAAACCCAAGAGTGGGCAATTGAGTGCATAGTTCTTCGGTTGCTTTGAACTGGAACCACGTAGGCTTTGACGAGGCTAAGAAATCTATAGATATGAAAAAATCAAGATTAATTGCGCTAACAATCTCTCAATACTTTATAGGTTGTCCATATATTTGCTAAAGCTACTTGACTCCTTAGAGTAACCATCTACGCGACAACATTTATCAATAAATCACACAACAGCTAGCCTTCTTAAATCTCAACTGCGCTTGACACAGCCTCTGCAACTTCATCGATTTCATGAGAAATCTTACCACCCACACCAACGTACTTCTCAGAAAATGGCTTAATGATAGAAGTGTACACCAATTCTGCACCTCCAAAAGCTGGAACACCGATGTAGATCAAGAAAAATGTCTTGAACAAAAAGTAGAATGGAATCCAGTATAAGATAGCCTTGGACCAGAATTCGGCCACATTCAAGAAAGCGAAAACCACCCAATATGCCAAAAGTTTTGAATCATCATCTTTACCTGGAGTGTTCAATGCAATTAATGAATAGTAACCAGGAACAACGAATCCAGCAATGTTAGATAAAAGTTGGCCAATACCACCAATGTTGAGGAAAACAAGCACTAAATAAACACCCGAGAAGCCCAAAACCGCATAAGATCTTGGTAAACCAGTTTGGCTGTTGAATTGATTCAAAAGCCCATGGTTGGAAGTGGCCTTGACGTTAGTAATAAGAACACTTTACTTATGGAAAAGCACGCGTAGCACTTAACAATTCATCGAGATAATCAATTGAGCCTGCGTGTAATGGTCATAATTAATTGATCACACTTACGCTATCAATTTGAGACAAGAGATTCTTTGCTTTATCAGGAAATGACATGTTGCTTTCTTTTGGAATCCTTTTGAAAAACTATATAATCTGAAATGTCAAAGTCTGAATTTCAACAAGATTGCGGGATGTGCGAGGCACAAATAGCCCCTGAGACCTCCAACTATCATATTTTAAGAGTCCACAGGAAAATCGAGAACATGTGACTACATAATTGGATTTCAATAATCATGGTCTAAATAATTAATCCATTGGATTCTTATGGGATTTGTCTCGTGGAGAACCAAATAATGAAATCATACAACCTTGATATCTCACAATATGATTTCAATTAACTATAATACTATGCATTGGGAACTCTAAACTATTTCTTCTTACTTTTGGCGCTACCTTCAAATCCAGCTCTTTTTTTAGCAGATTTATTGACAGTACCTGTGAATTTTCGCAAACGTGGTTGCTTCTTACCTTTTTTGCCCTTATTGTCCTTTCTAGCTTTCAAGTTTTCTTCTCTTCTCTTAGCCCTTGCAGCAACAGTGTCTTTAACAACTTGCTTTCTTTCTTTCCATTCGATCTCACTCTTCAACTTTTGTCTTTCCTTTCTCTTGATTGCTTTCCTCAATAATTTCTCATCGTCTTTCAATTTCACACCTTCAGCTTGAGACATAACCCTTTGCCATTTATCCTTTTCTTCCTGAGCCTTTCTTTCTTCTGGACTTAATTGTTCTAATTTACGCTTCTTTTGTTCAAGTTTATTCAAATGGGCTTTAAGATCATTATTGGCAGGTCCTTTTTGTTTCTTTTTCTCAACAGTTGATCTTAACTTGCTCAAGTCTGAGGTAACACGAGAGCCATCATTGAATACTATATTTCCGAAGAGCACACTGTTAGGCTTTTCTTCCACATCGGACTCATCAGAATCTGACTCTTCATCTTCAATCTCACTATGCTTTCTTTTGAGTTTTTCTGCTTTCTTTAACGCTTCTTTACGCTTACGTTCTTCCAAGATCTGTTCTCTGGACTTCGGAGCACCAGGAAGCTTTGTTCCTGGTGCTTTTCTCTTCTCTTTGTAAGTTGTAATTTTTGCAGATAATTTTTCTCTCAAAATTGCCAAATTTTCTTTTCTCTTCTGCTTTTCTTCATCTGTCATGTCTTTACCTTTCTTCTTTTCAATATTCTTACTTTCATTGATTATATCCACTTCATTTCCTTCATCATCAAAAACCAACAGACCACTGGAATTTATCAAGTCAGACTCTATGTCCTGGTCTGAGTCGAAACTGTCTGAACTTTTAGACAATTCTTTTGATTTAGAAATATCATTTTCTTTAGTTGATAGCTTTGGGAATTCAACTTTGGTAGGCAAGATCACTTTCTTTGCTGAAGCTGCCTTATTCTGCATCACATCCTTTGCAGATGCATGTGCATTTGCATAGTCATCAGCTTCCATTTGAGAGTTCGGATCTAATTTGGCTCTTTTAAGTTGTTGTGATTCCTTTTTTGATTTTTTCTTTTGCTGCCACTGGTCTTGGGTTGCATCATCGTAATAAAACTTTGCTGGAATAAGTGATAGTAAGCCATCAAAAGCTGTGGAATGTGTTTTGAGACGTTCCTTCTCTGGTTAGTGATCTGTAAAATCATACATGCACTGATATACTTACTTCTAATGTGTTACTCATCTCGTATTTCAAAAACACTTAAAAACACTTTATGTTAATGTAGTTTACTAGGTGATGGTGTCTTCTCCAATTTTTTTGGCCATCGCAGTTCTCATTTTTAAATTGTGCTAATAAACCTAGAAATTAAATAGAGTCACAAAACTTACAACCTGGACGCATTATAGTACTCAACTTACTCTTTTGAAACTATATTAAATAGAAATAAGAACTGAAAAACATCAAAAAGACTGTTTTGGGGTTAATATTATATGTGTAAACCAAGTACCACTTGACCATACATGACATGCTGTAATTTACGCAACGCATAATTTTAATGAACGTTAGGGTGGTTGGTGAATTCTAGAATATAGAGTTTACGAAGAAATACTAAATATAATGGTTGCCATTGCTAACTACTTGGTTGTTTCCTTGCCAAAGTCTACAAATGCTCAGGATTGGCTTGAAAGATCATTGAATGGAGGGAAATCTCCATTAAGTAAACTTAACTTACCCGAGTTCCAAAGTGGTACCTTGGATTCATTAGTTCAAGAAAGTGAAGAATTAGCTAAGATAGATGGTCAATTGGAAGCTTCTGTCAACAAAGTGGTCGATATACTTTCTGGTGTTTCTGATTCCTCTTCAAGTACTCGGGTTGTTGGCTCAAAAAGTGCCACTTCCTATTTGGAAACATTTCAATGGAACACCACGAAGTATCGCTTAGACAAACCAATCAAGGAGTTAGTCCAGCTAATCTCAAATGAAGCATTCGCTTTGGACAATGATGTAAGATCATCATACCAAAGTTACCAAACTGCCAAGTCGAACTTCCAGGCAGCTGACCGTAAGAAGAACGGAGATTTGTCGATCAAGTCTTTACATGAAATTGTGCGCCCCGAACAGTTCGTCTTGGATTCAGAACATTTAACTACAGTTTTGGTAGCTGTTCCCAAAAGTTCTAACAAGGATTTCGAAAATTCCTACGAAACATTGACTCCATTTGTTATCCCACGTTCTGCTGAAGTAATTGCCACAGATGCTGAATACCTTCTTTATACAATTACTTTGTTCAAAAAGTACCAACAAGATTTTAATAATGCCGCAAGAGAGCACAAGTGGCACCCAAGAACAGATTTCGTTTACTCTGAAGAGTCATTAAACAAGTTGAGAAAGGAATTTGACTTGACGAAAGCTACGGAATCTAAGTCTAAAAATGACCTTATTCGCTTGGCAAAGACTGCATATTCCGATATCCTTGCAGCTTGGTTTCACATCAAGGTAATTCGTACTTACGTCGAATCCGTGTTGAGATATGGTCTACCACCACATTTCGATTATTTTCTTATTAAGTTCCCAGATGCTAGATTGTTGCCAAAGGCTAAGAAAGAGTTACTTGATAAATTTAGCTATTTAGGTGGTGATGGTTTTTCAAACCAAAATAGTTTGCATGAATACGCATCATTGGTTGACCCTGATTATGAACCTTTCGTCTTATACGAAGTTGAACTCGTCTAGGATTTTATACTCTTTATTTCTACATTTTGCTAGTACAAATTACTAATATACATGTTAGTTCTTTCAATATCTTCTCGCTTAGTCAGCTATCTTTAAATCTAGGCCAGCCTTCTCACACAAAAAAAACATTTATATAGTCACCTGTATCTATTCTTTGTACGAGCAAAATGGGATATCCATCAAATTTGAAAGTTGTTAGTCGAAAATTGACAAATGACATAGTCATTGCTTCCTCGGCCTTCTCAAGAGTTAATTGGCTCAATTTTGGGGCAAGAATGGCTTTGTTCCACTATCAAGACCAAATCATAGTTTGGTCTGCCTTACCATATGGTCCACAAGTTGAGGAAAGTCTTAAATTATTGACAGGTAAAGAAGGAAACTATAATGTTACATATTTGGTTATTCCGGACAAAGAGCATACAATGGCAGCTAAGTCATTCAAGGAGGTTTATCCTAATATGAAAGTAATTGCTATGGAAGGTGTTGAGGTTGCAGGAGTACATATTGATTATGTATTCAAGAACAGTTCAGGTAACAAGACTTTGAGAGAGGCTGATTTGAGAAATGAAGTTGGAATTACTGAAGATTCCATTTTGAAGAATTTTGAATTTGTTTACTTGCCATATCATACTAATAAAGAATTAGTCATGTATGAAAAGAGTTCCAAAATCTTATTTGAAGCTGACTTATTATTCAATTTGGGTGTTAATGAGCAGTTAGAACAATATTCACCTGCTACTGGGTACCCAGAAGGATACAATTCACACAAAGGAAAATCTTTCATGACCAGATATATGCAACCATATAGCAAAGTTGGAAACTTTTTAGCAAATAAGGTTGTTTCTCCCAAAAGCATTGATGGATTGAAAGCTATTCAAAAATGGGACTATTCTACAATTGTAATGTGTCATGGTAATATCATTGACAAGGATGCTAAAAAGGCATTTAGCAGTGTCTTTAATGTTTGAATATTTAGCTAGGCTTTATTGCGAATCTAAGTTAGTGGGAATATATGCTAACAATCTTGAGTGCATAGTTCTTGAGTAAATAGGCTTATGTAATTTATTACCAATATGTTTTTTAATGAAATCTTTGGCGGTGATTTCACTTCACATGTCAAATTTAGGGAAGGAAATAGAAACACAAGAAATTCAAATACTGATTTCAATGAATAAATATTCTGACAAGCAAATCAAGGCAGAGACAAATAGTTTTGAGAATGATTCGGAAACCTTAAAAGAGTTGTTTAGTCATCCAACATTCCAACATTACGATTTACTTAATAAAATCGATGTGCATTATACCTCGGAGATAAAACCTAACTTAACGGGCCACACTCTAGTTGGTAAAGATAAAATCAACTTCAGGTCTATCACTAGTTTTTATAATCTAGATTACTTGGAAAATGGAGAACCCACTTTCTCGATCACATTCTTTCATTTAGGGTCTCAATTATCAGGTCATGAAGGGATTGTACATGGTGGATTGATAGCAAGTTTGTTGGATGAATTAACATGTGGCCTTGCATTTTTGAATTTTGATTCGAAAAGAGGAGTGACTGCTAATTTGAATGTTAACTATAGAAAACCGGTTTTAGTTGATTCATTCGTGCTTGTTCGTTGTGACATTATAAGGAAAGAAGGAAGGAAATGCTGGGTGAAAGGTTCCGTATACAAATTTGATACTGATAATGATGTAGGCCCGGAAGCCGTTGAAGTATCTGAGAATTTGTTAACAGAAGCAGAGGTTTTAGTAGTTGAACCGAAATGGGTTGAAAAGCTTACCAAGCGCTACTGAATAGAATTAATAGATTATCAGATATTGGTTGTTTGAGCAACGGGTCACAAATTATGTAGAATAATCACCAGAGCAGATTTAGTAATTGATATTTTTGTTCCTAAAATAATATTGAGCTAAGCACATTGTATTAGTCACAGTATGATTCTTCAATTTCAATTCTAATAGTTCGGTCAAGTTATATCCAGAAATACCTTATAAATTTTTTGAGTATTTTGTAATGTACCTTGCTAGGATTACATCGGAACTTTTAATCCATAGGTTTTTGTGAAGACTCATAGCGAAATCTTCATATTTGTTATATAGCAGGGGAAGAGGAATCTTTATTTCAGACTCCTAATGTATCCCAAAAAAAAGCTTATCAAGGATGTAAGGAGTGTATATAACGGTTTCTAGAAGCATTGCTTGGAAATGACATAAAGCACTTCCATACCGTACACAAATTTGATTGAAACGTAACCTTGCAAGGATAAATAAAAATGTCGAAGATTCGAAGTAACCCTAAATCACATAATAAGTATGATGGACAGAGCTTACATCCTTTATCCCCTAATTGTTGAAATGAGATCTCCACATTTGGCAGGCTTTTAGTATATGCATATGCTTAGTCAGCCACTTCATTTCTTGGCAAAGATATCTTTACGATGGTCGAAAACTAACAATCGGTACACATCTTTCGTGCTTCAAACATTATGGGGTATCCAACAAATTTGAAAGTTGTGAGTAGAAAATTAACAAATGACATTGCAATCGCTTCTTCTGCCTTCACTATTCGTGAATGGCTCAATTTCGGGGCAAGAATGGCTTTGTTCCACTATCAAGACCAAATCATAGTTTGGTCTGCCTTACCATATGGTCCACAAGTTGAGGAAAGTCTTAAATTATTGACAGGTAAAGAAGGAAACTACAATGTTACACACTTGGTGATTCCAAACACTGAACATACGTTGGCAGCTAAATCGTTCAAGGAGGTTTATCCAAATATGAAAGTGCTTGCCCTGGAAAGAGTTAAAATTGAAGGTGTTGAAATTGATTATGTATTCAAGAACAGTTCAGGTAACAAGACTTTGAGAGAGGTTGAATTAAGAAATGAAGTTGGAATTACTGAAGATTCCATTTTGAAGAATTTTGAATTTGTTTGCTTGCCTTATCACAAGAATAATGAATTAGTGATGTACAACAAGACTTCAAAGATGTTATTTGGAGCTGATTTGGTGGTGAATTTGGGTATTAATGAACAATTGGAGCAATTCTCACCAGCTACTGGATACCCTGAGGACTTTTATCCTCACTGGGGTAAATCCTTCATGACCAGATACTTGCAACCTTACAGTATAGTTGGAAGTTATTTAGCAGGCAGAGTGGTCACACCAAAAAGTATTGATGGATTGAAAGCGATTTCTGAATGGGATTTCACTACAATTGTCATGTGCCACGGTAATGTCATAGACAAGGATGCTAAGAAAGCATTCAAAAATGTTTTTAAAATTCAATAGTCTAAGTGTTTAATCTACAAAGAATCTGTCCCCTTCACTCTGCTTTGTCCAATTTCTATTTTGGCACTTTTTGCTCCGAACTGAATAGCTCTTTTAGGTTCCAATTTAACCCAATGTAACCCCAAAAATTCTGCTAGTTCTCTCAATAAAAATTTTCTGGTCCCCATTAGTACGGTTTTACTCCCTTTCTTAGTTACAATTTCTCCGAATGTGAACTTAAATTTCAAGTTTGGTTCAACTTTTTGAGTGACAAATGAGATGAGTTCTTCATCTAAATAAGGATACCTTAATTCCTTACCCCAACAACTAATAACCCTATCATCTCTACCCAAATTCCTCCTATGTATTATCTGAATATCATTTAATAATTCAATATTCAATATTTCATACTGTGCTGCAATTTCGTGCTGCAGAGACCCTGAATTAAGGAAATTTGTGAAAATCGCCTCATGTCTAGAATACCCTGCAAAGAGCTCATCTGCTCCTAAACCGCTGAAAAGGACTTTGGCAGTAGAATCATAGCCAGATGATTTTTTTGTATATGAAGATTCACTGTCTAGGAAATCTTCATACTTAATATCTTTAATATTTTTTTCTTGTAGTTCAATAATTGATGTAATTTCTTTCAAACGAGATGATGCGAAATAAAACGCAATGGCAATTGACAAATCCATTTCAGTATTAGAAGGGTACATTAAGTCTTGTACTCTTCTTTTATGGGTCAACCACAATTCATATGAAACATTTATCTCAACCAACCTGAGGTTAATGAAGTCATTATTATACTTTTGTGCCAAGTGGAACCAAGATTTTTTACTTAATTTTCTATCAGGAGACATAGAAGCTTCTTGATTGATCCTTGGATTATCGAATCCAACTGTCAATAAGTCAATTTGGATTTTTTCGCCAAATCGGTGATCACTAAAGTTTTCACAGATTAGAGCTGTGATAATGGAGCAGTCAAGCCCTCCTGAAAAAAGAACACCTAACCTTGCAGTTTCCTTCTTTAATGGGAAAACTTGCTGCAGCCTAATAAATGTTTTTGACTTTAGTATCTGATAAAAATTGAATAGCTGAGGGATGTGATTGACAAGAGGATCGTATGACATGAGGGATGTATTTTTAAGATGAAAGTATTTTTCATTCAACAATTCATAACTATGACTTGAAATTGAATGACTATCGATATCATAGATATATATCTGATTCAAACATTCTAAAAATTGCTCAGCTTTTGCACCACTAGAAGTAATCAAGAGCTCATTTTCATTCATCAGATAAGCCAATGACCTTTTACCAACTGAATCTCTTCCGAAGTATACTTTCTTTGTGGTTAAATCTACTAAAACGAAAGCAAATTCACCCCTTAATATACACAAGTTTCTTAAAATCTCATCTTCATCTCCATTTGCTCTCTCCATTAATTCTTTAAGAAAGTGTGTATCATTTGTGGTGTTGCACTCGTCGTTATAAAGTTCTCCGTTAAACTGTAAAATGTGCTCGTTAAAGTGAACAGGCTGCGCTTGAAATGGTTGCCTTAAAGACAAGACTGAAGAAAACAATCTAATTCTCAAATCATCCTGAAAAATTTGTTGGAACCCAAGATAGTCAGGTCCCCGAGATGAAATAGGATATATTAAGTCATCGAAGCCAACTTTGCGCGAATCTGACTCTTCCAATTGTTCAGACTCTCCATTCAACAAGTCAACTTGGGTTTGCACAAGCTGGATTTTATTAGATATCTCTGATCTGGAAAGCTTTACATTATTTTTGATTTTATTTAATTCTGAATTGAGGTCACGAAGGGCATCCAAGTTTTTCAATTTATTCTGGTCAGCTTCTGTCAATGGTTTAATAGTTCTTTCTATGTCCTCGTTAATGAATTTCTGAATAACATCCTGGTCAGCAGCTTCCCACGATTCCAATACAAAAGAGCCTATGCAACTAGATGTTAACTTTTCAAAAATGTTCGAGTTATCTCGTAAAGTAGTCCTTTCTACTGAACATAATATTCCACACATCAAGTTGCAAAGAAAGTGAGTTGTAGGATTGATCTTCTCGATGGAGGTAGTGCGCGTCCACTAAACTACCTTCAATGTGACAGGGTAGATTGATCCTTTAGTTGATCGCCTTTCGTCATAAGTTAGAAATTTTGTCTAAAATTAAAGTACTAAAAATCAAAATAATCAAAATTGCCCAAGTTATATATATATTTCCTTTTCTTTTAACAAAAATTACCTAAAAGAGATGTCTTTTCACAAAAAAAATGAAATAGTACAAAAATCGACAAAACCATTAAAATCGTCGACAATAATCTATAGTACAGCAAAAACTGGTATAGTTTCTTGTGCTGAATTCCAATCATTACTATTTTAATAAAATGCTACCAAGAGCTCTGTCTCTCCAATGTACTCGGATTTGATACCCATTTCGTAGCAAAATATCCGAGTAATGACTTTCTAATATAAAATAAATCCAATTGAGAAGCATCAATGTTACTATGAGTTTATAGTTTCTTCTTAAATCAATGATTAGTTCACTCAGGTCACCAATGTATCTTATACAGAAAAATGAACCCACAATGATATTAAGATATGTTACACAACATGATAAGCAGTGTATTGTAGCAACTAAAATGGAGTCTTGATTCTCCTTTATGAGTACAATTATATACATTACCAGACAAATCCATGGAGATAATCAGTTAGGTACATATCTGAAAGTAATCCAGATGTATGATTTTGAATACTTGATGGTAGTGTACCTACCATCTCAAGTCTGTCTAGCTAAATCAACGATAATGCTAGATTATGACTGCAGCCGGTAATCAAGAAATGTAATAAGATATATATATCTATATCACAAGTGATAATTGATATCATCATACTCTTGATCCAAACTTACATGCATTTATACACTCTGTATGAGACATCGATTATTAATTTCAATTTATTTCCTCATCTTTCAAGAATTAACCGCTATTTGTTACTGATCTGGTGATCAACCGCTTGTGTATTATTATAATTCATTAGAATCCTTCGGCTGTTATTCCTTCTTGGGTAGTATAACACTCGCTCATTTTGCCTATTAATCAAACTTGATAAGCATATGATATTCCTAGTATACTGGGCATTCATTCCCCTTTCGACTTACATACAGTACCTCATATGATGATTCTGCATCTTAAACACTAACAATTATTCATTCAGGAATAAATATTAACATAGATCTAAAACCTAAGTACTACCATCCCACCACCTTTCAAACGTTTTTATACACCCGTGTATATCTATTAAACTAATATATAATGGCTGATTGTTTCCCATAAGAATTTTAAGGAGAGCAGCCAAATTAGAGCCAAGATGGAAGACGAGGAACTGAAGAGAACATAAACATCCCCAAAATATGTTCTCCACAAATTCATCTTACCCACCTCTCAAATACGTAAAAGAAGTGGCTTTTAGTGCACATACTGACAAGATTCCCTTTCCATCTTAATTGAGGATAATTAAAGATTAACATGATCTGATTCGTGTATATTATTCCTTTCTAAACCCTTAAGTGTTTCCATAATCTTGAGTATGTTATGCTCAAATCAGGTATTATTTGAATGTACAACTTAACAAAATTACCCTATACTCATGTTAACGTGATAGGTACTTTTTATAAAATTTATACTACGATAAATTAAACCAATATGTATTAAAGAGTTGAGTATATTAGAACCATTGCAAAGAAAAAAAAATCATTAATTCGTGGTTGTAGTTTGCATTTATAAATCAGTCTATATTATCCAATAGTTATCAAACTTCTGCCTTTCTCTTTAAGAAACATTGATAATGAATTATGCTGATACTTTTTGAAGATTGCTTGATAGTTTCCACATGGGACACCACCTATAAATAATCTTGGGATATTATCATTACGATAAGAGTCACCTATCATTCCGGGGGAGAACATGCTATGTGCCATATCTATTTCATTTTCAGACTCAGAATCATAATCGTAGTCATGTGAGTACTTGAGATCGCTTTTAATAACAGCCTCATTGGTGGTGGCAGGCGCTTCTTCTTGATGAAGCTCGTAGTTTCTAAGGTATCTCAAGATATTCTTATAGTTTGGATGTTTGTTGAGGTTGACGATCTTTGGTTCTGGATGTATGTCCAATGTCTGTATAATACGTTCTAACTTTTGTTGTTCTTCGGACTCAGGATTGTCAGAGATAATAATAACAGGACTAATGTGGAAAATCTCTTGAAGATCATGTTGAGAAGTTATAGAACTCAAATCGTCATTGTCAATCTCCAACTTTGCCATGTCTGAGTCCAAAGTTTTGTCATCTGTGACTTTTTCATTCAAAAATAACAAGTATTCATCACTCGCATCCCCCATAACGTTAATTATAGGGTTTGGTACGTCCATACTAGCTTTCTGACTGTATTTCAATGCCATCAAATGACCTATAAGCCCTCCAGCACAAAGACATGTGATGAAAAGGATGAAAAATGATAATTTGAAGACTTGGGCATACCAACCTTTATTCTCATTAGAAAGAGGTTCCGACTTCTCCATATCGATGAAGAAAGATGCCAGAGGTGACTCCTTCAAGCTTGTCCTTCTTTGATGTGACTTCGTCATATCAGAATTCCAGTAAACTTTTCATGTCAAGGGGATGATCAGTTTATATCAACCCCGGAAAATAGTCCCGCGGCCTGCATTGAGCCCGTGACGCATTATGTAGTCGTAAGATTGCACAATCACAAGGACACCTATTTCGGATATGAAAAGGCGGATCTTCAATAATTGCACCACAATTAGACTGCGATTGCTACCTTTGGAAGATGTGTAAAACCTTGACAGCATGCTGACAGGTCGAGGAGGAGATGTTGATAGCTACGATGCATCCAGTATTACCTATCACTGAATCATATTTCCATTTCCCCAGAGTAGGTTGTTATCTGATAACATATTGGAGGCGTACATATCCCACTGTACTGCAATAGTGCCATCGGCCTTCCATAGAAGGAAATTTGAGTGCGCATTCTAGACCCTTGTACGGTTTCTTTCTGCATATGCCGACATCCTACAGGGTTCACAACAAGGATTGTTCACCACACACTTCTTCTTATTAGGAAAGTGGGGACGTGACCTTTGTTGAATAGTGCAAAGTCGCCCAAGATGGGGTACGCACATATCGGAATAGCTGAATTTAGAAGGCAAGATCATCGTGTCCCAGTAAGGCGAAGAGTTCGATGAAATAGGTTAATACATCCGGACAGAAATGCATTAATAAGAAACCAACACCGTTTATAGGCTCGAAAGAAAATGGTCATGTCCCCGAACGGGTATTTTTTCGGTTGAATGCACCTGGGAATGGACCAATTGCATCTGGTAAAATCGCACAACTATTGCAATTTTCGCTCAATGTCAATAGATCAACAAGAAAATTGCACACCGGCGGTTGACTGCCAACGCATACTGTCATACTTTACAGAAAGCTTGGCTATGGAATTGACTTGTTGTTGGCCAAGTCTAACTCATGGATGACATTCGTATATCGGTAGGGATAAACTACTATTTTGTCTCCGGGGCAAATTGGACGCGCATTAATTACTTCTGCTAAGGTTGCTTGACATCTGCGAACTAACAGATGCCTAAATAGCTCCTAATGCTTTGTAATCCGCTCAGTCTATTCATCTTTTCGGAAAGAGCATCGGAAAGTTGGGCGGAAGTTGGTTCTGTTAAATCTTGTGTGATCCACGTCTTTTATGGTCTCGATGCGCGACTACACTAAACAACACCTCCAAAACAAACCTATGCATCTAATTTAAAAGCTTTTAGGAATGCAATTCTGCGATGAATAGAAAAGGAGGAGGGCGAGCAATAATCAAAGGCTCAACAGGATCCAACATACAGGGTACCCATCCATCCATCCAATTGGGTGAGCCTTTACCTTTACCATACAAAATTACCCATCACGATGATGACGAAACGGCAGTTGACACATTACCAAAAAGAACGAAGAAAATTTGGTCTGAAAACTCTGACGATAGACCTAAATCACAAGTGGTACGACATATAGTTCCCAGAAAAGCTTTCGAATTAAAAAATCATGAAATTCCTCCGTTGAAGAGTAAACAGGTTGCTGGCCTGTTTTCAAGAAGTACCAATGAAGATTACCTTAACCAACTTGAAATCCCACAACGTGAAAACATACATAATTTCGATCATGGAACTTTCGCCTTGAAAAGAAATATATCATCTCAAAGTCAAACAGACAAAACTGAAGATTTATATCACTCTGGTGCTCGTCGTCGAGAAAGCTGGGGAGATGAAAACTCGAATAACTCCGACCTCTATTTAAGTTCACACATTGATCGTCGAGTGAATTCGCTCAATAATAATAAAATATTGGAAAGGCCAGATACCTCAGATAGCGACTCACATGCACACATAAATGAAAAAGCATTAATATTATTGAAGCAAATTGAGGAGGACTTCTCTGATTTAGAAATTCTTCTAACGAGTGAGGAGAGAAGTATCAATGACTACTCAAATATCGAAGATATAAAACTCAAAATTAACAAGTTAGGCTCGTTACTTACTTCATTAAATGGAAATGAACATGGGCAAATAAATTCACAAGTATCTGGTATACTTGATGAGTTGGAAACACTTCAAAAGACAGATAACCAAAAAAAGGAACTTAAAGAACTTGGCAATGAACATTTGTTTGTGTTTTCGATTTTGCTTCTCTGCATGGCCTTTTCATTCATGGTATCTGGAATGAATTATGACTACTGCTACTACTTCTGTTGATTATGTACATTAGGACCATAAATATTTGTAACTATATACACACGAGTTAATCATCGTAGTCATTCTTTGGAGGGGCAGCACTTTCGCTCCTCAAATATAAATCTATCGCAGTTGAGAATGCAGCGAAACCGGCACAGCCGATAAATGCAGCTTGTGGACCGGCTTTGATTGACAAGCCTGCACCAGTTATACAACCAGCACTAACACCGTTGTAGATATCATGCTTGGCTCTGAGACTTTCGATGGCACATTCCACACCAGAGTAAACCATACCAATGTAACCGAAATTTTTTGCACTGGAGTAAGTTCTTTTACCCATGTCGGAAAATTGCAATTTCATTTGCTGCTTGAACGGCAACTCACTTATATGACTGACAGCAGTTGTTCCAACTGGCACATCATAAGCCATGGAGGCCATGAACAAACCAAAGAAACCACCAAGGAAGAATCCAGAAACACCAGCCATGGCAGTTTTTCCAGGACATGATTGCATGAACTCTATCATTCTTTTAGCCCCTTCTTCAGCCTGCTCTTCTTGAGTCATCTCGCTGATAGCTTTCGCTGGTGGTTGCGGACCATTAAAAACCCCAATCATGATCGAAACTAACCACGGTTAATACCTCTACATATCATCGAGATCGATTCGCATTTCGTTGCAGTTTTCATGATTACATAAGCAGCCATAATTCAGTGTGAAATGTTTGTTATCGGTACACATCAGGGGGTAAGTGTAACTCGCTAGTGGTGGAGATGAGCTAGAAGTCTGTGGAAACAACTTCCAGGTTATCAAACAATACTTTCGCAGATGACGAAAGAAATGTTACTACAAGGTATGCAAGGGGAAGTAGCAAAGTCTTGGATTTCACATAACGCCACGGATTCCAAGAAGCACACCACAAGTATCACCACAAGTATCACCACGTATGGTACGTGACGTCAACCATGAACACATTCACATATGTTGAACATGTTCGGTTTGTTTCATTGGCGGATTCTGGCTGCAACAACCGCACGTCAAATCATCGCGAGATGGACTATTGCAGCCCGAACAACCTCAAAAAATTAGTGCCGTACCTCTTTTAAACATGCCCCAAAAGAACATGTCACCCCACACATCAAGTTTGGTTAGTTTCGTTTAGGAGAAGGTTGGGAAAGTCTAGAGAGGAGGACAAAGAGCGGGTAAAGTGAAGGAGGCTAGCATAACCCCCTAATGTTCAAAAGGGGAAGCAATAGTGAGGAGAAGCACTAGGGGGTTGGCAGAGTGGGGATTCGATTTAGGTGGAGAAGAGGCGGCTTTAACCAAGTGTTCCTTATTGAAGATCCCTAAATTGACCTATCGGAGTAATTGCTTGCAGGGGACAATCACGTTATTTCACAAATGTGGGGTGACGCTTCCAATATACAGTCAGTGCTGCAAAGGGGACCTCAACCCCCATGCTGCAAAACTATAAAAGCTGATATATCCACGATAAATTTTCACTATCAACTCTAGTAGTTTCAAAACTAGATCAACTCAACCAATAGTATAAACTGTATTAGCCAAACATGACCAAAAAGAACAAGAAGGTGTCCGTTCCTTTAGATTTGGACAATTGCCAGGTTTTAGACCATTTGCAACCTGTACCCAAGTCTAGGTCTTCATCGATCACCTCGATAGAGACCACCGAATCCGACGGCTCCGTTAAAATAAAACAAATGTTGATGCCCCCTCCTATTAGGGAATTCGACGAGTTGGAAGCTTTTGAAAGTTTTGTAAGGGACGAAACCTGGGATAATGAATATGACTATTATCATGCTCATCTTTCCTACTACCCACCATTTATTCTTAAAGAATGCCACCAGAACTTGGAGAAGCTCAAACCAACCATGAACAAGAACTCGAAAAAGTTCAAGAGGCAATTAAACCACCATATCAAGAACCACTTATTGAAGGACTTGCAAAAGTGTTGCGGTTACGAATTGAACATGGAGAAGATTGATACTATTGAGACACCAGATAAAATAACCTGGAAGTTTAATGACACTTCAGACCATGGCTTCAGTAGGGAGGAAGAAGATATTAATGATAGACACTGGAAGTTAGAATTGGAGATTTCGTGTAACAACGAGAATCCAATGGTTGATGTACACTATAAGTCTGTTCCAGTCTAACTGGTGTACTTTTTCTTGACCAACTAATATTTTATGCGTTATGTGCTACGTTTTATGTTTTATGTTTGATGAATAAAAAATTATTGACTAATTGACCTGTAGGAGGTAATTTTGCATTTCATTTTTTTTTGTTCAACTTCTGGATAAACTATCGTACTGTGGACTGGCATTAACGTACGTGTTTACGTACTCAGAAAGATTATTGTTGATAAATCTGGTCAATTCAGTGATTTCATTGATTAAAACCGACAAACTTACTCCATCCATTGTAGTTTGACTCAATAATCCTGGAAAGGATATCAATAACCTCAAAAAATGCTCAATACCATATATATCACTTTGCTTTTTTGAAGTGGAAATGTCCCCACTTTTGATTAAGTTCAAGTACTGAAGATTCTCATACTTATATAGCAACATTAAACTTAAAGACTTATTGAAATATAATTCAAGTCCTTGCATGATTTCAATCAAAATGTCAATTTGATCACTAGTGGCAAGCTTCGATTTACGGAATTCATAGTAGTCCAGTAAAATTTTTGTAACTGGATATTTACTTGGTAGGTCAATAATCTTTTTCTCTTTGGTTATGAATTCCCAGTCATCAACTAGAATGTATTTTAATTGATTAGAAACATCAAGCAGTATAGTAGGTAAGTTTTCAATTTTTTTTGATTTCTTGGTGGGCCTGCTGTCAGTTCCTTTATCCAGTAACTCTCTCTTCTTCAGGTCGTTCGGCGTTGCATTCTTTTTTCTTTTCCTTTTAGCTAACTGTTCTAATTCAGTCTTCTTATATCTATTTTCCTCGTTGTTCTCCAACACTCTCTCAAGTGTTACCCATTCATCCCATTTGCTTTTCCACCCTTGATAATGTAAAAAAAATGCATCTTTATTCAAAAGCTCATCAGCATTGAACTTAGGATTTTCATCTAAGGTTTCTTGCTTTTTATCTCCATTGATTATCCACGTCTCGTTAGCTCTATGAGTTTTAATTACTTTCGCTTCATATATGAGGGGGCCATGAAATGCAAGCACAGTAGAATTCGCTTCGAAAAAAGTTGCTGGACCTCCAGCTTTTTCAGAACTATCACCTAAGTCAACAACCAGTATTTCCTTCGGTTCTGTTTCATTTGGACTAGAAACGCTTGTCATGCTCAACTGATGAAAAGACAATTGAGCGCCGTGTGATGGTGAAATACAATGTTTAGTGTGCGGATAAAAAAACAACTGAGGGAGAGAGGAGAAAAACTAGCACGTATTGAAATAGGTTTCACGACAAGCTTATAAAAGATATTGACACCTAAACATATAGAAAAGGTACCTCATTCAAATCCGAACCGGAGAGCTGCGGGTTTTCAAACTTATTAGATATATTCATTTCTTCAGATTCTTGTTTGCTCAACTAACTAAATCCTTGTGAAGTCTGGATATCACAGAAGTTTTACCTTGAAGTTGATTGTTTACCCTAAAGGTGTCCAGACAGCATTCTGCCTGTTCAATTTAACATCTATTTGAGGAAAGTTTAATATATTTGCATGTCATGGCTAGTAACTCATCTAATATAGTCGGTGTTCACTACAAGGTGGGTAAGAAGATTGGAGAAGGGTCTTTTGGTATCATTTTCGAAGGTATTAACATCTTCAACAATCAGCAGGTGGCAATTAAATTTGAACCTCGTAAGTGTGATGCTCCTCAATTGAGAGACGAATATCGCTCTTATCGGATTCTTAGCAACTGTGTTGGTATTCCAAAAGCATACTTTTTTGGTCAAGAAGGTGTTCATAATATTTTGATAATTGATTTATTAGGACCATCATTAGAAGATTTGTTCGACTGGTGCAATAGAAAGTTCACCGTCAAGACAGTCATTCAAGTTTCCAAGCAAATGATCTCGCGGGTCGAGGAGATTCATGAACATAATTTAATATATAGGGATATCAAGCCAGACAATTTTTTAATAGGAAAACCTGGTACTCCCGAAGCAAACCAGGTTTATGTTGTTGACTTTGGAATGGCTAAGCAATACAGAGACCCTAAAACCAAAGTACACATTCCTTACAGAGATAAAAAAGCATTAAGCGGAACTGCAAGATATATGTCCATTAACACTCATTTAGGTACTGAACAACTGAGAAGAGATGATCTTGAAAGTTTGGGACATGTTTTCATGTACTTTTTAAGAGGGGCATTACCATGGCAAGGCTTAAAAGCACCAACAAATAAGCAAAAGTATGAAAAAATCGGATTAAAAAAACAAACGACTTCCATCAATGATTTGTGTTATGGTTTCCCCATTCAATTTGCTCAATATATGAATTACGTTCGAAATTTGAAGTTCGACGAAACACCAGACTATGAATACCTAATTGGACTCATGGATAAGGCAATGAATTCGATAGGTTCAGAAGAAGATGATCATTACGATTGGATGGATCTTAATAATGGTAGAGGATGGGATGCTGCACTCAATAAAAAGGCCAATTTGCATGGGTATGGGAATCCGCACCCTCCACAGAGGCAAAAGATTCAATCCCCATTTGCAAACCCTCATCTGCAAACAAATAGAAACATATCATCATCAAAACTTGTACAATATCAAAAGAGTGGAAGAAAAACCAGGGCAAAATCGCTCTCCATTGGCAATTACAACACCATTACACAAGACTCTGGAAGCCAATTCAATTCATATAATAGTCCAAGTTATAGTGGTCCCCAAGCGCACGGTATGATTGCTGTAAGAGACAACGGTGAATTGCATTCGGAAGCTTCAAGTTTTGACGAGAGAAGAAAGAATAGATCGTGCTTTTCTAAGATTTTTTGTTGTATATAGCGTAGATGTTGACATGTTACATAGATGCAATTGACCAAAGAAATGTCTATCTATCTATTCTTTAAAAATACCCAAATACTCTTCTAGGTTAACTGGTCGGTCTCTTTGATCATATTGCTGCGTTATTTTATACTTTTTGTATCTTTCAACTTTTAGAGTATCATTTGTGCTAGTTGTAGTTTGTCGCACAAAAAATATTATCAAATTAGCGACCCATACCTTGTCTTACATTTGAATACGAAGAGCCGTGGTAAATGAGTGATCCGGACATTATTAAATACAACTGCTTATACTCCAGGTGATGTCGAATAGTCTCAAGCGAAAATTTATGCAAGAGGATGACGATAGCAATACAAATGAGTTGAAAGGAACTAATGATCGGCCTAGAACCAAGTTGGCTTGCAAGAGATGCAGAAGAAGGAAAACTAAATGCTCAGGGGATATTCCATGTATTACTTGCGTATCAGGTGGCCATCAATGCGTTTTTTATAAGAAACCTCGCAAAATTACGGTTTTGGATAGTGAAATTGAAGATTATCAGGATGAGATCGAACAATTGAAGCAAAAGCTAAAGAATATAAATGATAAATTAAAGCCAAGTAAAATTCCCTCTGAGGGACTATCCAATAGAATTGAGCCGTGTGAATCAATTGATGATTCCAGAATTGAAAAAAACAATGAGAAATTGGATAAACTTAACCTTTCGATTTGGTTAGGTTCTGCTTCTTCAGAACTTATATGTTGGAATCTTAGACAATTTAAAATTTCCAGCTCTGATCCTTATAAATCTACAGAGGAAGTCATAATAAGTCCTAGCTTTAGCTCATACCATGAAGAAACCAGCTATGATGAATTAATTCTGAGAGGATCTTATATGGCAAAAGAAAGTGTTACAGAAATTTTTAATTCCATGTCTTATCCAAGACTAGCCAAACTTTTACAGAATGTAATGAGATTTCTAAACGTTGGTTACCTTACGATAGATCCAAATGGATTCTTGAATAGAAGCCAAAGCTATTTCCAAATGAGTTCTTACGAACAAAAGATCAATTTACAAGCTATTAAATTAGATGAACTTGACAAACTGCCTTTTGTTTTGAAGATGCTTACTATTCTGGCGTTAGGTGAAGTTTATGATCTGATTTCGTATGTAGGAAGTATCGATCATTGCAAGAAGAATGAGGCCGAGAATTCATCAAGGTTACCCGGGTCAGAATATTTTAAAGTGGTGATAAAATACTTTCCATCATCATTTTCAATAGCTGCATTGAATGGGTCCATTGAAGAATATATTGATATAATTGAGCTTTTTTGCTTGAACTCGTTGTATTTAAGAGTGATAGATAAGAAAAATGCTGCTGTAATGTTTACCTCAAATGCATTACAAATGTGCATTTCACTCAACTTACATAGAAAAGTTGATTCAAGAACTACAAAAAAGATCGGAGTCAGTCAAGAATTACAGGATAAGGTCTGGTGGGGTACATTTTGCTTGAACAGGTTCTTTAGCTCTAGGATTGGCCAACCTTTACTACTAAAGTTGAATGAAGTTAAACCTTTTGAATGTTCAGGATTCAATGATCAAAAATTTGATGAACCTGAAAATTTAATTCAATCAGAGTCGTTCGTGAATTATTATATCGAGTTGGCAAAGATTTCAGATATGATCAATAATGAGTTATACTGTGCTAAACAAATTTTCAATAAAAAAGAGTACCTTTCATCAATTTTCACAATAATGGAAGCTTTGTCAAGGTGGGTCGAATTACTTCCTGATCAATTGAAGTTGAGGTTGCCGATGGAAATTGTCGAGGGTAACACAGGGAATCGACTAATTTGCAGTTTGCACTTAAATTACCTTCATCACATTTACTTGAGCATTATCCCCGTACTCTTGAATTTTGTAAGAATTAAACTATTTAATTTTTATAAATTAAAAAAATTGGTTTTGCATCCAATGGAATTCAAGGATACCCCCAGAAATATCCAGAAATTACTATCACTGTTGATAAAATCTTGCCAGTTGACGGTAAACATATTCATGACGCTTTATCAACAGCGATTCTTGAGAATATTTGGGATCACTGACTTGGACTTCTTATTCAGCAGCTCGTTGGTTTTCTTGATATGTATGATTTTGGAAATAGATACAGTTGAATTTTATCCTTTTGTTGATTATTTGAAATCCTCGATGAATTTGATGAATGAAATGTTTCAAGGTGGTAATCTAGTTGCGAAGGGAAAATTATTGCAAATAACTGCTCTTGTTACGGAACTTAAAGAGTTATTGGAAGCTTTAAACCTAAAAGAATTCCAAAACTTTGCTCAGCAGGTAGAGTCTTCATTATTGAGAGAATTTCATGATGACGATGATAATCACCAATCATTTCCCGAAAATGAAAATTTTAGGACTAGAACTAAGAATATACCTGAAGAAGAGGCAGTAGTCCTTAACGTGAACGATTTAAGCTCCAAAATTCACAGCAAAACAAAAGGATTATCTGAAACCTCAAATAACTCGAATTACACAAGTGAATCCATTGAACATTCAGACTTGTCCTCAAACATACTTTTCAATTTACCGAATAATATTTACGAGTTCTCGTATAATGAAAACCAAACTGCAAATGTGGATTTCAGTATTAATAATCTACAGATATCCGAAGAGGATATGATTTTCATGAATGAATTCCTCCAGGGATTTGGTAGCCAACTAAATAATTGAAAGTTAGAGAGTTAGAGAGTTGTTGTGAAATGGTATGGTATATTTTTATTATTTATCCCCTAATTTACTTATATTCCTCTGATGACACACTATTGAACCTTGGTCTGCCTTCGTCTTGTTCATCTGAACTCATAGAAGAAACACTATTCATTCTTTGCTTAATAGGCATAGAATTTCCTTGATTAAACTTAGCAGCAGATGTGTCGGCTTTGTTTCCACCAATATCTTTTTTGGGTAACCAGTAATTGTTATTGGTTCCAGTGGAATGATAGCTATAAAATTTTCCAGTATTGACTTGACTTGAACCTCCATAATGAGGTGTGGTCTTACCCCCATTTATTTTGGAGTTCATTTTAGCGAAGAAATTATCGAATAAGTCAGGCATAATATAATTGAATGTTTGATGCTTACTACATGCCTAATCGAAGACTTATATATAGTGAATTACATATATCACTTGATCCCTTGTACCAAGATGTGTAAGCTTATGTGACCTTGATTGCGGGGAGCTATAGTTGAGGGGTTGCATTACGTAAAGAAGGGTTGGAAAACAATTAAAGTGGATCATACGAAGGCAAAAAGTTGTTGCTTAAGTAATAAGCAATCAATTCGGTGTTGAGGGGAACTTACAGTTTCTTTATCTCTAAACTTTCTTTTTATTTAGCTCAATAATCAATTTTCAATTTACGGATGAATGCAATACATATAGTTATGCATAATATTATAGATAATGTATAGTGTAACCTATCGAATAAATTAAATTAAAAGGGTTAAAACGATAAGGTTTGCCAGCAAAATAAACCAGTCGAAGGAAAATGATGCTGATAAAATATAAAAATATAGGCACAGGGATTTCTAGCGATTTTTGTATACTTCGAACCTATTCTTGGCCGAAACCCACTGTTTCTTCAACAGCCAAAGTCAACTTTTGCTTTAAACTTTCATAATCACTGTATGGGGGTAAGTCAACCCTATTGAAACAGGTATGCGACTTTGGCAATTGATTGGATTCTCCTGCCTTTTCAATTGTGAATCTTCTAGGACCATCAGAACCTTGTAAATCTTTGAAACCATTAACAGGAATTCTAGAGGTACCGGTGGTGAATTGTAATAATCTAGCCTTTTGTTCAGAATCCCATTCTTTAATGATCTTCCAGAACCACTGTATAACTTGGTCAGTTTCTTGATAGCCTCTATAGTCAGTATGCTTCTTCCAATCCTCAACGTCAATTTCTGCCAATCCACCAATTAATAATTCTAATTCACGTTCATCAAAAACGTTTACTAATTCTTGAGGAATCAATTCATTGAATCCATCAATGAATGCCTTGAATTGCTCTTCAACCCTCTTAGAAATCTTCCATTCAGAGATTAACTCCACGTATTCATGTTTATTTTCCTCAGTGACCTCAATATCTCTTCCTCCTGGCTTCAAATCAACTTCAACAATCTCACCAAATCTTTCATCTTCAGCACTGAAAGTCAAGTCTAAGATGTCAGTAATGTCATTATCACAAATCCATTTCAATGATCTGTAAAATTCGGCATCAACACCCTCCATATCTTGCAAAACAACCTTCTTGTGTAACATCATCTTGTACAAAGCACCAACAAAGAAAGCATCCAAGAATCTTCTGTGGAACACACCTAAACCAACAACTCTACCAATGAACTTGAAGTAACTCAAATGCTCTGGGTTAATACCCGAGTTAGGATTGATTTGCAATGTGTAGTTATCATGAGATGAATATTCGAAAAGACAATAGAATGGATTGAACATATCATGGGATAACAAAAAGAAGAATTCTCTGGAAACTCCTCCATAATCTAAACCTTCTTCTCCGTCGAATTTGATCATAAGTCTCTTCTTCAAATCTTCGGGAGTTTGTCTCATTATTTCTTGGTATGAATCTTCGAAAATATGATCTCTTCTGACCTTTATATGACATTGACCTGGTAAAATACGAAGAGCTGGTTGCGATCTGAAGTAAATAACTTTTCTTCTGAAGTCACGCTTGTATTGTGGAACATTTTGATCTAATGAAGAAGGCAATCTTGGATCGTCCCAAGTTGTCGTCTTAGTATTGTGATCAACAAAGTAAACTCTAGCAGTGTTTGTTAATCTCATTTCCCAACCTGATGGTAATGGACCCAATTGACTGACTGGTTGTTGTTGAATGGTGGTATTTGGTCCAAATGTACGGATGTATTGTTGTCTTCTAGGATCAACCCAAGTAGTAGTCCTTGTATTATGGTCCACAAAATATGGTCTTCCTTCATTAGTGAATCTTTGTTCCCAACCTGATGGCAATTCTCCCAAACCACTAGTAGTTGCACCGGATGCTGCCATGGAAACAGCAGCGGCAGGACTCACTGGGGTGTTTGCACCAGTGGCATTGACAGTAACATTTCCACTGGTAGCACTCGAAGGGTTACTTATTTCAGGAGATTGTGGAGTCTCCCCTGGTAAAGTTCTACCACGATGTTGTCTTCTCTCGGCCTCAGTAGCGGTTTGTCGTTGTTGACCTCTTTCCAGTTCAGATTGTTCAAGAGTTGGTCTCTGCCATGTTGTGGTCTTAGAGTTATGATCAACGTAATATGTTCTTCCAAAATTATCAGTTCTACGTTCCCAACCAGGTGGTAATCTTCCATACTGATCTTCGAACGATGAATATGGTTTAGAAGCTCCAACAGCTGGCGGACCTGTCGGAGAATCAGTAGCATCTGGTGCAGGTGTGATGGCAGCTACTGAAGAACCGTTATAATTGGAATTTGATCTAGATGAAGTAGTTGATTGAGCAGGGGCAGCAGATTCAGTTCTGGAATTATGGGAAATAACGACGATAATCTTACCACTTACAGCAAGATTTTCATTGGACTTTTTTAAATCTCTGGTAATAGTTTCTTCGGAGTTTGGTAAGGAGATGTCAATTACATCACCGATTCTAACATTGACGACACCTAAAAAGCCTTGATCCTTCTTTTTGAACTTTTTCTGGTCAAAAACTTGAATCACAAGTATGGAGTCCTCTAAGGAGGTGAAATTGAACGATTCATTCCAGTAAGGATTCAATGTCTTCTTGGCAGTTTTTGTTGTCTTTGTTTGAGAACCATCGACAGTGATGACAGCGAATGGATCAGGCTGACGGAATACATCTCTCTTGTGAAGTGATTCTGCAGCAACAACCTTGACATTGATGGTTGTTTGTCTAGACATGACGAAACAAATAATTTAAAACACGGACTTTGAAGAAGAGACCGAATGCCAACTAAAGTAGAACACGGAAGCCAAATCAGAAAATCAAAAAAGAACCAAGTGATTGATTAGATATAAACAGAAGTAAACCCCAGGTGGATGGGTATAACTTGCTGGTTGGCAAGAAACAGGAACAGATGGGGAGTTTGACTAATCCTTCAAGAAAACAGGCAATGAGAACTGGAAAAGTTGTAGATGGTCCAGTATCTTCGGAGAATACTGAGTTATCCGAAGTTTCTATGTATCAACTTCTTTGACAACTAGAATCAAGCGATGAAGACTTCTTGTTGTTAAGGTTATGCCTTGTGTGAATTGGGTCAACTGCGTCGTTGATTTGCTGTGATTTTCAACTCTTTGGCCAGGTGCAGGAGGGGGCTGTAGGTCTCACGGATGTTCTGACTTTAGCCACACACCACCAGATGTGTGCAGGGATGTAGAGGATACTAGGGCTATGTATACAGCGGATGATCCGGTATGTAGTAGGATTGTTAGTTAAACCCAGTGCAATATTGTGACTCTGATGTCAGCCGAAAATCGGTTTGATAAGCCAAATCAATAGGGGTGTGAAAATTGAGAGTTTCTACTGGTCTGTGGAGGCAAGAGGGGTTAGGGAGGGGGTAGTTGGTGAAGGTTACACAATTTCGAGGTGACGATGAAGATGGTCGTTTATTAGAAGAGGAATGTTCTAGTGAGCTGGTATCATGGATGAATGAAGTTTGGTTTAGCAACAATTGGGAAGGCTGGTGAAACTGAAACTCAACCACCTCACCTGAGTATGGATAGCCTTGCATGCCACCACATTCAAAGGCGTTGCGCGTAAAACATAAGGTGAGAACTAACAATTGGAGGGCTGTAGTGTAGGCTGTAGTAGGAAATTACATGGTTTACTTAATGAGTTCCAATGGAAGTTCTGCTGGCTTGGATGGAATATGTTTGCTGGCAAGATTTGGCCAGCATTGGGTCAAAAGCCCGTGTTGAATAACAACAATAGAGGACTCCTTCTTCCACATTTGCCATTGCTCTCTCTCCCCACCAAAAATAAAAAGGCTGCAAAACCAGTTAGCATTTATACGTCTCGTCATCAATTAAAGTAGAAGCTATGTATGAATTGAAAGGTCTTCGTAACGAAGGAAATTAAGGTCATCCATATTAATGGGAGTAAAGTTGAACGAGATGTCTCGCTTCTTCTCGATGTTTTCGAACTCTTCCAAGCTATGCTCGGTGTTCGCAGTATGTGTAGATAATGTATCCATGGAATCGTTAAAGATCCCGGTGTCAGTTTCTGGGGAGGACTCCATTGGCAGCGAGTCGATCGAGTACTGTGAATTATTGTAATGTATAGGTGTGAAATGAAACTCGTTCGCCACAGGTGACTCGAGTAGGCGTGGTGTGTTTGTTCCCAGCTCTTGTTCAAAGAGAGTATCACACGAAACATTGTTGACAAGCTTGCCAACATCGTTGGGCATCTCCTTGATTTGAACAGTGTTGCGCCGTATCATTAAAGGCTTTGTTTCTCCGGCGTTTTCCACCTCATTGTCTACCAAAGTGTCATTAGAAGTACCTTGGCTTGCAAGTAGTAATTGTATATCTTCTTCGCTGTAATACAATTTTTCTGAATTAATATTGATGTTCACCGCATTGTAGATCTTGGAGTGTACTCCGAAGAACGAGCTACCATCAATTGAAAGAACCTTCATATCGGCAGGTTCATTTCCTAAAACGGAACACATCCCGATAATATTTGTGTTTGATGCAGGTAAAATAGTTCCACATTGTCTTTGATTGATTGTGTCTTCCAATGAGTTAGAAATTGGATTGAAGTTAATACTGTTCAACCCTTCTTTTAATGCACATTTCATGTGCTCAGTATTGGATACTGGCATATCATTCGTGAGGTCCCAATGGATAATATTTCCGTCTCTGCTTCCGGTAAATATATCACCATTATTCCATTCAATACTGGTCACCTTATCTTGGTGGCCATTCAAACTCACATAACTCTCTTGTTTTCTGATATCCCATAATCTGACCACGCCGTCACCATGGGAAGAAGCAAATACATTATCATTGACAGGATTCCACTTGATGAGGTTGGAGCCTAGCTTTTTTTTACTTGACTCTATGGTGACTGATTTAGGCACATTAAATTTCGGTTGTCTCAAATCAAAAAGTGAGACGCCAAACTTTCCACAAATGCCGACATTGGTTCTGCTTCCTGGAACTGGGTCAAAATTGTAAATTCCAGTAATGGTGGAAATGGACACTGGAGAAGGTTTGCTTTGAGACTGTGAGCTTCTCATATCCCAATTGAATAAATGACTTGAACACAAAGAAAGCATCAGTTCTGGATTCAAGAAATTTATCTTGGAAATATTTGCAGTCTTTTCAAGATCTGTTTTATTTCTCAAATGCTTCTTGTGGTTAAAACGTTTGCAAATTTCGGCAGAGGTTTCTTCGTCATCCATCGATTCATCAGCGGTTGGAATAGAGATAAGATGCGCGTAGCCTTTGCTATTTCCAGTTACCAAATAACGAGAATTATTTGGTAACCATTTCATTCCATGAATATTTGGCAATGAGATGGTGTTGTTGTGGGTCAAATAGTTATCAATGAGGTCCAACTCATAAATAAAAAGGTTCGCTTCGTCGTTGGCACTAGAAATGGCCAAGGTGGGATTAGTTTCTTGTGAATTAATGGCCATTGATGTCAAGTTAAGGTTGTTGTCGGGAATTTTCCAGTAGTTGGACTTGATATTCATTCTGTTGAGGGAACACGATTGGTTCAATACCTCGCTATCTCCGCTGTTGTTGGGGTTCAACAACCATGAGGACGAGTTGTTGTTGGTCATAAAACTGTCCACACTTGTGATTGGAGAGAGCTGGGGACTATAACGCCTAATGGCATTATTTCTGAACAATAAAGTTGGTTCGTAAAAGTCTCCCATACTAATTTGGCAGTGTTGGAGGTCAATCAGGTCGATGTGAGATAAGTATGAGTAGTAATGGTCGCAAGTATAGTCGAAAGAGAGTAAAAGACTGGTATAAATTAACGCCGTACGAGGCGACACTCCCTTAAATATATATCAATTCCAGAGAAACATTAAACAATAACGTAAGTTGTTCCCTACATTTCCCAGCTGGCGGACCTTCCCTTTTCATCTTCTTACCCAGTAACCCCCAAATGGCTGGCTGCTAAATCCCAAAAAGTCGCGTCACGTGACGTGAGATCTAAGATAATGCAAGGTGGGGCTGGCAAATAACCACTAAAACGCTTGGATGTAATTGTAACAGCCAACCATTACTAGATAGAGCTGAACGGTCGATGGAATAGGAAGTGGCACAACAAGATTGTCGTGGCTCAAGGGGTGTATTTTACAGTATAAGGTGGTTATTTTTGTGTTGCCTTCGCACCGTAACCTTCAGTCAGATTGTCGTTTTGTGGTTTGCATTTTACCTTTACATTTTACAGCAACTGTCACTGTTAAAGTGACAGTTGCTACAAGAGACAATTGTTCGTTTATGCATTGTGTAGCCTCGATCTTGACATGAGAGGCAGAAGCTCGAGGATTCTAGAAGCGTCCCACTTGGAGAAACTATCTTTTCTTCTCTTATCTTCTCTTATAAATACAAGGCTTGAGAAGCCAGTTACCTTCGGGATTTGCTTGACGTTTCCGTTCCAACTCCTCCTTTTCCGATTCTTGTTCCACAAATTTTTTACGTCTTTCCAATTTGGCTTTTCTTTCTGCAATAATATCCGCTGGGGCTTTAAAGAATTCAAACCTGGTGAACATCTTGTTGTCGTTATCGGTCTTCTTGTGGAAAAAACCGCAAAGTTTCAATTTCTCTACAAAGTCGGAACCCACCTCTTTTGGCTTGGCCGTCTTTCCGGTAGATTCGGTAAATCTAGACTTAATTTCCGCAATCCATAACTCACCTCTGGGTGCCAACAATCTGTATGCTTCATTTATGAAATCGAGAAAATTGGTTCCCATCAATGCCAAACAGAATATCACCACCGTGCAGGAGCCGTCTGGCAATGGCACATTCTTGATATCGGCCACTGTGATTCTGTCATTATGTTTCTTCAAGTCAAAACTGTGGACTTTTATGTCCAAAGAGCTTGGTCCTCCGTTTCTCTTATTCTTGTTCTTCTTAGACCCCTTGTTGTAATGTTCCACAAACTTACTCACATCCAATGCAAGTTGTGCTTCACCACATCCCATGTCAGCCACCACGACCTTCTTGCTTGGCAAACCAGGCAATCCACCTGGTGCATTAACTGCCCTAGTGGTACCTCTGGTTTTCAATTGCTCCACAAACACATCAACAGGATTTTCGGGCCAAGACTGCACCTGTGATCTGAATCCTTGGTGGTATTCATCAAATAATTCAGGTTGTTCCTTCAATAAGCTCAAAGCTTCTTCGGATGTAGTGGTGTAGAGTTGCTCGTTGATCCATCTGAATCTGGAACCTGAAAGCTTAGCCATCATCTTTTTTTGTAAAGGTGTAAGGTTAGCACTCATCGCCATTGGTGGGGCAGATGTTTTCTTCACACTTGCTGAGGTATCTTCCTCAACATGCTTCTTTTTATCCATACTCTTCTTCTTGCTGTCTGCCTTACCGACTTTTCTGACCTTCTTTTCTGGTTGTTCCTCATCTCCTTCTGCATTTCCTTCATCATCCTTATTATTTTCCTCCTTCTTTCTCTTTAAAGCAACAAATTCATTTTCTAAAGCCTTCTCTAACTTCTTTTCTTTCTTGCTTTTCTTTTGGCCACCAAGAGCGACCTTTTCTTGCTTAAGATCCCAACCTTCTACTTTAAATAAAGCCATCTCCTGTAGTATGTTATCTTTATGAGATGCTTTCCTCACGGAAAAAAATTATACTTGTGATGAGGGGATGGGGGTCAGAGTCCTCCAACACGTTTAAATATCAAAGTTGCAAATAACAAAAAATCCTAGCCATCTTCTCTAAATCTACTAACATTATTGGTCAGGTTGAAATTAGGAGTTGCTCTTCCCAAATTTCTACAATTATTTCCCCCGGTCCATTCACTTCTTACCTACGTCATGTATTTGCAAAGTCGCGTAACACAAATTTAAATCTTGTTTACAATCCCAGCACCTTACCATCATATTTACGTAACAAGTATCACTTCAAGAACTATTGATATGCTAAGAAGATAAAGACTGCTGCAAAATTATTATGACCGTCATGCTAGATCTAGCGCCAGAGGAAGATCACATAGTTCTACGGCAAAATGATATTGAATTCTACAACCCAGGTCTATTCCACATTTCCCTTACTTACAATAACATGGCACCATTATTCATCAATGACATTTTGAATAGAGCAGACATGGACAGCATATATGGAATATCGAAACCTGATGACGTTGTGATGATCAAGAACCATCCTATTCGTTCAGTTAGTGTGTTTGGTAAAGTGACTCAGATCTGGCAAAAACAACATTACAAAAACGATTCTTCATTATGCATGCTTGTTCTCGATGATTCATCTGGACGCATTCTGAACATTACTGCAATGGTTGGTACAAATCTATTGCGATCAAGTGGATTGTATTTCGAAAAGATGCTAGGTAAATTCGTTGAGGTAGAGGGTCGATTTCAAAGCTACAAAAACTCTATCGATATAATAGCAGATCGAATCATGGTTATGGATGATGGCATGGATAGTCTTCACTTTGAAATACTGCAATGGAGAAAAAGACTTGCCTATAGAAATGGCGTCCTTCGTATTCCTTGGAAAGTGATTCCCAACGTACAAAGCGCAAAAAAACCTATAGTCACAACTTTCGATAATAGGTATCAACAGAGACGAATTGCCAGGGAGAACTTGAAGATCCCTAGATATGACGTTCCTGATTTGATCAGAGACGATAGTTTGATGTTATTGCAAAACAACGTTCCAAAATCTCAAAAGAATAAAATTTCAGAACTCTACTCAGATCCAGATATAGAAATTCTTGAGGTGAGAGAAATACCGTTGCAAGTTGTGACCCAATTTCAAATCCTAGCAGAATTTGTTAAATGGATAATTCGCAACAATTTTCGCTGTTTCCAACTTGCAAAAATATATTATGATCCTCATATTTCACTGCTTCTCGATATTCTTGCACAATCATATCCAGCCCTATCGGTAATTGATTCCACTGATCCCATTCTTCAAAAACCAATAGAAAAACGGAAAGAAACCTTATTCCATCGAGTTCGCCATGTATTAACATCTTCAAAATTAATAAATATCAACAGGAATCAAAAGGTTCGACCTGACAATCTTGGGTCGTTATATAATCATCTTAAACAATGCTGCATGGTGATAAAAGAGAGCAGGTTAAGAAGGTTAGACACGAAATATTTGGATGTAACTAATTACATAGAAACGATTCAAGGAAGAGGATTAGTCGAGAATAATATTGACACAAAGTTAATCAATACAATTATTGATCATATTGTTTCAGAGGAATGGAAAGAGAAATCTGACTGGGTATTTGATACTAAGTACAACCACTGGAAATACTCCCCAATTAGCAAGATCACGTGATCATTCTCCTTATAGTGCGATGCACAATCGGAGATATCCGAAGTTGATAAGAATTATGGAAGTGGATATCCTCTAGTTCCAACTCAATAAACATGTCTGTTGATCCAATTACTTGTCATATATTAGACACATATAGAGGAAAGCCAGCCTCTGATGTCACGTGTCAAATCTATTACGTTTCGCCGTTGCTAGAATCCCCAATGGATGACAGCACCTATGATTTGAGTAACGGGAAACCCTTTGCCATGAACAAAACTGATGCAGATGGTCGAATCAAAAATTGGGTGTATGATCCAAGTCTTTTGCCTGCTGAAAAGAAGAAGCTCGGTATAACTGGAATTGATGTCTTGAAATGGACTGATTTAAATCCTGGAATCTATAAGGTGAAGTTTCTTACAGGTAAGTACTTCTACAGTTCAGAAACATCGGAGCCACTGGATTTGGCCACCAGAACTTTCTTTCCTTTCGTCGAAATCACATTTCAAATTAAAAATCCACCAGATGCACATTACCATATTCCGTTGTTGTTGTCTAATCATAGTTACACCACCTACAGGGGAAGTTAAAATAAACGCTTTATTGAATCTATTATCATGTAATATTAATAAAAGAAATGGGTATTATTTTGAGAGTTCTCATGAACTAACATTTCATTGCACTTGTAATAATTCAACTCCATCTTGATGTTGTTGATTTCATATGGCTCTGTTAATGTATACTGCGTAACAGACTTATTGTAACGCTTGTACATATCAGGAGCAAAGGTTTCATTAATGAAAATTTTATTTGAAAACACAACACTTTTAGAATGAGGCTTAATATCTTCGTGCTTCTTGAGAATGGACGAAGATGGAATTGCCGGTTCTATCAATTTTTCTGTGTTCTCTAAATCTTCAAATTTCTGCATTTCCACTTCAATAGATCTAAAATCCATAAACTGTTTAATGTATTTCAAATGGCCTGGCAAATTTCTTCTTTGGAAATCAGTTAGGTTATTAAAAATATGATTCAATTGATCACTTGAGACAGTAATTGGTCCATTCAATGGTTCCTTGGGAAATTGAATAGATACTGGTTCCGATGAATCGAGTTTGAGATTCATATCACTAGACTCAATGCTTGACCAATTGAATTCACTTTGCAAAAACCTAATATTGTCATCAATATAAAAATCTTCCGATAATGGCCTAGGTGATTTCTCGAAAACTACCCTAGGCTCATTAAGTGAAAGACCTTCATCCTCAGCCGGGCCGTCTTTGATTTGTTGGTCTTTAATTTGGGCACTTGTTAATTCGTCATCCCTCAAAAATGGGTCTTTCAAAAATGAACGCGAGTTCAAAATATTTACCGTTGACTTGAGAATATCAGATTCGTCAGCCTCGGTCAACTTTTCATCAAAAGTTAACATAACATCATCGAACATACTCTCTTCTCTCTCGATGCTTGGAAGCTCTGGTAAGACTGTGTCTAAAATGAAAACAGATTCAGGTCTTGGTGTGATAATTGGGGCTGGTTCATTGAACTCAACTTCAGATTCCAGCTTCCTGTTAGATTTGTTTCCTAGCTTCTTAGCCCTCAAGTTCAGCAATGAAAATGATCTGACGTATTTATTTCCACTTGAGTGAGAAGAATGCATCGATTTCATATCCGTTGATGGAGATTTCGATACACTATTAATTGAATGATGAGACGAGCGAATCGACCTGGAATCATATGCTGAAGTTTGAACGAATTGATTTGGAGATTTGGAACCAAAATCATAATCATTTACTCCATTATATCCGACATGTGAACCAGCTGGTGATCTGGCATTAGAAAACATGGTTTTGAAAAAAGACTTGAAACCAGATTTCAGTTTTGGAGTATTCAAACTGCTCATTGATTTTGTCATTGATTTAGATTTAAGGATTCTTTGAGGGGAATCCAATCTAGGCTCAGAAGCGGATCCAGCCGGATTTGAGCCAATGACTGACTTGTTTTTAGTGGCGGTTTTCACGTCTGCAATGTCGAGCATCGATCTTTTGGGGGTATTAGGTGCAAGTGACGTCTTTGAACCTTCATGAATTGAATACAAATGCAAGGAAGACTCAGCTGACATGTTATCATTTTCATTTACTTTCAATGCATCTGGAGGTTTCCAATCACTATGTGTTAATGCAGTAGGTGTAGCAGTAGGATGAGGAGAACTTCTGCTTTGTATAGGTGAGGAAGAACTTGATAAATTGAGTGACAATTGAGGTTTTCCAAATTGTGAAGAGTTCAAGTTTGGAGAAATCGTGCCTGTTCTGACAGGGGATTTTCCAATTTCTGCATCGCTATTATTAATAAGAGAATTGAAGGAACTGATGGAAGAAGATGCCCTCTCATGTTTTCTGATTTTTTGGCTGGTGATGACAACTAAATCACCTCTTGGTGGAACCTCGTTTTGATTGTCATTCAAAAATTCATTGAACTTATCATCAGAATTGAAATCAAAAAACTTATTTTTTGGAGTCGTTGGTTGAAGAGGGGATGAAATTGAATGCTCTGAAAAGCTGATGTTAATGGAAGAATCGTTACTTCTTGGCTTCACAATAACTGAACTCTCGGCGGTTACCATATCATCAAATGAATCGTCTTCGATAGTAGGCTCAGGCAAGACGCTTTCATGTCTCTCGTGTCTCTTCTTCCTTTCTAATTCGCGATATAATCTTTCTTGTTCAAATTGATTACTTGGTCTTAAAGTCTTATTTCTTGAAAATTCTGAAACTGAATCAATAGCTGGAACAACTATAGTATCCATTCTAGGAGAGCTGGTAGGTGTTGAAAAAGATAATTCTTCTTGACTGGCAAGTCTGCTACTATTTGCAGTGGTTGATGGGCGAGGAAGTGATTTAGACGAAAGCTGACTATGATCTGAGTGGGTTAAGTTGAATCTACCTTCGTCAGTAGTAGCTTTGGATAGGTTCTCCTCACTTACCTCGTTCAATGTACTCAAGTTTCCACAATCTTCTTCGGAATCGGAAGTCGGTAATAAAACAGACAGCTCAATTGTTTGCTCGAGGCTTTTATCTTCGGCGTCGAGCAGTTTCTCTAATTCCAATCGACCTTTTGGTGAGTTTCCATTCAAATATCCTAAGTCATGAGGACTAGGAGGGTTACTCGCGGTATTATGTGTATAATGTTTGACGTCATCGATTGAAGTGGTCGGAGTGTTTGACATAGAACGGTTAAGATTAGCATGTGAAGTCACGCTGGAAGGATCTGTTGCAGTAACAGAAACAGATGCAGTGCTAGATGAAGAATAAGCTGAAGATGCTGAAGAGCTATTTCTGGCAGAATAGTTCGTTTCAGTTGAACGAGGACGATAAGAAGCTTGTGCAGAAGTCTTAGATTCTGAGCTGTCCCCGGAAGAACCGGAATCATTAAATGAGCATGAGGAGGCATTCGCATCTGAAGCTTTTAGTAAATTTTGAGATTGAAGCTTTTGAGGCTGAAACTGTTGATTATATGGACCCGTCAAACCTTGCTGATAGTTGAACCTTGACACAGAACAACTATTCGTCAAACTGTTTTGACGAGAGTTGTTTGCATAAGGCGAACTAACAGAGAGCATACTATTTGCTCTCAGGTATGAAAAGTCCGAAGCAACAATATTTGTAGGAGTGTCTAACTTATTCGATCTAATATTCTTCACCAAAGTTTGTTTACTCAACTGTTTAATGTTGTTGTAAGAACTGGACTTTTGAAGTACTGGAGTCACGGTAACAGAATTCAATGTGGAGGTAGAGGGGTTATGCAAAGACAGTAAGGATGAGTTTCTAGGAATCACTGAATCCTGAGAGTTCGAGTTAGAACTCGAGTGTATTGATTGAGAAGTAGGAGATGACGTTGAAGGTGAAGGAGTACCAGAGTTTGAAGACGCTGGTTGAATATGCTGAAAATATTGTGGTTGGAGATTTGGCGGGGCTGATTGGCTGTTTATGGAGTTATTTCTCGAATTTGAAGAAGAGGCGCCATTTACTTTGCTCGGTCTATTTCGCTTAGACGGGGTCATACGTGGTCTAAATACTTCGCCATTGGGGAAGTAGTAAGTTCCTGCGTTTGACTTATGGAATCCATCTGAAGGTGGCTTAGGGGATGTCGGGTATGTAGAAGGTTGCTTCTTAGTGGCTTTCTTCAAGAACTTGTTTTCAAGAGTCACCAAGTTGTCCGTAGAGAGACTTCTAGCAGCGATGGGAGCGGTAGCGTTGGTTGCGGAGGAGTTCAAGGTTGACAACGAAGTCAACGAGCTTCTTCTTGAGTGGGCCAAAGAGTCCACTGTGGTGGGTTCAGACATGGAACGGAAAGGTGAAAAAACCAGGCGATTAGCTAGAATAACCCAGAGGGGAGAATACTGGGACGGAAATCAAAACACAAGAATTGCAGCGACCACAACAACACTAGCGAAGCTATGCAGTAGATGTAGATTTCAGGTGAAAAAAAACACACCCATATAGTGGCCAAAAGTTGTGAAGGAAGAATGAATGAAGTTTCGAGAGGATATGTAGTGTACCCAAAGAAAGTGAACCTTGATGAAGTATCACGTTTATGGTAGTCAGGGGTGCACCAGGATTGTTTGAGGTAGATTAGACGGCGGGTGTAGACGTGTTGGTGTATTGGGAAGGAGGGAGGATGAGAGGATGAGAGGATGATTTCACTTGGGATTCGAGACATTCAACACTATACGGTAAAGGTACGCTTACGGAGTGGCGGGTGCGGTGGGCCCCTGGCCTAGTGAGAGCAACTAGGCGCAAGCTGCAGACTAGGGTTATGCAAGGAGGGCGTAGGGCGTAAGTCTGGCGAGAGCCCACCGCGAGCTAGTGAGAGTGTGGGAGTAGAGCCCCAAGTGCCAGTGCGCCCAACGATATTTTAGACCCTACATGCAACCCGAAGCGATGCCATGATGAATTTTATTGGGCTAATCGAGGTGAAACACCGACAAACATCACCTTAACACGATGGGCTTTAGATGACCCTGGTACTATGGCCGGCGAAAAAAATCGCTGGCCACTGAGGCAAAAGCCCCGTCGCCTAGTGCTACGCGTACAGTTTCACGTCGTAAAGGGAGGTAATCCTTCCTGTTTGGTGGTAAAGTAATCATGTCGCGGTTGTGCAGTTGCCGCAGGAAGCTCCCGAGGCTTGGTTGCTGTACTGCCGGCTTCGTGTAATGATACCTGGCACTACCGCGGGCACAAGCCCACGATCATGAGCAAATAGCAAGATGTAACTAATCGTACCATCGTCCCTGAACGCTAAACTTAGAATGTCTGCCTCTTCCGTGTCATCCGCTACAGGCACCATCTTGAGATCATCCTCACGTGTGGGCCTGATGCCGAACGCTGTATTGTTGGAGTACAACAATAAGGTTGATTGTGGTACCGCAAACTTTCGCCCCAAAACCTGTTCGGCAAATTCCAACCTGATTTGGCTCCCGGCCCCTGGGGAAATGCACGGGGGGATTTCACCCCCGACGATTAGTGAGGACAGTTACCGAATTAGACGGAAGGGCTATTTATTCCCATGATGCTTGCCTGTTTAGTGTGTTTGGCAGGCATGTCTGGATAAGGAAATCCGCAGATGGATGTGGTTGTTGACACCGTCGGATCCATGCACTGATCCCGGGCACTGGTGGAATTTGCGATTCCCACCGCTCCATGTCAATCTGGGGTTTCTGTGCCACGGAGTTTCATATTCGAATTCTCGCGTTTTCTGTTAAATGTGGGCCAGTGAAACTTCGAATCAACGAAAGCCCCTCTGAAAGACAAACAAACAAACAATTCTTCTGCCCTTGCCATCATTATCCATACCCCAACTTCATCTACGGGTGCAGTGATGTCTTCCATGGCATTGTGAACGGGGTGCAGTTCCCCCATTTACCTGTTCGGTTAGTATCTCCCTGGTGCTACCTCATACCCCTTACATCTACACAACCCCGGTACAATCCCGTTACATATCCGCTTCCTCACGTGAGGCAGTTGGTACACACTCTACTACATACAGTGATCTTCGTATAATCTGGAAGTGAAAAATTGCACCCAAAATTCAAAATAAAAGTAATCGTCATGGTGAATTTCAAAATACCTGCACTGCAATTAGCTAGCCCACTTCGAATAGTTGCCATGGCCGTCTCTATCATCCCAATAATCCGTTTTCCACGGAGCATCCCCACGACGATAAGCAATGTTTATCATGGGATCCTGGAACGCAATATTTCACCGGTGGAAATTCGACTCATTGCAATGCATATCGCTAGTTCCATCCATCTATTTCACAGTCTCACGCTAGTATTCTCCAAAATTTCAATGTTGGTAGATGCCAATCTCCACATGATACACATGAAAATCGACTGATAAGGGGTATACCGTTCCCCCAATTCTTGCACGTAAACGTCATGGATCGGCGACCAGTCTCGACGGGAGTCCTTCTTATCAAACTTGGATTTCTTTTTCAAAAGTAGCCTTTTCTCTTCATTTAAACTCACCTCGTCCTTGATTTCCTTCAACAATTCAGGTCTTCTTGCCAAATATCTCGAGACCCCTCGTGCTACCCCCAAGTCATCGTGTGCAAAAACATCCATTTGTGCCAATGTGAATACTGAGAACATGTTGGCTGACCAAAGGCCAACCCCTTTCAACTTGATCAACTCATCTCTTATCACGTCGAGTTCATTGTTGTAGAATTCCTTTTGCGTGAGCAAGGACTCAGAATTGGCAAATGCTTCACTAATGTCGTAGGTATACTTGACCTTCTGTCCAGAAAATCCAGCGGATCTCAATTGTTGTTCGGTCAATTTCAAAGTATTCTCAGGATTAATCTGATCCTTTCCAAATAACACCTTGAACCTACCCTCGATAGCTTTAGCAGAAGCTCCACTGACCTGCTGGGCCAACACTCCCGAAATCAAGGAGTACCAATAGGAATTGATGAGTTCTTTGTCGGAAATCTCGCTCACTTCCTTTTTCGAGAAATGCTTGAAGTTATCATGAACTATCACTGGATACAACGATGGATCCTTGGACAAAATGTACTTTATACCTTTTATGAATTCTGGTGTATGATATTCAACGTATTTTTGTGGTAAGCTCATATCCTTTGGCACTTCGATATGGCTCAATCGATCTTCTATGGATAGCTTGGTGGTGACCTTCTTCACCGTTTTAGGGGACTTCTTGACCTTGGAAACGGTCTGTTTCACCTCCACTTTGATGGCCGGTTCTATTGGTTCCTTCTTTGATCTTGTCTTTGCTGCCATTCTTCCTCCTTGATTGGTGTTCAGTGCCAAATGTCAAATAATGGGGTAAGTGAAGCTATTCTCACTTAGTAATGCTAACGTTGCCACTATATCCCAAATAGGCAAGTACCTATTTTCACTTGAAAATGGAGCCCCCAAATCTCTGAGATGAATTGGTGACCACATTGATGTTTCCACACACATATAGTTTGTTGAACATCGATTTGAATACCTTTATTCTTTGCATTCTATATTTGCTTATTATTTCATTCGCACATTACTACGTCACTTCACAGAATGCACTAAACTCGAAACATCTTCGATTCAATTTATCAACATCAATCCCTTCAATTTGGCATTGATGTCATCGATTCTAAACATTATTCGGCCTACTTATGCAATGAAGTCAAGAAATCGTCCCAATAAATCCACGTCTATAGTGACGCGGTCACGTGATTGAACTAGGTAACAGTTGAGGATTGCAACTCACCAAAGTGAACCATAGATGGCTCTGACGAAACCGTTTGAGGGACTACGGTTCTGTTGTACGGGTATTCTTTCCCATGTCAGAGAAGGATTGGCGGAAAAGATAGAAACGTTGGGTGGAACACATTACAGTGACTTGATGAGTGATGTGAACTTCCTAATTGTGGGGGAACGGGCTACTGCCAAATATAATTTTTGCATCAAGAAACGTCACGACATCAAGTTCATAGGTCCCGAGGCCATCACGACTATTTATGAGTTTTGGTTGAAAGGAGAAAGCGATAAATCTACAAAGTTGGACATCAACAACTATCAAATGCCCATATTTGAGCATTCTAACATATGTTTTTCAAGAATCGAATTCAACAAGGGAGAGCTCAGGACACTATTCCGGAAAGACCTGTTCCGTTACAAAGCTTTGAAAAAGCTCAATTTAAATGTGGAAGATTACCTCTCGTCAAAGAATCTTGTCCTTGTGATCAACAAGCATGGAGGGAAATCATCAGAATCATTAACCCTAGCAAATACATGTGTAATAACCACAGAAAAGATGGGGAGAAGGTACAGTAAAGCCATTGAATGGAAGAAACTGGTGGTTCATCCCATTTGGATATTTGACTCGGTAGTTAGAGGTGGAATGTTGAATTATGAAGACTACGAAATCGGCAAGGACTACCACGGTTGTGATGTGTGGGACGAAGTCATCGATAAGCGATCCAAGCCAATCATCGAAGAACCGCGCATCAAAATCCAAAAGAACAGCATAATTTGGGACTCTATCATGGAAACCAAATTAAAATCAACGAAGTCAGTGCAAAATTCAGTGTGGGACGAAGAAGACGAGGAAGAACGAGAGAATAACTCCAAATCAGAAAAGCCGCAGTCTGTGTATAAAGATGAAGAACCAGAGAAGGAGCAGAAATTATTCCTGGACTGTGACTTCCTCTTGATGGGCTTTACGGAGAAAGAATCTACCCTATTGAAAAAGGTCATCAGTTCTCAAGGTGGTCAGATAAAAACAGACACAAATGATAAGACTATTACGCATATCATGTTACCAGCATCAAAGGGGAACCAATCAAGTCTGATGTTGAAGATCCTCTCTTCTTCAATCAAGTCAAAAATCTCTGCTGGAGAAATCACTATTGTTACTGAATGGTTTGTTGAAAGATCAATGTTCTATTCTCAAACAATTGTGGACCGATGGAGTCAGCCAATGAAAGGTTTGGTTAAATTGGCTAAAAGATTTAAAGTTTGCATTACTGGATTCACTGGAATCGAATTACTTCATGTGGAGAAACTACTTTCATATTTAAATTTCGAATATTGTGAATCATTGACTTCTAAAAGAGACTTATTAGTGGTCAACATTAATCTATTCAAAACCAGCTTGACAAAAAATTCGCCTAGCTTGTTCGAATATAAATATACAGATATTCTTGAATGTCCTACTTCGAAGCAGGGAGGAACCTCTGTTGCAGTGTTATCATCAAAAAACAAGATCAATGCAGCCAAGAAATGGCAAATCCCGGTGGTTTCGTTAGGATTTTTATGGGAAATTATGGAGTTGTCATTGAGTAAATCCGCTCAGCCCTTACCGAATTTAAAGGATTTGAAGTGGTGTCTCTTTGCACCCACCACCATACCTACGGGGTCCTTAATGGAATTTATGAGGAGTGAGGACGAGAAAATCAATCATGATGATAGTTTCAAGCTGGAAGGTGACAATGTTAGGGAATCTTCAAAAAGATCAGATGACGGTGATAGTATTAGACTACCATCACCTCGAAAGGCTGCGAAAAGACAAAAATATGGCAAATTGGAAGGCCTGCGAAGTGCTGAGTCGTTGACAGAAAACCTACATAATTCGAAAAACCTGAAATTTGACCACAGCGATGAGGACGATGCCCGGATGAACTACGATGTTACGAATGATGATGATGATATGATGACCCAAGTGGGATACCAAAACATAGAAGCTGCGCGGAATGACCAAGAGTTGCTCAAGAAACTAGGAGAAGATGGGTTGCGGGAGCAACCAATCAGACGACTTAGAGACAGCAAAATGCTGACGAATTATAGTAAATAATGTGTACCAATTTTAATTTTATAGACACCAAGCATAATTTACCACCATACAGTGACTAGCGGTATCGTAATGTCTGTTCACTTCACTTGATATGGAACATCTGAAACAATCTAGGGCTTGTGCCCTAGTGCAACATTGTCTCGCACGTGTAGGGGCTGTGACTGCCCCTTGGAATCCCGCCACTCGCCACCCGGAAAAAATTTTCAGCATCCCAGGCGGGGCCGACGCATTCCCTGGCCACACATAAAAGTCGGCCGTCTTCTACTTCTTCCTTTTTTTTCCTTATAGTCAAACAAGCAAAATGGGTAAGGAAAAAACTCACGTTAACGTCGTTGTTATTGGTCACGTCGACTCTGGTAAGTCTACCACCACCGGTCACTTGAT